>OZ038499.1:91340110-91415110 GCA_964036315.1 Acanthosepion esculentum | reverse complement strand
TGTCAACTTTGATCTTCAAAAATTTAAATGCAATGTTAATTGTTATCTTCTGACTACTCAGTTCTTGTTCTTTTGTTGTCTTCTCTCCTTAACAGCATATTTTTCTAATATTCTCTCACACTCAGTAATTCCTTGCATCTTAGTAGTTTTATTGTCTTGCTTAGGGTGAAATGGTTTTAAAAAAAATCAACCCTGGTGAGATTCAAACATGTGTCATGGTTAGAAAGTGAACATTCAAACCATTCAGCCATGCTTCTTAATGCTATCATTCTCGGGAGAGGTTTCCACCATGCAACATCTTTGAAAAATTACCTGAAAACTACAATATTGCTCAATCCAAGCTTTGTGAATGAAATTCAGTAGACAGAAATGTTTGAAAGTCATCGATAGTTATGCTAACACAAAGTCACAAGTCATCATGACCGAGAGTTTGAGCATTCTGACATTGTTCAAACTGCTGATCATGACAGATTATGTGTTCTCTCCCAGAAACTGTAACTAAGGTCTGCTCAGCATAGTTGAAGTATAAACTACAGGTGGGGGTCTGTGGGTGTTGTACAAACACAAATATACCTGAGCAAGATTGGTTAGCCGCCCTAGCAAATGATAAAGTTCCTCAGAGGCCGAAACATCATCTAAGATAAGTTTTCCTTTTGTCTTTATTCATATTGTCTCTTCACAGATATACTCTAAATTAAATTTTTACGTATAAATATATACGTAAAAATTTCACATAGTGTATATCTGTAAAGGGACTGAGGGACTTTATATAGGCAATTGACATTTGCCTTAATAAAATCATTCAGAGGACTAAACATGTCAAGAAAGATAAGTTTTCCATTTGTCTTTATTCTTATATGTATATATCTCCAAAACAAGTTATATTGAATAACACTGACAAGGTCTATTTAACTTTTTATATTGTCTTTCCAACTAAAGTGTTTTACATCGGGATTAAAAATGTTACTTCTCCAAAGTTCATTTTCATACATTTGAGTACTTCCAACTATAATAATTTTAAAAAAAGAATTGCAAGTGATCAGTATATTTAGCAATGTCTTTGACTAATTCGAACATTTTCAGATTACTGGAGTGAGAATTCTTGATAACAAATGTAGTGACAGTCAAAAGTAATCAAATGTATAAAAATGAATTTCCAACTGTTTTAACATTTCTACTATGGATATAAAAAGAACTGTCAAAAGTTTGAAAAACTATATAAAATGTTAAATGTTGGTGCTATTCAATAAAACTTATTTGGATGAATTCTTGCTGTTATATATATATATATATATATATATATATATATATATATATCTCTTGTGATGGTCATATTTGATATTAGGGTGACAGCCATCATCTGTATGTGTGTGTACTGTGTATATATGAAAGAGAACTTGGGTACTAATCAATTTTATCAATGAATTATGTAAAACATCTAAAACTTTAAGGTAATACTTATTTTTTACTTATTTTTAAAGCAAAAAATAGTGCTGTCATCATTTCATTAATTTCCGTTCATTGATAACTGGCTGGAGGTAACCCTAAAAATCTGTCGCTGTCAGTGTCCTCTATCCCATCATTCAGCAGGAAATTTTCATGTTTTAATCATCAACAAATCTCAAAATATATCTAGGTTTCTAGTAAAAATAAATTTCAAATAACTTATGCAAACACACTTGATTACAGTTGCCAAGTTTGTTTATTTTTTTCTTTTTAGAAGTAGATTTCATTCCGTTATGGAAAAGCCAAAATCCTTTTTTAACAGTTTGCTGCTATGTATTTTTGCTACTATAAAGGTTATCGTTTTAATTTCACTGTCATTTCCACAGAAAGAATCAACTTTCAATTAGTCATTGTAGAGATTTTATCCGGCTGAATAAAGCTCAGTTATAAAACTTGGTTGCTCAACAAACTCAACCCTGGCAAAGTTTGAAACAACAAAAAGCCAACTATTCTTTAAAATTTCAAACCAACATGGCCGACTTCTAATTAAACTATGAATCAATCCAGGATACAAAGAGAATTAAAAACCAAGTCGCCTCCAACAATAAAAAATAAATTAAATGAATGGGCAACAAGGTGAAAACGGCCGAGAAAAACTCGGGCCAACATACATGCTGCTTTATTGAGAAATATGAACCATGACAGAGACACCGACCAATAGCAATCATTCTTCACAATAATAACAAACACACCTGGTCAACTTTTTTTAAATTAATTTTCAAATTGTGACAGACATTAAAAAAAAAAAAAAAAAATTAAACATTGTGTATTTTTAATTCAATAAATTTAAGATAGAAATACTACACCAAATGACCAAATTTACTCGTGTTTTCTTTTTCTTTTCTTTTTTTAAAAAGAAAAGAAAAGCACATGACATTCGTTGCTTTTCTAAATTTTCATTAAGTTTTAGGGTAACCATCCGATTGCTACACTTAATTGATTTCAACGGGAACAAAAATAAATGCTTGGACCTAAAAAAAAGATACTGACGTTTCAGCTTTCTTACTTAATATGCCTCCTGATGTAATAATTCTCAGTCAAAAACATGACGCACAGGAAAACAACACCAGTTGCATAAACAAAGTAACACGAATCGTAGTGTCATTTTTGTTTATTGTTCAATTTTTCCAAATTCACTTCGGTTCAATATTTTGTTATGCCCATTCTTTACTACTACTACTACTACTATATAAACAAGAAACAAAAATACACAATACTAGGCCCAACACTGTACGCTTCAAGCCAATAAATAAAAATGCTATGAATGTTGGGTTGTGTATTTCAAGTATCTTGACTTCTACACAAGAATAATCGATCACTTTTCATTTTTCAATCTATCAAATTAACTTAGGACCTTGATTGAGGTTCTAAAGCAGCAACTATCAATCTCGGTATCGTTGGATGATGTTTGTCAGGAAAAGGCAGAACATGGTCCATTTTGATGAAATGTGGTTGCTAAGTTAGTGTTATCTGAGGTCGGTACTACTCGTCCAGAGGGAATAAAAATACTACAACAGCTACTAATTCAATTCATATGACTGACAACTATCTTCAATAACCCAGACACAACAGTACATTCGGTCTCTACTAGTTTGTATCAGTCTCAGCTGCTAGTACCCTACTACTATCTTCCGTTCAGACGGAAAAAAAAATAAACTAATCGTGACTTAAAAAAAAAATTTAAAAAAATACATGCAGTTGCTTACTGTTCGCCACAACTGCTTGCTTTGGGATCAAAGAAATCGACATCGTTCTTTTTGCTATAACTTGTTCATTGATCACGATGTACTTTTTTCTTTTTTTTTTTCTTTTTATTTTGACAATATGAGTCTACAACAGTTATTACAAGGCTATCGACACACAATACAATAAGTTATTATAATACTTTATTTTTAAAGTGATTTCAAGAGAATTACAAGGCCTTTAAACGACAGTAAGATTTGTAATAAAAACTGACATTAATCACGTACACAAACCTGACATGTTCCCCTTTCATCATTCGATTCTTAACGAATAGTAGTGTATGGTTCTAAAAGGCAATGGTAATGCCAGGTTTGTGTTTTTAGAGCATCATTACAAATATTGATAGCTGGTTTAATTACAGAAGTGATTTGGAAGAGAATTAATAATCGGTATAGTAGCCAGGCTATATACTCCATTGCTTATTTTATTGTTCGAGTGTTATTGATCAGAAAGCAAATAAATACAAATAAGATACAAATTCAAAAATAAAGGAAGACGATTTTTACCTAGAACCAAATTCAGGTTACTTCCGCGAATCGATTCTATCTGGATTTTATTTAGATTTGTCCACAATAAAAAGGATACTTTTTTACTTTACATCTTTTTGTTTTTACTTTAGTAGTAGCTGTATAATAACAAATCTTCAGGTGTGTTTAAGTACCATGTATTTATTTTCCATATGCCTGAAGCAGACATACAAACATTTTTTACAGATGAGCTTCTGCTTAGTGTTACTGTTAATGAGCTCATTTTTATTGCCGACTAAAACCGCTTAAGTAGCATTTTATAAACACCGATAAATTAATCACGGTAAATTAGATTCTGTCAGTGTGACAAACACGGAAAATAAGCTTGTTTTTTTTTTTATATTTTTATTTATTTAAGGAAAAATGAAAGCTGTTTTTAAATAATATTTTGTAAAGTTTGGTATGGTATCCAAGAAGTGGGTAGGGTTCAAAATTTAGATATTTAATCACGTGCTGCTTTTGTGTTATTGGAATTAAATAGGCATTTTATTAATTTTTTTTTTTTTCACTGAAAAATTCGCATTATGCATGATTTTTTTTGTTTTATTTTTGACACATCGACATTTTACGAGTCATTGAAGAGAACTAAAGCAGCTAGAGAATCTAGCTAGCTAGATTATCCTTTTGTTTGTCATCACTGACAAAAATAGACACGTTTCTCTTTATTATTATTATTATCATCATCATCATTATTATATAACAATATCACGGGCATAATAATAATTTATATTTACATTCTTTACTACACACATGGTTATGTTGTAAAACGTTGTCATTACAATTGAATAGATAGCTATGGCAAGACTAAAAAATGTACATGAAAATTTCAGTGTCGAGAAGTGATCGCTAGGTTGAATGACAGAAAAAAAAGGATAAATAAATAAAAAACTGAGGAACAGATATATTGCCAATTTATACTGATCATAAAGAAAAAAATAAAAGACAAACATTCATTATTACGACAACACGTCCATGATTTTTTAAAAATACGAGAGAAAGAAAGCAATAACAAGCAGCAACAGATATTATTCTCACTTTTGGTTTTTTGCTATTTCTTCTTTTGCCCACAAACGTACAAACTACAGAGTAAAAGAAAAAGAAAAGGGAGAGTGTGTAAGAAAGAAAAGAATGAAAGAAAAGCGAGTTTTCCCCCCAATTGTATCGCCAAATAGGGTAAAGATAGCAAAATCAGAATCACTCTCTTCCCACATCACCGACAGAAGGAAAGGAGAAGTGAAGAGTTGGAACAGGTGAAACTAGTTTTCAAAGTTATGCAGATTGCCCCGTTTCACATTTAATACAGACAAATTTAAGGAAAATAATAAGAATAAAATTAACACATTAAATATGATTTTTAAAAAGATAAAGTCCGTACAAATACTTTTTTGTTTGTGTATGTGCGTCAAGTTTGACTCCGATCCAAATTAAGTTTGATCGCAAAGTGGGGGTTCAATTTTGCTCTCAACTTTAATCGTCAAGACCCGAAATAAAAGGATTCAAATTTCAAAATGTATAATAATAAAGGATTTGAACAAATTTATTCATATACTGAAAATTACATAAAACAGAAAACACCATAAAAATAAATAACAGAATGAAAGGTTATTTCTGGAGAACTAAGTAAAAACATTTTACATTATGGGAAATTAAGATTAAAAAAGTAAGAGAGTATTTTATTTTAGGCTTGTCGGTTTTCTATAGTAATTAATTAGAAACAATTTAAAAATAAAAAAAACAAGTTAGAAAATAATATGCAACAATTAGCACTTCTGACTTCAACAACCTCGTTTATACACAGATTTTAAGTCTCAAATCTTGGAGTAGGATCAACTATTTTCCCCCATTTGTAGCAGTTGTTAGGGGGAGTGGATAAATAAGTAAATAACAACGCAATTTATTATTTATCTACACGTGTGATAAGTGCTTTACATTCAAAAAATCTACCAAGAAATGGGTTTGGGTAAGATGAAATAATCACAAGGTTTCTTGTTAGTTGGTCACAAAGTGAGGGTTCAATTCTTGGGCTACTTTAAAATAAAAATATTAAGCGAGATCTTTTTTACATATATAATTTAGATAATGTATTTTCCTTGCTAAACAAACTGTAGCATTACTTTGACAGAAGCGGTAAAGAAAATAAAAGTTTAAAGAAAGCCATCGTGTGATTTGCCATTTCATTTATAGCTTTTTGCCTTATCTTTCTTGTAAAAAAACGACTGCATGTCAAGTGCCTAACAGAATTATGAGCATTTTAATTTGGATAAAACTATTTTTTTAAAGAGTCATAATCTAATATCTGCTTTTTTTTTTTCAAATACAATCCTAAAATCTTCATAAAGAAAAAATGCTTTTCTTTTTTTTAACTCACTTTTTTTTCTCTCTCTCTCTCTCTAATCAACTGTCTGTCCACATAAAACAAACAATACAACGTCCCGTTCGCGCCCCCCAATTTAGTGACAAAACCCAGAATTAGTACAGATGGTAACTATGTAAAGATCGAACCGTATAATATATTATTTGTGAGAAAAAATAAAATAAATCTATCTTACCGTTATTGTGAAAAACCGGATTCTATAGCGGTCTTAAAACCAGCGCACACCCATAGCCGAGCATTATGATGGCGTCCCTCTGACGTCACACCGGAAGAAAACTTCTTTCATCTTTCTTTCTTTCTTTCTCTCTTCTTTTAATTGACTTCTTTTTCAACAACTACCTACTTTTTAAATACTTACAGTTTAATTTTGTTTTAATTATCATTCCAAAAGCGTTAACCACAGTTTAAATAAACTGAGACGTTTGATTTATTTTACTTTTTAATAATCTATTTCCTTTTGTTTTAATGTACATTATTTTCTTAAGAAAAATGTTGAATTGTTAAACTTCTTCATACGATTCTTTTTAAACTTTATTAAAAATAAATAATCAGATCTTTAATAAATGTTTGATTCTTTTTCTAAGGAATTTTTTTTTGATTTTAAAAAATTTTTTTTTTTTTTTTTTGAAAATTATTTTAAAATATATTTTCCTGATAATTGTTCTGATGAGCTTTCCTCTTTGGCATCATGACTTTACAAATTTAAGCGCAGTACTAGATTGGCAGCTAGGTTTCATAATTTTACTGTTGATATTGGTTGATGTAACAGCAAGTTCTATGCTAACTAACAGTTTCTTCCCTTTTCACTTCCCACTTGGAACTTTTTTTGCTTTCCAGTCAACTTTGTTTGATCTTCAGAAATTTTAATACAATTTCAATCATCATCTTGTCTACTTAATTCCTGTTCCTTTATTAACCTCTCTCTTTAATATTTTTCTCTCAAATTCTGTCACACTCATTAACCCCCTATGTCTTCATGGCTATATTGCCTTGCTTGGAGTAAAATGATTAAAAAAAAAATTCTACTATTAAAAATATCCTTGTTTGATTTCAAAGTGAAATTTACAAACATTTTAAAATTCTGATGATCAATTTTTTGGTGGAGAGACAATATACCTTCAGTATATTTTAAATTTCCTCAAGATTTTTAATTTTGAATTTTAACAGTAAAAATGATTTGGAACTTCTATGAAATGTTTTAAATTTATGGAGAGATCACATTTTTAATTAGAGAAGTATTTTTATATTTATTTATATAATCTTATTTTTATTTTTTAGTCAAAAATGTTGAATTCCCCATGAAATGTTGAACTTCTATAGGAAATCTGTTCATTATTTTTACTGTACTTTAAATAACATAATTCTTCCTACAAAGAGACTAAAAATTGATGACTGAAAGTATTTTTAATCCTAAATTATATATTATGCTGGTCACTGGTAAAATGAGCAGCACAAGATGCAAGTTAACAAATTGGAGATGTCAAAATGAAGCAAATACAGAAATTTAACTATCTGGAAAGTGTCATAACAGATGACAGAATATGTGACAAAGAAATCCAAAGGTGCATTGGAATAGTGAAAAATGCCTTTCAAAATCTAAACAATGTATTAAGAAACAGAAAAAAATCATTAGAAACAAAGAAAAATTGCTGAATTGCTATGTAGTATCAATCTTCCTATATGGTGGTGCAGGCAGGCTAATTTCTTCACAGATGAAGAGGAGACAGAAGGATGCTCAGAACACAATAGATGGAGCATGTGAGCAATGAGTAAGTTTTAGGGAAAATGGAAGCAAAATGGACAGGATAGGAAGTAGTGGAGAGCCATGATCGGCCTATTTAATGAGCTTATGTAAATGGATGACAGAACAGGTATTGAAAAGGATAGCAAAGGGATAAACATTGCTTAGAACTGCAAAGGATAGGAAGTTGTGGAGAGTCATGATCAGCCTACATAACAAGTTTGTGTAAATGGATGGCAGAACAGGTATTGGAAATGATAGTGAAGGAAAAAACAATGTTTATCTCTTCCAATACCTGTTCTGCTATTCATTTATACAAGATCATTAAGTAGGCTGATCCTGGCTCCACAAATTCCTATCCTTTGCAAATCTAAGCTTTGTTTATCCCTTTGCTATCCCTATCAATACCTGTTCTGTTATCCAGATTGGCCTACTTAATGAGGTTGTATAAATGAATGGCCGAACAGATATTGGAAGGGATAACAAATGGATAAACATTGCTTTAAGCTGCACAGGATAGGAAATTGTGGAGAGCTAAGATGAGCCTACATAACAAGCATGTGTAAATGGATAGCAGAACACATACTGAAATGGATAGCAAATGGATAAACAATGCTCAGAGTTGCAAAGGATAGGAAATTGTGGAGAGCCATGATTGGCATACTTAAAGAGGATGGCAGAACAGGTATTGGAAGGAATTGCAAACAAATAACTGTTGCTTAGAGTTACAAAATATAGGAAGTTGAAGAGAGTTATGATCGGCCTACTTAACAAGCTTGTGTAAATGGATGGCAGAACAGGTACTGAAAGGAATAACAAATAGATAAACATTGCTTAGGGCTGCAAAGGATATGAAGTTGTGGAGAGCTATGATCGACCTACTTAACAAGCTTGTGTAAATGGATGGCAGAACAGGTACTGAAATAGACAGCAAAAGAGCAAACATTGCTTAGAGCTGTTAAGAATGGGAAGTTGTGGAGAGCTATGATCGGCCTACTTAAAAAGCTTGTGTAAAATGATGGCAGAACAGGTACTGAAATAGATACCAAATGGATAAACATTGCTTAGAGCTGTTAAGGATAGAAAGTTGTGGAGAGCTATGATTGGCCTACTTAGCAAGCTTGTGTAAATGGATGGCAGAACAGGTACTGAAATAGACAGCAAAGGAGCAAACATTGCTTAGAGCTGTTAAGAATGGGAAGTTGTGGAGAGCTATGATCGGCCTACTTAAAAAGCTTGTGTAAAATGATGGCAGAACAGGTACTGAAATAGATACCAAATGGATAAACATTGCTTAGAGCTGTTAAGGATAGAAAGTTGTGGAGAGCTATGATTGGCCTACTTAGCAAGCTTGTGTAAATGGATGGCAGAACAAGTATTGGTTTGGTTGTTTTGTTTAACGGCATTCCAACCTTAGTGGTCATTTTGTACCGAAAATGATTTTGAGTGACTTTCATTTGGTTTTCAAAAATGTATTGCTGGAAACATTTGGTTTTCAAAAATGTATTGCTGGAAACATTTGGTTTTCAAAAATGTATTGCTGGAAACATTTGGTTTTCAAAAATGTATTGCTGGAAACATTTGGTTTTCAAAAATGTATTGCTGGAAACATTTGGTTTTCAAAAATGTATTGCTGGAAACATTTGGTTTTCAAAAATGTATTGCTGGAAACATTTGGTTTTCAAAAATGTATTGCTGGAAACATTTGGTTTTCAAAAATGTATTGCTGGAAACATTTGGTTTTCAAAAATGTATTGCTGGAAACATTTGGTTTTCAAAAATGTATTGCTGGAAACATTTGGTTTTCAAAAATGTATTGCTGGAAACATTTGGTTTTCAAAAATGTATTGCTGGAAACATTTGGTTTTCAAAAATGTATTGCTGGAAACATTTGGTTTTCAAAAATGTATTGCTGGAAACATTTGGTTTTCAAAAATGTATTGCTGGAAACATTTGGTTTTCAAAAATGTATTGCTGGAAACATTTGGTTTTCAAAAATGTATTGCTGGAAACATTTGGTTTTCAAAAATGTATTGCTGGAAACATTTGGTTTTCAAAAATGTATTGCTGGAAACATTTGGTTTTCAAAAATGTATTGCTGGAAACATTTGGTTTTCAAAAATGTATTGCTGGAAACATTTGGTTTTCAAAAATGTATTGCTGGAAACATTTGGTTTTCAAAAATGTATTGCTGGAAACATTTGGTTTTCAAAAATGTATTGCTGGAAACATTTGGTTTTCAAAAATGTATTGCTGGAAACATTTGGTTTTCAAAAATGTATTGCTGGAAACATTTGGTTTTCAAAAATGTATTGCTGGAAACATTTGGTTTTCAAAAATGTATTGCTGGAAACATTTGGTTTTCAAAAATGTATTGCTGGAAACATTTGGTTTTCAAAAATGTATTGCTGGAAACATTTGGTTTTCAAAAATGTATTGCTGGAAACATTTGGTTTTCAAAAATGTATTGCTGGAAACATTTGGTTTTCAAAAATGTATTGCTGGAAACATTTGGTTTTCAAAAATGTATTGCTGGAAACATTTGGTTTTCAAAAATGTATTGCTGGAAACATTTGGTTTTCAAAAATGTATTGCTGGAAACATTTGGTTTTCAAAAATGTATTGCTGGAAACATTTGGTTTTCAAAAATGTATTGCTGGAAACATTTGGTTTTCAAAAATGTATTGCTGGAAACATTTGGTTTTCAAAAATGTATTGTTCGAAAATGTATAGCTGGTAATACCATTTTTCCAAAAACGTATAGCCGACAACCTTATTTTTTCAAAAACAGCCTTTCTGTTGGACATAGTTTATCACCGTACCCAGTATGCATATGCAGTTTACCGTCTTGCCCATGGACATGGATGCAGTTTACCATCATACGCATGGACACAGATGCAGTTTACCGTCATACCCATGGACGTGGATGCAGTTTACCGTCTTACCCATGGACGCAGATGCAGTTTACCATCATAACCAGGACAGACAAGTATTGGTAGGGATTGCAAACACATAAACATTGCTTAGAGCAGCAAAGGATAGGAAGTTGTGGAGAACTATGATGGGCCATCTTAACAAGCTGTGTAAATGGATGGTAGAACAGGTATTGGTAGGGATTGCAAACACATAAACATTGCTTAGAGCTGCAAAGGATAGGAAGTTGTGGAGAACTGTGTTTGGCCTACTTAGCGAGCTTGTGTAAATGGATGGTAGAACAGGTATTGGTAGGGATTGCAAACACATAAACATTGCTTAGAGCTGCAAAGGATAGGAAGTTGTGGAGAACTGTGTTTGGCCTACTTAGCGAGCTTGTGTAAATGGATGGTAGAACAGGTATTGGTAGGATTGCAAACATAAACATTGCTTAGAGCAGCAAAGGATAGGAAGTTGTGGAGAACTGTGTTTGGCCTACTTAGCGAGCTTGTGTAAATGGATGGTAGAACAGGTATTGGTAGGGATTGCAAACATAAACATTGCTTAAAGCAGCAAAGGATAGGAAGTTGTGGAGAACTGTGTTTGGCCTACTTAGCGAGCTTGTGTAAATGGATGGTAGAACAGGTATTGGTAGGATTGCAAACATAAACATTGCTTAGAGCAGCAAAGGATAGGAAGTTGTGGAGAACTGTGTTTGGCCTACTTAGCGAGCTTGTGTAAATGGATGGTAGAACAGGTATTGGTAGGGATTGCAAACATAAACATTGCTTAAAGCAGCAAAGGATAGGAAGTTGTGGAGAACTGTGTTTGGCCTACTTAGCGAGCTTGTGTAAATGGATGGTAGAACAGGTATTGGTAGGATTGCAAACATAAACATTGCTTAGAGCAGCAAAGGATAGGAAGTTGTGGAGAACTGTGTTTGGCCTACTTAGCGAGCTTGTGTAAATGGATGGTAGAACAGGTATTGGTAGGGATTGCAAACATAAACATTGCTTAGAGCTGCAAAGGATAGGAAGTTGTGGAGAACTGTGTTTGGCCTACTTAGCGAGCTTGTGTAAATGGATGGTAGAACAGGTATTGGTAGGATTGCAAACATAAACATTGCTTAGAGCTGCAAAGGATAGGAAGTTGTGGAGAACTGTGTTTGGCCTACTTAGCGAGCTTGTGTAAATGGATGGCAGAACAGGTATTGGTAGGATTGCAAACATAAACATTGCTTAGAGCTGCAAAGGATAGGAAGTTGTGGAGAACTGTGTTTGGCCTACTTAGCGAGCTTGTGTAAATGGATGGTAGAACAGGTATTGGTAGGATTGCAAACATAAACATTGCTTAGAGCTGCAAAGGATAGGAAGTTGTGGAGAACTGTGTTTGGCCTACTTAGCGAGCTTGTGTAAATGGATGGTAGAACAGGTATTGGTAGGATTGCAAACATAAACATTGCTTAGAGCAGCAAAGGATAGGAAGTTGTGGAGAACTGTGTTTGGCCTACTTAGCGAGCTTGTGTAAATGGATGGTAGAACAGGTATTGGTAGGGATTGCAAACATAAACATTGCTTAAAGCAGCAAAGGATAGGAAGTTGTGGAGAACTGTGTTTGGCCTACTTAGCGAGCTTGTGTAAATGGATGGTAGAACAGGTATTGGTAGGGATTGCAAACATAAACATTGCTTAAAGCAGCAAAGGATAGGAAGTTGTGGAGAACTGTGTTTGGCCTACTTAGCGAGCTTGTGTAAATGGATGGTAGAACAGGTATTGGTAGGGATTGCAAACACATAAACATTGCTTAGAGCTGCAAAGGATAGGAAGTTGTGGAGAACTGTGTTTGGCCTACTTAGCGAGCTTGTGTAAATGGATGGTAGAACAGGTATTGGTAGGATTGCAAACATAAACATTGCTTAGAGCAGCAAAGGATAGGAAGTTGTGGAGAACTGTGTTTGGCCTACTTAGCCAGCTTGTGTAAATGGATGGTAGAACAGGTATTGGTAGGGATTGCAAACATAAACATTGCTTAGAGCAGCAAAGGATAGGAAGTTGTGGAGAACTGTGTTTGGCCTACTTAGCGAGCTTGTGTAAATGGATGGTAGAACAGGTATTGGTAGGGATTGCAAACATAAACATTGCTTAAAGCAGCAAAGGATAGGAAGTTGTGGAGAACTGTGTTTGGCCTACTTAGCGAGCTTGTGTAAATGGATGGTAGAACAGGTATTGGTAGGGATTGCAAACACATAAACATTGCTTAGAGCTAAAAAGGATAGGAAGTTGTGGAGAACTGTGTTTGGCCTACTTAGCGAGCTTGTGTAAATGGATGGTAGAACAGGTATTGGTAGGATTGCAAACATAAACATTGCTTAGAGCAGCAAAGGATAGGAAGTTGTGGAGAACTGTGTTTGGCCTACTTAGCGAGCTTGTGTAAATGGATGGTAGAACAGGTATTGGTAGGGATTGCAAACATAAACATTGCTTAAAGCAGCAAAGGATAGGAAGTTGTGGAGAACTGTGTTTGGCCTACTTAGCGAGCTTGTGTAAATGGATGGTAGAACAGGTATTGGTAGGGATTGCAAACATAAACATTGCTTAGAGCTGCAAAGGATAGGAAGTTGTGGAGAACTGTGTTTGGCCTACTTAGCGAGCTTGTGTAAATGGATGGTAGAACAGGTATTGGTAGGGATTGCAAACATAAACATTGCTTAGAGCAGCAAAGGATAGGAAGTTGTGGAGAACTGTGTTTGGCCTACTTAGCGAGCTTGTGTAAATGGATGGTAGAACAGGTATTGGTAGGGATTGCAAACATAAACATTGCTTAGAGCAGCAAAGGATAGGAAGTTGTGGAGAACTGTGTTTGGCCTACTTAGCGAGCTTGTGTAAATGGATGGTAGAACAGGTATTGGTAGGGATTGCAAACATAAACATTGCTTAGAGCAGCAAAGGATAGGAAGTTGTGGAGAACTGTGTTTGGCCTACTTAGCGAGCTTGTGTAAATGGATGGTAGAACAGGTATTGGTAGGGATTGCAAACATAAACATTGCTTAGAGCAGCAAAGGATAGGAAGTTGTGGAGAACTGTGTTTGGCCTACTTAGCGAGCTTGTGTAAATGGATGGTAGAACAGGTATTGGTAGGGATTGCAAACATAAACATTGCTTAGAGCAGCAAAGGATAGGAAGTTGTGGAGAACTGTGTTTGGCCTACTTAGCGAGCTTGTGTAAATGGATGGTAGAACAGGTATTGGTAGGGATTGCAAACATAAACATTGCTTAGAGCAGCAAAGGATAGGAAGTTGTGGAGAACTATGATTGGCCTACTTAGCGAGCTTGTGTAAATGGATGGTAGAACAGGTATTGGTAGGGATTGCAAACATAAACATTGCTTAGAGCAGCAAAGGATAGGAAGTTGTGGAGAACTGTGTTTGGCCTACTTAGCGAGCTTGTGTAAATGGATGGTAGAACAGGTATTGGTAGGGATTGCAAACATAAACATTGCTTAGAGCAGCAAAGGATAGGAAGTTGTGGAGAACTGTGTTTGGCCTACTTAGCGAGCTTGTGTAAATGGATGGTAGAACAGGTATTGGTAGGGATTGCAAACATAAACATTGCTTAGAGCAGCAAAGGATAGGAAGTTGTGGAGAACTGTGTTTGGCCTACTTAGCGAGCTTGTGTAAATGGATGGTAGAACAGGTATTGGTAGGGATTGCAAACATAAACATTGCTTAGAGCAGCAAAGGATAGGAAGTTGTGGAGAACTGTGTTTGGCCTACTTAGCGAGCTTGTGTAAATGGATGGTAGAACAGGTATTGGTAGGGATTGCAAGCATAAACATTGCTTAGAGCAGCAAAGGATAGGAAGTTGTGGAGAACTATGATTGGCCTACTTAGCGAGCTTGTGTAAATGGATGGTAGAACAGGTATTGGTAGGGATTGCAAACATAAACATTGCTTAGAGCAGCAAAGGATAGGAAGTTGTGGAGAACTGTGTTTGGCCTACTTAGCGAGCTTGTGTAAATGGATGGTAGAACAGGTATTGGTAGGGATTGCAAACATAAACATTGCTTAGAGCAGCAAAGGATAGGAAGTTGTGGAGAACTGTGTTTGGCCTACTTAGCGAGCTTGTGTAAATGGATGGTAGAACAGGTATTGGTAGGGATTGCAAACATAAACATTGCTTAGAGCAGCAAAGGATAGGAAGTTGTGGAGAACTGTGTTTGGCCTACTTAGCGAGCTTGTGTAAATGGATGGTAGAACAGGTATTGGTAGGGATTGCAAACATAAACATTGCTTAGAGCAGCAAAGGATAGGAAGTTGTGGAGAACTGTGTTTGGCCTACTTAGCGAGCTTGTGTAAATGGATGGTAGAACAGGTATTGGTAGGGATTGCAAACATAAACATTGCTTAGAGCAGCAAAGGATAGGAAGTTGTGGAGAACTATGATTGGCCTACTTAGCGAGCTTGTGTAAATGGATGGTAGAACAGGTATTGGTAGGGATTGCAAACATAAACATTGCTTAGAGCAGCAAAGGATAGGAAGTTGTGGAGAACTGTGTTTGGCCTACTTAGCGAGCTTGTGTAAATGGATGGTAGAACAGGTATTGGTAGGGATTGCAAACATAAACATTGCTTAGAGCAGCAAAGGATAGGAAGTTGTGGAGAACTGTGTTTGGCCTACTTAGCGAGCTTGTGTAAATGGATGGTAGAACAGGTATTGGTAGGGATTGCAAACATAAACATTGCTTAGAGCAGCAAAGGATAGGAAGTTGTGGAGAACTGTGTTTGGCCTACTTAGCGAGCTTGTGTAAATGGATGGTAGAACAGGTATTGGTAGGGATTGCAAACATAAACATTGCTTAGAGCAGCAAAGGATAGGAAGTTGTGGAGAACTGTGTTTGGCCTACTTAGCGAGCTTGTGTAAATGGATGGTAGAACAGGTATTGGTAGGGATTGCAAACATAAACATTGCTTAGAGCAGCAAAGGATAGGAAGTTGTGGAGAACTATGATTGGCCTACTTAGCGAGCTTGTGTAAATGGATGGTAGAACAGGTATTGGTAGGGATTGCAAACATAAACATTGCTTAGAGCAGCAAAGGATAGGAAGTTGTGGAGAACTGTGTTTGGCCTACTTAGCGAGCTTGTGTAAATGGATGGTAGAACAGGTATTGGTAGGGATTGCAAACATAAACATTGCTTAGAGCAGCAAAGGATAGGAAGTTGTGGAGAACTGTGTTTGGCCTACTTAGCGAGCTTGTGTAAATGGATGGTAGAACAGGTATTGGTAGGGATTGCAAACATAAACATTGCTTAGAGCAGCAAAGGATAGGAAGTTGTGGAGAACTGTGTTTGGCCTACTTAGCGAGCTTGTGTAAATGGATGGTAGAACAGGTATTGGTAGGGATTGCAAACATAAACATTGCTTAGAGCAGCAAAGGATAGGAAGTTGTGGAGAACTGTGTTTGGCCTACTTAGCGAGCTTGTGTAAATGGATGGTAGAACAGGTATTGGTAGGGATTGCAAACATAAACATTGCTTAGAGCAGCAAAGGATAGGAAGTTGTGGAGAACTATGATTGGCCTACTTAGCGAGCTTGTGTAAATGGATGGTAGAACAGGTATTGGTAGGGATTGCAAACATAAACATTGCTTAGAGCAGCAAAGGATAGGAAGTTGTGGAGAACTGTGTTTGGCCTACTTAGCGAGCTTGTGTAAATGGATGGTAGAACAGGTATTGGTAGGGATTGCAAACATAAACATTGCTTAGAGCAGCAAAGGATAGGAAGTTGTGGAGAACTATGATTGGCCTACTTAGCGAGCTTGTGTAAATGGATGGTAGAACAGGTATTGGTAGGGATTGCAAACATAAACATTGCTTAGAGCAGCAAAGGATAGGAAGTTGTGGAGAACTGTGTTTGGCCTACTTAGCGAGCTTGTGTAAATGGATGGTAGAACAGGTATTGGTAGGGATTGCAAACATAAACATTGCTTAGAGCAGCAAAGGATAGGAAGTTGTGGAGAACTGTGTTTGGCCTACTTAGCGAGCTTGTGTAAATGGATGGTAGAACAGGTATTGGTAGGGATTGCAAACATAAACATTGCTTAGAGCAGCAAAGGATAGGAAGTTGTGGAGAACTGTGTTTGGCCTACTTAGCGAGCTTGTGTAAATGGATGGTAGAACAGGTATTGGTAGGGATTGCAAACATAAACATTGCTTAGAGCAGCAAAGGATAGGAAGTTGTGGAGAACTGTGTTTGGCCTACTTAGCGAGCTTGTGTAAATGGATGGTAGAACAGGTATTGGTAGGGATTGCAAACATAAACATTGCTTAGAGCAGCAAAGGATAGGAAGTTGTGGAGAACTGTGTTTGGCCTACTTAGCGAGCTTGTGTAAATGGATGGTAGAACAGGTATTGGTAGGGATTGCAAACATAAACATTGCTTAGAGCAGCAAAGGATAGGAAGTTGTGGAGAACTGTGTTTGGCCTACTTAGCGAGCTTGTGTAAATGGATGGTAGAACAGGTATTGGTAGGGATTGCAAACATAAACATTGCTTAGAGCAGCAAAGGATAGGAAGTTGTGGAGAACTATGATTGGCCTACTTAGCAAGCTTGTGTAAATGGATGGTAGAACAGGTATTAGTAGAGATTGCAAACATAAACATTGCTTAGAGCAGTAAAGGATAAGCAGTTTTTGAGGACCATGTCCAGAAGGGATATGCCACATAAAAGATGAATGCTCTTAACATTTATTTGCTTGTCTGCTTTTTTAGGATTTTATTTACTTATTTATTTATTTTGCTATGACAATAAGCTACATCCAGAAGCATAACCTCAAGATTTTGGAGGTTTTATGGAGCATTGAACCACCTCTTAATTGGCATTCTTTCCAGGTCCACTCTTACCTCGGATTGTAGTACTTGTTAGGGCCCCAGATATGGCTAACTGTCACAAACAAAAATCAAAACTCTTGGAAAGTATAAACATACATATTTTTTATAGTAAACATGCAAGCAATGCATTTTTTTAAAAAATTACCTACAATACATTTTTGTAGTGAAATTATCAGCAATACATTTTTATAAGAAAATGATGAACAATACATTTTATAGCAAGATGATCAGCAATACATTTTATAGAAAAATTGAAGACATAGTATACATTGTCCAAAAAATTAAAAAAAAAAACAATTTGCTATGATTAATTTCATTTCTTATAAGGAGAAATAATTTTTTGCTACTTGTTTGATTTTGTAAAACTATTTGGGAAAAAAATGCAGCCAAGTAATTATAATTTAATCCTGAAATAATGTCATTCTCTTGAAGTAATTATGAAGTTTCAATTTTCATATTTAGATTTCAGCATCAAATAACCCATGCATGTTGATATGCTGCTAAATAAAAACAACCAAACCAAACCAAATTATTTATTTTGCCTGAAACTGAAGCTCAACTTCTAAAATATACCCTTTATTACTGTTACTTTTCTTATTGATATCTGGTTTCATAAAATCTTTGAGAGAGCTTTACGTTTAACCTTGAGCTAAAACTTTGGTGCACTTTCAATCATTGACAAAATAAAACAAAATCTTACAAGAAAAATCCTATTTTAATATTTTCTTTCAAGCATTTCACCCTTAGCAAAGCAATAAAGCTACTAAGATATAAGTGGTTACTGAGTGTGAGAGAATATGAGAAAAAAAACTACTATTAAAGAGAGAGAACAATAAATGAATAGGAATTAAGAAGACATTACATTTAAATTTTTGAAGATCATAGTTGACTGGAAAGCACGAAGCTGGAAGAGAGTTCTACAAGCAAGAAGTGTGATAGAAGAAACTGTTTGTATAGAACTTACGGTTACATCTAGCCATTTCAATTGTAAAATGATGAGACCTAGCTGCCAATCTAGTACTGTGCTTAATTTCATAAAGTCTAGGTACCATAGAGGAAATTTCATCAGAACAATTACCATGAAAGTATTTATTGAAAAGCAAACAGGAAACTATGTTATTGCAGTGGGAAAGAGACTGAAGCTGAGATGCCAGGTCAGGACCAATATCATTGCAGATTCTTTTTTGGATTTTATCATTTTATAATGGATTTTATATTTTATAAATGCTTTGAACCAAAAGTTATAAAAATAAAAAGTTCTTACATCAGCTTCTTTATGTTAGAGTCATTAAGCAATTTGTTAATAACTGACAACATTTCATCTAAAAGACTTGAATAATATAAAGGACAAATATTTGGTAGACACCAGAGAAAAATATATGTTCCTGACTCTTGTGTAGATACAGCCTTTTGAAATATGACATGCGGAACTCATTGTGTAAAATCAGTCAGTTAAGTGCCATGCATAACACATACTTGGAAGATCATATCCCTTTAGATTCATGACTGACTAGGCAAAAGATTTCCTGCAGTAGGCTGCTGTTTCTTTTTGTGGCAGACTGGTTTCCAACCAAGGCTCTAGGACCCATTCTATCCTGTTATCAACCAATAGCTGGGGAGAGGTATGAATATATTACGCATAATTGAATGAGTAAAAACTGCATTTTCTAACATCCACTTGTTTACCTTTTCAGAATCAGAGAGAAGGTAAGTAACCTATATCTATGATTTCCTAGCATGTCCCTTTCTAGAAAATAAAAACTTAATTTATGTTCTTCTGACTTCTCCATATCTATTTTTATATCTTATCATAAATGTTTGGGTAATTAACTGTCTTGATGGCTAGATACTACCAAGTTTTCCCAACGTATATTTGATAATCCAACATTATTATTATATATAGGGTGTCCCATAATGATGGAACACATTTTAAATGCAAATATCTTATTAAATGACATATATATAAAATAATATAGATTATAAAATGACATATAGTACCAAATAAAAATATATAACTGATATACAAGAGTTCAACATATTATCTAAGATTTGAATATTACATCCCTGAGATGGTCACCACCATGAAGGGAACATACACAATCTCACTCTCTCATTTCAAATACAGTTGGCATTGCATGTCTCATGGAATTTTGTAACAGCATGCAGGATCAACTATCAGGATGGGGCCTGTTGCTTTCCAAAATGCTGTTGAAATTTCAATTGGGTTGCAATGATGGATCTTTGATTGGTGAAATATGCTTCCATTATGCATGCAACTCGTTTTGGAGTCCACAACCTGAGGGTCTGCCATCAACAAAAGAGATATCAGATACCTGTAGGAAATAGGAATATCTTAGATAATATGTTGAACACTTGTATATGTAATAATATATTTTGTACGATATATCATTTTTATAATGCAAGATACTTGCATTTAAAATGTGCCCCCATCATTATGGGACATTCTGTATATATGAGATCACCCCACTTGTCTGCCAAGAAACTTCAGCTAACATCTGTTGGGTAGCATTCTATAAAGCAGTATATAAAAAATGGGAACAAGGTCTCTCTCTTCTTTATCTCTTTACACACCGGATGCCCTAGAGGGAAAACATGTCTCATTTTTCAACAAAACATATGTCACATAGAACACAACACAGCATGCAAATGCTCTAAGCCAGTGATTCGTAAATGGTGCTGCATGCTTCATGTGTGCAGCGGAAGAGGATAGCAGAGGAGGTGGAATGATTGAAAGGCAATCACAGATTTAGAAACACTTTAAAAAAATTTATATGCCAAAAATGAATATGATTTTAAAATTTAAAATATTATTATGAATTACTTTTAATTGCATGTATGAGTCCCAGTATAAAAAGTTATAAATAATTATTGATCAATTTTTATCATTGTGATACTTTTGCATTATATCAAATATTAAGAACATAATTACTAGGCTCTGCAAATTGGAGGAGAGAGTTATCAATGATAATGTTTTGACTTCAGATCTGCAGTTATCTCCCTTTAATCCTCTCTCGGTTTTTATTTTTAAATGTACTTTTATCACATAAAATTTGGTCAGACACAAGCAAATTTTCATTCTGAAAATGTGGCCCAGAGAAAAAAAGTTTGGGAACAACAACTATAAGCTGATAACTATATTAAACTAACAAGAAATTCTTTTCTAATATAAATCACTTAACACCTTTATGGGAATTTATGCACACCAAATGTATGAATAAGTCATATCAACATACACAGTTCTATCTACATCTTTTTATATTCTTCCTGTTTTTTGTTTTTTGAATTAGCAATAAAATGCAGATATTAAAAATACAATGCTATTTGTAATTTCCTTCCTATAATGAAGTGCTTGTAAAAAGGGAAGAAATACATTGCTATTCTCCACTCTCCACTCTCTGACACCCATTACAGTCATTAGTATATCTGTAATATACTAACATGACTGAAGGGAAGACAAGAATAACCCAAAGAAATGAATTATAATGAGTTATAAATTTTTTTAATCATTTCAACTCCATTAAAGCAATAATGCCACTAGGATGGCATCATCACCTAAAGGGTTACAGGGAGTGAAAAAGAATGAGAATACATTAGTGAGAAGTGAGAAAAAGGACAATAAGGGGACAAAATTCAGGAAGCCTGATGTTACATTTAAATATTTGAAGATTGTAGGCGGCAAGAAATGAAGAAATCAGAAGAAAATAAGCAAGGAGTGTGAGAAAAGAAACTATTAAAATAGAATTGACTGTTGCATTTAGCTAGTTCAATTGTAAAACATTTGCCATTCATGCAGTTAAGGATGATCATTACGATCATCAGAATAATTACCAGTAAAATATTTGTAGAAAACATAGAGAGAAACCATGTCACATTATTGAGAATGTAACTGAAGTTGAAATGTCAGGTTGTAATCAACTCATTACAGACTCTTCTTTGAATTAAGTCAAGAATCTAGAGATATATAGTACGAACACCAGACCAGATATGGCAGCAATATTCAATGCATGAAGAGATGAAAACATTATATATACAACATTGAACTATACAAATATAAGGCATACTTATTGCTGGAAGGTTACTGAATAGAATAATCACACAAAGGTTGGTAATGAACAATAATACTTAGGACAAGAACAACACATATAAGATTCACCAGCGGTACATAGAAGAAATAGTCTACTGCTAGAATTGAGTCAAGTGAATTCTACAATAAATCTCCAACTGCAGACCAACATACAGTATTTACTACTGTATTTATGTGAATGGGGACATACCCATTATCGTCTGTAGGTATGCTACAACACTTATGATATATAAGCCATGCGAGATGCAATACATAAATATATATACAATATTAATTTCACAGTGTGGGACACTAGAGTTTTGTAGATGGGCTCTCCAGTAATCACTCCATTCACTGGTCAAGAGATATCAGCAATTCTCTCTTTCTCTCTCTCTCTCTCTCTCTCTCTCTCTATATATATATATATATATATATATATATATGATGGACTCTCCCGTTGATTTCGACGTATGAGGTTCAGACAACCTATATTTATAAAACTCATTTATGTTTTTGCCTCTGATGACTTTTTAGTCCAGCAAGGGATTTGCAAACAAGGCCGCAAATAGAACACGCATGTGGATTAACCGCTGCAGATAGTGGTGCCGCTGCCAATCGTTTGGCTCTTTCTCGGTTTTCTTTCAGTTTGTTTATGCTTTCAGATTGAAACTTCCTGAGACCTTCAAAACACCGTGATCTCCATTCTTTGCGGTCACCAACTACATTTTCAAGACTCCCATATGGTATGTTCACTGCAGACAGGTTACTCTTCAACTTGTCCTTGTACCTAAGCCAAGGCCACCCCAATTTCCTTTTCCCATCTGCCAGCTGACTGTACATCGCAATCTTCGGAATTCTGTCATAAGGCATCCTCAAGACGTGACCAGCCCACCGCAATTGCGATTGGATAATGATTCGATTCCAGATATTTTACATTTAGTGAACAATTCAGCATTTGAAACCGTGTCGCGGAGGCTAAGACCACAAATGGAGCGTAGACAGCTTTTATGAAATACGTCTAACTGATGAATGTGTACGGAGTCCAGGATTTTTGTGTCCAGCCGAATATCCCTTTCGTCCCACAAGCGATGGCGAAGATTTCCAAAGGCGCAAGTGGCTTTGGCAATTCTGTGAACAATTTCATCGTCAAGAGAACCGCTTTGGTTCACTTTGCTACCAAGGTAAGGAAAGGATTTGACATAATTTAAATCATGACCATCGACTTTCAATTTACGCTCAGGAAATCTATACTCAGGTGGATTTTGCCTTACACCTTCAACTTGTTTCGGCATAGGGCGTGGTTGATGTACTACCTCAGTCTTCCTTATGCTAATTGTCAGTCCAAAGGCTTTGCACGCGGCAGAAAAACGATCAAGAAGGGCCTGGGCTTCTTCGAAGGATGTGGCAACCAGAGCAGCATCGTCGGCGAAGAGCAAATCGCGGATAATTTCGGTGCGGAGAAGAGTTTTGGCTTTAAACCGTTGATGGTTAAATAAACCACCGGATGACCGAAATTGAAACTTGACGCCAGTGTCAAGTATATATATATATATATATATATATATATATATGACGCCAGTGTCAAGTATATATATATATATATATATATATATATATATGTGAGGAGTTGGGGTCAAATACAGATCAAATATGAATTGGAATCCATCAGAATGATAAGTTAAAGAACAAATAGGAAACATTTACAAATCAGACATGTTTCACTTTTATTAAAACTTCATCAGAGAATGAGATATGAAGAAAAAGAAGAAAGAAATTCTGGTATTTTTACTTTTGTGTTGTGTGATTTTCATTGGTTAATCATGTTTCATGTGCATTTGGCTGGTTAAACAAACATTAATATAATTTGTGATGTTCCGAATTCTTAGAATTTTGAATGGATGCACTGTCTCTGGTGAGTATCAGACCACAGTTCTCAAGTCCTGTAGTTTCCACTGAGGAGTATAGAGCCTCAACTCTCAAGTCTTATAGACTCGCTAAGGAGTATGGGGCCATGGCTATCAAGTCCCATAAACTCCCTGAGGATTATAGGGTCACAGATCTCAACATTTGATAGACATTGTTGCTGCAAATTCTGTATCAAGTATGTTTCATGGGATGGAATTGCTAGCCCCATGCTCAACCCATTATCCTTCTCCTAGACTGGTTCCACTAAGGCTGAAGAACCTAGTCTATTTAATTCATAGATTCTGGAAGAAGAGATGGATTTATGTTTTTTCCAAGTGTATTTACTCAAAAGTGAATATAACAAACTCAACCGGAATTCAAACTCAGCTTTCCAATTTCCCATTCCATACCACTATCATACCACCTACACTTCTAGTCAGGTATTAATCATCTTATTTATGACTTATAAATGATTTTGTTCTTTTATTTTCAAGAACATTTCAAAAGTTTTCAAAAAAAAATATTCCACTAATCTCATATATTTTTTAAAGGGTGCACTTTTGATTTACACTTTCTCAACTAAAATGAATCTGGATACTTAAAGAATTAGTATTTTTCTTATAAAATACACTATTTACATTCAGACTATTGTCCTCACTTTATGTGTTATTCTCATATATATATATATATATATATATATATATATATATATATATATATATTTATATATGGTGGACTTTCCTGTTGTATTCGATGCATGGGGGTCAAGCAGCTCAGTTCCTAGGAGCTGACAATCCAGACACCAGCACATATGATTTGATTATTAGTGGTGAAGGTTTTGTGCAGAACTGTCCATACTTTTTGAAGGGCCGAATAGAGAGACCTGCCACAAGGTCCCCAAAGACCCTCCGCAGGTTTTGAATTCAGAGTTGTCCTTCTCCAAGACCAGTTGCCATCCAAGGCTATAGAACCCAGTCTGTCCTGCTATTTACCCATAGCTGGAGGGAGAAAAAAAGGATTAATACCTTTCACAAGCGTATTAGCATGTAAGTGAATGTAATGGATTTGACTGGAATTTGAAATCAGCTCTCTAATTCCTCAATCCGAGCCGCTATTCACTACTCAACTGTGCCTCATATATATATATATATATATATGTTTGTTTTTATGCAATATTATAGATGGGATCCTGTTTAGGATTGGGTTTCTGGTTCATTCTAAAGTCTGCTTCAGTTCTGTACTCCTCATGTCTTCACCTGCACTCTGAAATTTATTTAATTTAATTTTTTTTCACTACTCCTCCAATAGGTGTAGATAGGTTCACCTATCACCAGTTCACGCTCATCCCTGTTCTTTTGAATAGGAGTAGAGGTTTATCCCTTGGTTACTATTTAGGATTGGGTTTCCAGTTCCTTCTAAAGCCTACTTCAGTTTTATACTTCAAATGCTTCTCCTTTCTTATGCTAATATAATTTCACACAGTAACCCTCTATCTTGAAAAAAAAATAACAACAATAAAGATGAAGGCAATAATCCAAATGTAAATATTATAAATTATGATAATTCCTCATCCCCAAAATTTAGACAGAAATATTTTTGCTCCTTAAATTTATTTTTTTTAGAAAAAAGAGAAAAATATTTTTTTTCTAAATTTTATTCCTAGATTATTAGAGAAGTTATTTTAAAAAAAAATCTTTTTAATTTTTAAGACGCTCAAAATTCATATTACAATAAGTATCGTGTTTAAAATGTATTGATATTAAAACTGCAGCTCTTATATATGATAATTAGAATTATAATATGGAAAATATGCAAAATGAAAATGTAGCTGCTGCTGATACTAATGAGGTGATTAAGGACAACAGTAATTGTCATTATTGGAATAACTCTACAGTAACTCAAGGATAAAAACTGATTAAGAAACCAAAAGATGAAGCCAGCAGAAAACTTGATACTCAATTCTAGTAATTGTTGTAGTAGTAGTAGTAGTAGTAGTAGTAGTTGAGGTGACTCATTTACATATGAAGTCACAAAGACTATAAATAGCTACAGCTATTACCCATGAGGCAGTTGAGGGCATACTACTTCCTGTGAGTCAGTAACACTACACTACATTGGAGTTGCCGATATCTGAAGAAACAAACAAACAATTATCACTGGATAATTATGAATACACACAAATGTGACTTAGGATTCTAGCAGCTGAAGCTCGAACAAAAAAGCTGAAGGATTTGAAATCAGTTGGGGCAGAAAACCAAAATAACTGATCTCTTCTTGGCAACTGCTGGTTGTCAGCCTATTATAAAATTATCAGCAATTGCACACCCAAGACAGTTGGAGGAAATGGCATTTGACAATATAAGTCAACAGTGAGAAATATAGCACTCAAGAAAAAACCAGTGAATGTAGAGAGATCAAAGTTCATGAACATTTCTCAAAAAGGGAATAAACCAGTTACTGAATATGTTCTTCAGTTGAAACAGGTTTCTAAATATTGTCAATTTCAGAAACTGGGATCAGAAAACCAGTCAATCAAAGAGGATATGATTCAACTGAAAGTGGTAAACGGCCTTCAAAATGAGGAGTATTAGTAAATGGCTCTAATGCATTTACAACTGGGAAAGTTGTCACTAGAACAGTGTACCAAATTTGTTCAACAACAAGAATTAATTGGAAAATTTAATACAATAAAAGTTACATATCTGATAGAAGAAATGGGCACATATGCATCAAAGAGAAAAGACAGAATAATGTATACCTTTTGTGGTTATCAACATCTAAGAGAAAAACAAAAATGTTGAGCATATAAAAACTGATGTGAAAAGTGTTTCAAAATCAGTCATTTTAAAAGTATGTGTAAATCCAAAAAGAGCAACATAGAGACGGTCCAACAAAATTAAGAGGAAATAAGTATGGGCCTCTTTTCCCTAAAATAAATAAATGAGAAAGGGCTATTAAAAATTCAAATCAATAATGTTTTATTGGATATGCAACTAGATATGGGAAGTGACATGATGTTGATACCTAGAAATTTCTGAAAGAAATTAGGAAAACCAAGATTAAAGAAAGGCGTTGTTTAACTGAGTCAATTCCACAGATCTGTGATAAAAACGTTAAGCTATTTTGAAGCCTATGTGGAACTAAAACATAAGTTTGACATATTACCAATTATCATGACAAACTGTGAAAAGAATCATGGCCTAATAGGAGATGATGTATTGAACATGAATTCGACAAAATTAGTAAATGAAGTCAAGGCAGAAGAAACTAGAATGTTAAAAAACTATGAAGCAAAGTTAAGACTAAATAAAAATGATGTCTCCCCGTCATATTTTGAAGCACAAAAAGTGTCAGTCCATCTATTACCAATAGTTGTGAAAAACTAGAAAAATTATTAGAACAATATCTACTTGAACAAGTTCCACCAGGAGAAAGCAAATGTGCCTTCCCATTAGTAATTTTGAGAAAGAAGGATGGTGATCTGCGTATTTTTTTTTAAGCTTATCACCCCAAGCAAGGCTGGAAGCCACTAGTACGCAGGGGGTTACAGAAGGTTTGGAGGAAGAGCAGATAGGAGTGGTAAAGGAGAGGATGTGGAGAAAGATAGTGGATCGATCAAGGCTAGGGGGTTACAGAAGATTTGGAGCGAGAGCAGGTGGGAATGAAAGGTGAAAGGATGTGGAGAAGGGAAGAGGATAGATCAAGGCAGCTGGAGATGTCGATTGACATTACACTTAAATAGTTGGAGATTATATTTGTCAGGAAAACAGGAATAAGGAAGGGAGTTCCACAGGTGAGATGTGCGAGACATGAAGCTATTGGAGTAGAAGAGACGTCTACATCTAACAGTTTCAACGGTGAAGGAGTGGGAACGGGATGCCAGCCTCGTGGGACGTTTAAATTCATGAGGCCTAGGAACCAGCGAAAGCAGCTCCTCGGAGCAATTACCGTGAAAGTATTTGTAAAAAAGACAGATCGAGGCAACGTCGCGTCGGTGAGAGAGAGACTGCAGACGAGATGACAGATCAGGGCCAATTACATTGCATATCCGTCTCTGGATCTTATCAAGAACCCTGAGGCAAACAGCAGGGGCTCCAGACCATATATGGCAGCAATACTCCATGCAAGGGCGAATGGTTGTGGTGACTACAAAATAGGTGTAAACCACAAAATATGTGCAAACTCATATCCTATCATCAATGTAGAATGAACTTTGAACTCCCTTGTAGGTATAAAGACATTCTCTAAAATTGAGTCGGCATACCTTAAATGAAGTCACAATAATAAACATGCCAATAAGCTTATTAAGATGGAAAAGAATGCCATATGGAATTAAAACGACAAGTGTGATTTTTCAAAGGGCTATAGAGCATGTTAATGGTAGTGATATAAATCATACAATATGCTACCAGTATTTACATTAGTCGGACTATTGTCCTCATCTTTGTCGTCATATTTGTCACAACGTTTCGGCCGTTGTACGCTCCGGCCTTCTTCAGGTGGTTGGAATTTCAAACCGAACCCTTTATTTTGATCACTGGGGTAGACCGTTCTAGTTCGGTCCGAAATTCCAACCACCTGAAGAAGGCCGGAGCGTACAATGGCCGAAACGTTGTGACAAATATGGCGACAAAGATGAGGACAATAGTCCGACTAATGTAAATACTGTAGATAATACCTCATCTCAGAAATATAGACAGAATATGCTACCAGTATGACATTTGTGTTGGCGCTATTAATGACGAAGAATTTCAAATGGAAAGCCGCTATGGTTTTGAATAAGTTAAAAAATACTGGATTAACAATTAACAGATTGAAAATATGTGTACAACAGAAAAAAAGATAGAAACAGTTCTTCCTAGATTGTTGCTCAGCTGTAGGACAATATCACATGCTGGAAGATTGAAAAGCCCATCTGTCTTCATGGATAGATGAATTAGAGCTCCATTGACTATGTCTTATACCATGAATTAAAAACTGTGGTATAAAAAGAATAGTGAATATAATCTATAAGAAGCAAGATTCATAATACAAAGTGGACAGAACACTATGATAATAAAAACAAATGGAAATGGGATATTAATGCATGCAGACCAAGTTAGATTGCAACATAATAGTGATGAAGAAATGTATAGTGAGCCTGAAAGTAATGAAGGCTAGAGTGTCATGTCAACACAAGACAAACTAGACAGTGAAATTGAGAGTAATATAGACTCTGAAGATGAATAAGGACAATCATTGGAGGAACCATCCCATGTCTATATCTAGATAATCTCTTAGGGAAAGGAAGGAAGATAGTGAGAAGGCAAAAGCTCCCAGAAGAAGTACCAGGGAAAATAAGGAGATAAAACCTCTTTAGTACAAGATGAGGTGACTCATTTACATATGAAGTCACAAAGACTATAAATAGCTACAGCTATTACCTATGAGGCAGTTGAGTGCATACTACTTTCAGTGAGTCAGTAACACTACACTACAGTAGTAGTTGTTGAAATGGGATTGGTTTATCTAATAGATAATTAGCATAAAAAGAGCTATAACTATAGCTCACGGGCTACTTTGAGTCAGTGTACATTGAATATCTACGGCTACTAAGTTTGATCATCATAACAGTAGTAGTAGTAGTAGAAGAAGAAATTAACTAAGAAGTTTAATACTATCAGCACTGATAGCATGACATAACCTATGAACTTTTCTTGTATCATTTAAATAATAACAGAGATTATCTGAGACAAAACCTGGACATGGTTACAGGATATCTAAAAAGAGGGATAGAATCTCTTAGCACTCCATGTCAGAATAAATACTACAGAACCAATTATACCAAAACAAAGAATGGCAAGACACAGAAAATTGCAAATGTCAGCTATATAAAAAAATTGACAAGACTGTAATTACATCATGAGTAAATATGGTAAACTGGTTCAGAATGAATATAAAAAAATAAATATAAAAAATCAGACACAAGAAAGTGAGGATAGTGATACCTTGGAAAAGAAATGTGTAAACGACTTGGGCTCAACTGTGAACCCACCGCAGAGGTGGGATACAGACAAATTATTCAATACAAGAAAAGAAATCAAACATGTTTATTGTGAATAAAGAATTTCCCCCATAATATGTGATGATGGCTAGAATTAGCCACATCAAGAATATGATAGTATCTCTTTGCTTTCTTCATCCCAAGATGAAAATAAAGGAAGGTGAAAAATATTAAGAACATTGTAGAACTGGAGAAGCTGTAAAACTTTCCCAAAGACTCTAGAAACTTAACAACAATCCCAAATACCCTATAATCTGTAGAACTGTCCTAAAAACTTAAGTAAGCATTCAAACTGTCCCAAAGACCCTAGAAGTAGCTGAACCATTCTAAAAACCTGAGAAGTAGCGTAACTGTCCCAAAGACACCAGAATCAGAAAAATGAACGTTTTTCCAAATGTCAATAACATATAACTCTGTCAGGATTACATACTCAAATTTATTGCATACTGTCTACATGGAGAATGCAGGGATAAAACAATTTTTTAAATTTTTTTTCATCTTTTTTTTCATCTCTTAAGACGGAGAACATAAAATGATAAACGATTTCTTTTAAAAGTCACTCATTTTCTTTCTCTTTTTAGTCTTAAACAATGTCAGCTTGGGGGAAATAATATTTCAGATTTAATTATTTTAAACACACACAAATGCATACACACACAACACATCTTTTCGTTATTCATCTGATGAAGCCATTAGAGGCAAAATGCATTATCAGATATTATTTTACAAAATATATTTTTATGAATGTTTTTCCAAATGTCAATAACTTATATATATATATATATGTTTAGATATATATATATATATATGCATATATATATATATATATATATATACAGAGAGAGAGAGAGAGAGAGAGATAAATCAATAGCATAAATATAAAAAAGTATTTATTTTATACAACAGATGTATAATGTTCAACATAATCTCTTTCCTTATCAATACATGAACACTTCTCCAGATTAAAATTCAACTAATATATGTTTCAGATTAGAATCATATTGATCCAACCAGTGATTTTTCTCTCTCTCTCCCTAGCTATTCATCTGTCTGTCTGTCTGTCTATCTATCTATCTATCTATCTCTATATATATGTTTATATATATATATATATATATATTTTTAGTTTATGAAAAACTAGGTAATCCGTATGGGTAGACCCAAGGAGGATAAAATCCAGAGAGCTCAATGTAAATCAGAGCTAATAATTTAAATAAAAATAAAAACAGACCACTTTAAGGTCATATATATATATATATATATATATATATATATATATATATATAATGTAAATCAGAGCTAATAATTTAAATAAAAATAAAAACAGACCACTTTAAGGTCATATATATATATATATATATATATATATATATATATATATATATATATATATATATATATAATAAAATATAGTTTTAGGTATGCTATATTTATGGGTTAAAGTGAAGTGCTCAATATCAGGAAGAGATAGATAGAGCATATGTAAATATAAAAGTGGACTTTGAGGTCAACAACCAGCAGTGGCAGTCTCCTGTTTCATGCTTATACAGAATCATTATGATGATTGTGTATAAGCCAGAAACAGAATGTTACCACTGGGTGTTGACTCCGTGTGCACTTTTATATATACATATATATATATGTGTGTGTGTGTGTGTGTGTGTGTGTGTGTGTGTGTGTGTGTGTGTGTGTGTGTGTGCACACAAGAAGATATATGTGCAAACACATGTGTATTAAGAAAATGGATTAACATAAATTCAAGAATTAGAATAACATTTATACTAATTGTCACTTCATTATTAATTATAATTACACCATAATTAATTTTGCAGCATGAATATCTGGCTATCATGATTAATTATTAATTTCCTAGGTATTATTTTTAATTTCTTTAACTTTATAGCAATTATCATAATTAACATATTTATCATTGGTAAAGTTTTTCTCAAACGTTAAGTGGAATCATCTTCCAAAAATTCCATTGTGCTTCTTTTCAATTCCTTATACATTTCTTGTGGGATCTTTGAATTCTATCTAATATTCCAACAACTATAGGAATGGCACTCATGGTCAAATTACATCATTCTGCGAATTCCTAAGCCAGATTTTATTACTTTTATCGGTATAATATATCATTAATTTAAAAAAAACTAGCAGTTGTCCCTGTGAAAGAATAAGCATTTATTTTAGTAAAATCAAAACTTTTCTACTGATTTTTTATTTGATATGTTATTTTTAGTTGTATATATATATATATATATATATATATATATATATATATAAGCTTTTTTAGAATTTGTAGGTCTGATGAATTGGATCGTGATTACGATTCCAATGTAATAAATTATAACCAATGAATATTAGTGTTTGAGACTTTTATATTATATTCTTACTCTGTCCTGGGCATTGAGTTCTACCTCGATTCTATCCTCTTGGGAATTTATTTATATAAATATATATATTCGTGCTTCAGTTTAGTCAAAAGGTTAATATATAATAAATATCATCAATTTTATTGCCAATAGTTTTATAATTTTCTTAGCTTTTTATCCTTCAAATTACCCCATAAATATAGCACACCTTAAGGCTATATTTCTTCATATGTATATATATATATATATATATGTAACGTAAATCATTCAAACGAAAAACAAATACTGAAGCTAATTATATGGCGAGAATCACTCTCACAAACAATATTTAATAATAAATTATAACCAACTTCGAATCTATTAATGAATGGTGTGATCCTTATTCATAAATTCCGGGCTTATCTGGTCTTATTTTTTTGTACGAGCCGGCTTTCAGTCATTCCGGACGACCATCCTCAGGTAGAAAAAAAAAAAAAAAAAAAAAAGCACTCTTTCGGACCGCAATATCTTTCGATGTCGCATTACTATTCGGAATTTAACAAAAACACACTAATATGTCTACCTGAGGATGGTCGTTCGAAACGACTGAAAGCCGGCTCGTACAAAAAAATAAGACCAGATAAGCCCGGAATTTATGAACAAGGATCACACCATTCATTAACAGATTCGAAGTTGGTTGTAATTTATTATTAAATATTGTTTGTGAGAGTGATTCTCGCCATATAATTAGCTTCAGTATTTGTTTTTCGTTTGAATGATTTACGTCACATAAATTGAATACGCACTACAAAACCGATATATATATATATATATATATATATATATATACAAATGAGAAAAAGAACAGATGAAATAAAATTCTGCTGTTTGTAGAATTTACTTTTAAAAAAAGTGCTCAATACAAAGTAAACCAATATATTATTATTATTATTATTATTTTATTCTAATATATGTTGAAATCGCTACACAATAGCTTTTGTGTTTCAGCAACTTTATGCCTCTTCAGGTGATGGTAAGTAACTGGTGATTAAATGATTTTTACAAAAATTTCAAAAGCAAAGTGTTACCTCCTTTGTGAAAGATAAAGTCGGTGGGGGTGGGGCTAAGAAAATGGTAATTGTTCTGATGAACTTTCCTCTTTGGTACTTAGACTTTATGAATTTAAGTTCAGTACTAGATTCGTGGCAAAGTCTCAACATTTTACAGTTGAAATGTAACTGTAAGTTCTATGCAAATAGTTTGTTTTATAGCACTTTTCATTTATGGAAGTAGTAGTCATCTTAGAAATAGGTCAGCATCAATCTACTGTGTTTTTCTCAGCCCTAAGAAGGGCAGAGAATATTATTAGATGACTTCTAAACTTTTTCATGAATCATGCATGGCTGGTTTCTCTGACGGTTGTGTCTCTTGTTCCCTGGTTTCTCTTGCCATCCTTTATTCTCTTCTAGCTTAGGGCTGTGAGCTTATATCCTTTTGACCAGACTCCAAGACGACTGGTGTGAACCTTGTGTTAATTTTTTTGATTGGCCCCAATTTTTTATTTTCTAGTGTTCCTTCCTTTTCCTTCTTTTTAGAGCAGAAGTTATATGTGGAACCTCTCTGGTTTTTGGTAGTTTTTAGTCACAAGTGGCGAGATTCTGGTACAGAAAACTCGCGCCGTTTTTCAACCAGGTTCAGTCTTTTCTTCTTCTTCCTCTTTTTTATTTGAGGGTTGCCTTCTCATTAAGAGAGAAGTATATAGAGAGAAATTTAGGGAGAGAGAGAGAGGGCGAGACAGACAGAAAGATATAAGGGTTTTTTTTATTTTAATTCTTTCTTTTTTATATATATTATTATTATATTTTATTTTATTTTATTTTTATTGGGACTCATGACAAGTTTCTGTAATGTCATTCTGGCAACATATGGTTTAGCATTGTCATGAAGCAGAACTAGACCTTTCAGAGGTCATCAGTCTGTAGAGGTCACCAGCTTACCCTAACTAATTTATATTATATTATTATGCAAATAACCACAAAATATGAAAGCAGAAGAACAAACACATTCAACAATAGAAGTTGCATAAGCAAATGGAATTTATATATGCATAACAACAGTCATATAAAACAGGAATTCAGTTGTGTTTGAAACGCTGAAATTTACTTGTCATTGGAATGATGAGTGAGGAAAATGTTCTCCTTGATAAACTGTGAAGTGTATTAAAAAGTGTGTGAGTTTGGAGAATTTTAGTAAGATGCATTGTTTCTTTCCAAGTAAATTGACATCTGACTGTTCAAAGAAAACTTCGAAAGTAACTAGTAGTGACTTCTCTTGAAAATGAACAAAATTTGGCATCATGGTATTATCAAATACCTGCAGAAAAAATGGGTTTAGCCCGCAGGGACAATTTTGCTGACATGGTTACTACACTAGAGATGATGCTCCGGCTGTATCTATAGTGCAAAAGTGGGCAGCTGAATTTAGTAGAGGAAGGTCTTGAAAATGGCCAAAGTGACTGCCACCACCAAGGAAAACATTGATCATATCCACCACATAGTGATGAATGAGAGACAATTGACTATAAATCAAACAGCCAATGCTATTAGTAGAGAGTTGAGAATATTCTGCACAATGAACTTGGTATGACAAAGGTTTCTGAAAAGTCGGTGACCCATCTTCTGACACCCAATCAAAAGCGACATAGGCTGATCACATCATGGGAAAATCTGACATTGTTTGAGGCAGATTCACCTGGTTTCCTTGACCATTTCCTAATCCAGGATGAGTCTTGGGTTCATCACTTTGAGCCAGAGGCAAAGAGACTATCCATGCAGTGGAAACACCCCTTCTCAACTGCTCCAAAGAAGAAAGCCTAAGTTGTTTCATCTGCAGGGAAGGTGATGGCTTCAGGTTTTTGAGGATGCAAAAGGCATTGTGTTTATTGACTATCTTCAAAAGAGCTACACCATCAATAGGGAGTACTATGCCAACTTACTTACAATTATAAAAGGCTATAAGACCAAATGCACAGGAAAACTGACAAATGGTGTTGTGTTTTATCAGGGCAATGCTCCAGCACACAAGTCCTTGGTTTTAATGGCTGTTGTAGATGACTGTGGCTTTGAACTGGTTGATCACCCTCATTATTCTGATTTGGCCCCATCTGTTCCCCAACATGAAAAAACACTTGGTTGGGAACTTGTATTGCAGTGATGATGATATCATATCTGATGTTGATTTCATTTTTTACCAACAGGATGCAGGCTTCTTCATCAATGGAATCTATGCACTAGAACATCAATGGAAGAATTGTGTGGATTGCAAGGGGGACTATGTTGAAAAATGAACCTCATTTGGTCACATTCCATGAGAGTATCTTAGCCTATGAACTTTTCAGCCAACCCTAGTATTTTTGTTAAACTTCCCTGTTTCTTACATGATCTGTCCACTGGTTAAAACCATATCATTGTTGCCTTAAGTCTTCTCTTCACCTGTGAGAAAATTTTACAGCATTCACTGCCATATAGATGATTGTATATTATATAAGAATTCATCACTCTTTTGTTTGTTTATAATGAATTATCCTTTCTCTTAATACTTTACTTAATTTCTGGAAGGCATCTTTTGCCATTCTTATCCACCTTTGGATTTATGCTATCTGTTACTACACAATGCAGATAGTTCTCCAAGTTTTCTTCTTTTATTATGTGGCCCAGAAATGTAAACTATCTGTTTTTGATTGTAAGTATGTTTCTTTGTAGTTTCTATGAACCCACAGACTTGTTTCTTACATGTTCTTTCCACGGTATTATTAGTATTTGTTAATAGAACTACATCTCAGTAACTTCAAGTCACTTCTTCATCAGTGAGGAAATTGTCCACCATTTACTGCTATATGTGGTTAGATATTACATAGCAGTTTTTTTACTTTTTCTTTGTTTCTGACTACATTTCCCTATCTCTTGATACTTTACTTAATTTATGAAAGACATGAGGAGATTGTCCGGCATTCACAGCCATATAGGAGATTAGATATTACACAGCAGTTCAACACTCTTTTCTTTGTTTCTAACATCATTTTCCTATCTCTTAATACTTTGCTTAGTTTATGGAAGTCATCATGGAATTGTTCACCATTCGATGACATATAAGAGATTAGATATTACATAGTAGTTCAGTACTCTTTTCTTTGTTTCTAACAACATTTACCTATCTCTTAATACTTTGCTTAGTTTATGAAAGGCATGATGAGATTGTCCAGCATTCAGTGCCATATAAGAGATTAGATATTATATAGCAGTTCAGCACTCTTTTCTTGGTTTCTAACAACATTTTCCTATCTCTTAATACTTTGCTTAATTTATGAAAGGCATGAAGAGATTGTCCAGTATTCACTGCCATATAGGAGATTAGATATTACATAACAGTTTGGCACTCTTTTCCTTGTTTCTAATGACATTTTCCTATCTCTTAATACTTATGCTTATTTTCTGGAAGGCATATATCACTATTTTTATGTATCTTTGGATTTCTATGTCATATATTCCACTATCTGTTACTCTCTCTTTTTGAGTGTAAGTATAAGTTTCCTTTTAGTTTCTATTAACCTGCAGACTTCCCTGTTTTTCACATGTTCGATCCATGGCATTCTTAGCATTCGTTAACAGAACAACAGAAATGTTGTTTTCCTGAGGAATATAAATGCAAACTATAAATATAAACATAAGTATTAATAAACTTTGTTTAGTCTGTCCAAAGACCATAAAGTAGCCAGCAAAGATTGAACATGTGGAGGTTGGCATAGAATGTTGGTAATTTATATTCAAAATGAATGAACACTTGGTGAATGTTGTTTTGGCAGGGGTTATTTTTTTGTATATCATTACAAACTTGTATCCTTGTTGTTGGTAAGACAAAGTTCATAGTTTGTAGTATTTTGGAGCGGAGAGAGAGAAAGGGATAGAGACCTCTTTTTCTTAGTAGCAAGCAGTCATCTTGATTAGTCTTTTGGTGGTTAGAGTGGAGTGGACCAGCCTGTCCTGCATTCTATCAAAAGGTTAGAGAAGACCAACTTCTAGGCCCTATTTCTCCTGGGTTTGTATTGAAATTTGTCACGGGTTGAACAGAGGGAAAGAGAGACAAGGGAAAACAACACATGACATACCTAGCAGCCTTAAGCAAATGGATGACAGAACGTGGTCTGGGGCTGATGGCAGAGAAAAGGAACTTGTTGAGAGAGGCAAGGGATAAAGGGAAGTGGAGAGCCATGATCGCCTACGTTGGGACATGGCACACAGAAAGAAAAAAGAAGTGGTCAACGAGTGGGGTGAGTGCATATGGGACTGGTACTGGGTTTTGGATCTTTTATTTTGCATATCAAGTAATTGGTTACAGAAATGAAGTTAATTAATTAATATGTAACAATTAATAATTAATATGTAAGTTAATTAATTAATTAATTCTTACTGATTGACCTGACCATAACAATGGTTCTATTAATGTTAATGAGGTGTTAAAGAGATGATAAATAGATAATACTTTTCAGGGGATTTAAGAAATATAATAATTTATTTTATTTATTAAACTTTGCCTACTACTACAAAAGCATTACTGTAGTGTTGGCTTTCAAATAATCTCTACATCATATTGCCTTAATGATATTTACTAAGTTTAGGTTAGTCTGGCACAAGACCATGGGCCAGCAGCACACAGTGAAACTCAAAATCATTTTGGAAGAAATAATCTGTAAGACTGTCTTATTAAACACATCTCTGAAGTCTCATTTTTTTTTAACTTTTTTTTTTTTTTTTTTTTTTTAAGCTTATCACCCCAAGCAAGGCTGGAAGCCACTAGCACGCAAGGGGTTACAGAAGGTTTGGAGGAAGAGCAGATAGAAGTGGTAAAGGAGAGGATGTGGAGAAAGATAGTGGATCGATCAAGGCTAGGGGGTTACAGAAGATTTGGAGCGAGAGCCAATAGGAATGAAAGGTGAAAGGATGTGGAGAAGGGAAGTGGATAGATCAAGGCAGCTGGAGATGTCGATTGACGTTACACTTAAATAGTTGGAGATTGTATTTGTCAGGGAAACAGGAATAAGGAAGGGGGTTCCACAGGCGAGATGTGCGAGACATGAAGCTATTGGAGTAGAAGAGACGTCTACATCTAACAGTTTCAATGGTGAAGAGGTGGGAACGGGATGCCAGCCTCGTAGGACGTTTAAATTCATGAGGCCTAGGAACCAGCGAAAGCAGCTCCTCGGAGCAATTACCGTGAAAGTATTTGTAAAAAAGACAGAGTGAGGCAACGTCGCGTCTGTGAGAGAGTGACTGCAGACGAGATGACAGATCAGGGCCAATTACATTGCATATCCGTCTCTGGATCTTATCAAGAACCCTGAGGCAAACAGCAGGGGCTCCAGACCATATATGGCAGCAATACTCCATGCAAGGGCGAATGGTCGATTTATAGATTTGGAGGATCGATTACGGGGAGAAAAATTTCCTGACTTGACTTATATATTCAAGCCACTTCAAGTTAAAATTAAAAGTTTTGATTTTAATCCATATTTTAAAAATACAATATGTAATGTATAATTTGTTGAAAAATAAAAGGTAACATGTAAGAATTTAAAAAGAAAATACTTCAGCAATTTAATAAACTGTAAAAACAAAAAAAAAAGATAAGATAAAATATCTTTCATGAAAGATAGAAAATTTTGATCAAAATGAAACCTGTATTAAATGATGAAAAGTGTTTTATTAACTTTGCATACTTTTACAGCATCAAAGAAAGATTTGTTGCACTGATAATACCTATACTTTTTTCTCTTACCATACGTAATTGCTTGTTGGAAAATGTTAATGTTTTTTCAGCAATTGGTCAATATGATAAATCAAAATTTTCAATTGCATTATAGAAAATATTTAAAAAAATGTTTTCAAAAGAATAATTTTAGAGAACTTAATTAGATTTATAATGATAATCAATATATTCTTTAGTGTTTTCTTGTCTTTGCGATATTGGTGGTTTTCAGGAAAAATAATTCTGCTGCTGCTGCTGATGCCGATGATGATGATGAAGCTAAAATTAGTGATACTCATGATAATGTTGATAGTGATAATGATGATGACATTGATAATAATGATGCTGATAACAATGGTAATGATGATGATACTGAGGATGATGCTCCTGATATAATGCTAATGATGATAGTGATGGAACGGCAATGATAAGGATAATGGTTATTTTGATAATGATGATGCTGACAATGATGACGCAGATGATACTGACGATAATGATGATATTGATACTGATAATCATAATGATTATACTGATAATGATGTTCGTGATGATGATGATACTGACAATGATGATGCTATTGATACTGACAATAATGATGATGCTGATGATTATGATGATGATGGTACTGACAATGATGATGATGACAATGATACTGACAGTGATGATGCTGATGACACTGACAATAATGATGAAACTGATAATGATAGTTATAGTGATTATACTGACAATGATGCTGCTGATGATACTGGTAATGATGATGATGGTGACAGTGATGACAATGATTATGATGATTCCACTTTTTTGCTATAACGATAAAATAGCAATTCTGAAGACAACAACAATATTAACAACAGAAAAAACATGAGATATAATAAAAAAATGTGATATTTGTAGCCTGAATGAAATTGAAATTGCATCAATGGTTGGTACAAAACTTTTAATGCATAAAATTAAAATACAGAAAATAACCCGTCTATATTTCTGAGATGAGGTATTATGTACATTATTTGGACTATTGTCCTCATCTTTGTCGCCATATTTATTACAACGTTTCGGCCCTTTAGTATCTGTCTATATTTCTGAGATGAGGTATTATGTACTCTATTTACATTATTCGGACTATTGTCCTCATCTTTGTCGCCATATTTATTACAACGTTTTGGCCCTTTAGTATCTGTCTATATTTCTGAGATGAGGTATTATGTACACTATTTACATTATTTGGACTATTGTCCTCATCTTTGTCGCCATATTTATTACAACGTTTCGGCCCTTTAGTATCTGTCTATATTTCTGAGATGAGGTATTATGTACACTATTTACATTATTCGGACTATTGTCCTCATCTTTGTCGCCATATTTATTACAACGTTTCGGCCCTTTAGTATCTGTCTATATTTCTGAGATGAGGTATTATGTACACTATTTACATTATTCGGACTATTGTCCTCATCTTTGTCGCCATATTTATTATAATGTTCAATTCGACATTCTAACCACCTGAAGAAAGCCGGAGTGTACAACGTCTGAAAATATTGTAATAAATATGGCAACAAAGATGAGGACAATAGTTCAAATAATTTAAGTAATGAAGAAAATAACCCTTTTAGCAATGGTATATGTTTTTATTTACTTTCCTGTTGGTAAATTAAGAATGAAACTTAGAGAGTTTCTTTTCTCACACTTCTTGCTTATGGAACTCTCTTCTGGCTTTTTGCTTTCCAGACAAGTTTGAATTTCAAAAATTTAAATGCAATGTCAGTCATTATCTACTATCTTCTTGATTACTCTTCTATTGTTCTCACTCGTCAATAATGCTTCTGTTTTCTAATTCTTTTACACTGAGTAGCCCTTTCTCTCTCAGTGGCATTAATGCCTTGATTGAGTGAATTTGATTAAAAAATTACTCTCATAATCATAATATGCCTGTGTTATTCTGAATGCTCATGCTTGCTGTGTAGCATATTTTCTTTTACTTATCTCCCTTTACTTTCTATTGATAACCTCCCTTGGTTGTCACTCTCCTGTTATGTAAAATGTAGTCATCTTGTTTGTTCATTAAAGCCTTCTAAAAGTCTCACATCTTCCTGTCAACACTTCACTGCCCACAAGAAAATATGAAATATTAAGTATTAAATGTTTACAAATATTCCCAGAACTCTTTTGAGCAATAGAGTTGAAAGCTAGTTTCTTGCTGGAATTTTTTATGTCTAACCATGTTAGTTTTAATTATTCAATGTGCAAGATAGAAAAAGAAGAAAATAAAATACTTTCTAAAAGACCAGTTAGCAAATATTTGTGCACAACTGTTGCCACTAGTTTCAAAGTACAACTGCAATCTTACTTGTAAACTGAAGTTTCCATACAGAATTTTGAAATGAATTGGAGTCAGGGGGAAGTGTCACAGAGACTTAGTATCATTTATCAGAAGCTTTGAACATAAAACAAACTTAATCAAGGGTATAAACAAATAATGTATATTTTTTTATTTGACCTCAATTGGAGTGAGTCCTTCATCATTCTGTTCTGCTCGGTAATTAATAGTTGATAAGTTAGACCTTACTGGTAGTCATCAGCATGTTGGCTGTGGTCAAGAGTGTGCTTTGGACATAGGTACAACATCAGCTTGCTGTATTTTCTTGGCCTCAGAAGGGGTGAAAAAATGTCTTAAGCAGATGACAGATTCACATGACATGCTTGGCTGATTTCTCTGGCAGTCTTTTCTCTTCTTCTCTGCCCATCAACTGTCTGTTTATATCCAATTAAGCAAGGGATCCACATGACTGGTGTAAAGCTTGGTTTTTGGCTAACATCAAGTCTGTGTTCATTTTTTTTGACTGGACAAAATTCTTTTATTTTCTGATGTTCCTTATATTTTCATAGCAAAAATTATGAATGGAGCGTCTCTTATTTTGTTAGATTTCTAGTGACAAAAGGCTAGGCTCTGGTTCAGCAAACTTCTGCCATTTTACGTTCAGACTTTTCTTTTTCTTGCTTTTTCTATTTGAGGGTTGCCTTTTCATTAGTTGGAAGAGAAGTATATAGAGAGAAATATAGAGAGAATAGTTTAGAGTGAGAGAGAGAGAGAGAGAGAAATAGATATGGACTTTAAAGGCAAGCAAATGCCTTATTTTAATTTGAGTACTATTTTTTGTTCATCTATTTATTTTCTTATTTTATTTTTCATTGGGACTCACTACATGAATTTGCCTTAGATTAATCTTACTCTAATTTCACATTCTGCTTGGCTTTCAGTGAGATTGAAGTGATAGAAAAATAAAGGAGAGCAAAATTTCACTATCTCTAAAAACAGATGTATATTCAGAATCATCAGGCTACAAAGCCATAGTTCAACCAACCAATCAGAAAACTTTCATAACCAGTATATAAGCCCATGAGCCAATCTAAAAATCTATATAACAAGATGGAAAATCAACCAAAACCAGAATTGATAAATAAATTTTGTACATTCTCTGATGCTGCAGTCATCGTAACATAACCAGAGCTGAAATCCTGTGAAACTGTTGTCTAACATTATAAAAATTTTATTTCAGATTAGACATGCTTTTGAGATGAAATTCAAAGCCGACAAGAATGAGCATGTTCGGCATCTTCTCTTTGCTTTTAATCAAGGTCACAAAACAAAGTTGCACGAAACACATATGCTGTATATGGAGATGACTTCATTACCAGCAGAATGAGGAGAAGTTCAAACTCAGAGTCTCTCTGCATTCACTTTGATGAGAACCAGTTGCATGCAGTGATTAAAGAAGAATCACACCAGAGCACTAGGGAATTGGCTCAGAAGATGACAAGCTCTCATTGAAACATTGAACAGTTAGTGTATTGTTGGCAGGAGGTTGGAAAAAATAGACAGGGAATACATTGTGGAATATTTCATCAGAAGTATTAATAAATAATAAGTATTAAATCATAAAAAAATGAACAAATTCATATAACAAATTTATGAATAAGCTACATGAACTACACAAGTGACTAGAATCCACAGTATGTACATGCTCCATAAACGAGAGCTTTATGCCAAAGTTCACCATATATATATATATATATATATATATATATATATATGTACCTCATAGCACCTTCGAGCACTTAGGCTTGGAACAGGTAGAATGGAGATCAACATGTTTTAGTGGACTCAGCAGTTTTCAATCTGCTTGTCTGAATCGCCTTCAAGAAGCGAGAGCAAGATCTAAAAGGTCAGCCAATCTAACAGTGATCTCATCACACAATCCACACACTTGCTCCATATGCGGCCTCCTTTGTAAATCACTAGCGGGTCTTAAGTGCCACTTAAGATTATCGCACAAAATTTCATAACTGAAACAAGTGGTTAAGTTGTCAGATCCTCATACATCAAAACCAACGGCAGAGTCCATTATATATATATATATATATATATGTGTGTGTGTGTGTGTGTGTGTGTGTGTGTGTGTGTGTGTGTGTGTGTAATTATAATAAGAAGATGGAGACGTTAATTATCCATTTCATTTATAATTTTCATTTTGTGAACACCGAGATGTTCACGAAATAAAAATTATAAACAAAATGGATAATTAAAGTCGCCATCATTATAATGCTCTGTAGTCTACATTGAGCTCTCCCTGGAGTTATATCCTCTTCAGAATTATTCCTTCCAGTCACAAACTGGTAAAATGTATAATGTGTATATATATATATATATATATATATATATACTACATATATTATTATACTATATATATATATATATATATATATATATATATACTACATATATTATTATACTATATATATATATATATATATATACTACATATATATATATATATATATATATATATATATATATATATATATATATATATATATATACTTGAACAAAACTAAACAAACATGAAATATGTACAGTTTATTCATAAGTACTATCCCAGTGCAAGGGTCTCATGTCCCCGCCACCGAATTGATTATACACAGGGTCCCCTCACTCTACTATATCTCAGTTTTCATAAGATAGTATTCATATAAAATATACTTTTTATTGTAACCTAATTAGATACAGTAATGAATCATATGCAATACAGGTGGACAATTCGACTTGAAAAATTGAAAATAAATACGATGTATCTAAATACAAATTAAAAACATGTCATAATAAATCATTCCATCTTAAATAAATCAAAAATATTTTGAAGCAATTTTTAACATTCTTCCATTTTTTTTATAGATTTTCCTAATCATTTTTTTGTCAAAAGAATCAAAATTCAAATTTATGAAACTTTCAAACTTATGATTAATTCAGAACTTAAGTTTGGATTTTGGGTTCTTTTTGGGTTATTGTAAAATTTATACTGTCATCTTTACCCCCCAATAATTCTAAACCATTATTTACAAAATCTCCCAATATAACATGATAGTTTTTCCAATTCAATTTCTTATCCCCTTCATTCAGAATCTTTATATCATAATTAAAACTTTCACTCTTTATTTTCTTGCCATAACCACCAGTAAAATTATTTTTTTGAGCAATAATTTCATTATATTTAGGAAACAAACTCAATTAGTATTTTAATGCCTTTTCCAATAGAGTTTTGAGTTAATTTATTATTAGGGAAATGGTTTTGTAAATCAGATCAGGAAAAAAAATATTAAAAAGAAAGAAAGTATGAATATGACAGCAAAAACAAGCAAAATTCACTTTAAATATTTTTCTTTCCTCAGAAATGATTTCATGAGTGTTTGTCAGAGTCAAATAGATAATCAATGGATTGATCATTTTATCTATCTTCAAGTCTACATCTCAATGATTAAGTGTATGTTTTTATCTGTTCATTAATCTTTTAAACATTCAATCTATTGATAAAGCTATGTTTAAATATATCTGTCAATCTATTTCAGCATTTATTTTATCTATCACAGTCAGTCCTCTATTTATCTATCTCAGCTTCTTATCTATCTATCTATCTATCTATCTATCTATCTATCTATCTATCTATCTATCTATCTATCTATCTATCTCAGTCTATTCATTATGTCTCAGTCTGTTATCTATCTATCTATCTATATTTCAGCCTGTTCTCTATTTCAGTTTGTTCATTATTTATCTATCAATTTATCCATCCTTCCATCGATCTGTCTATCTCAGACTTTTCATATCTATCTAAGTTTGTCCATTATCTGTTTCAGTCTGTTATCTATCTATATATCAATTTATCCCAGTCTTTTCATATCTATCTATCTCTGTCTGTTCATATCTATCTATCTATCTATCTATCTATCTATCTATCTATCTATCTATCTATCTATCCTAGTCTTTTCATATCTATCTATCTATCCTAGTCTTTTCATATCTATCTATCTATCTATCTATCTATCTATCTATCTATCTATCTATCCTAGTCTTTTCATATCTATCTATCTATCTATCTATCTATCTATCTATCTATCTATCCTAGTCTTTTCATATCTATCTATCTATCTATCTATCTATCTATCTATCTATCTATCTATCTATCCTAGTCTTTTCATATCTATCTATCTATCCCAGTCTTTTCATATCTATCTATCTATCTATCTATCTATCCCAGTCTTTTCATATCTATCTATCTATCTATCTATCTATCTATCTATCTATCTATCTATCTATCTATCTATCCTAGTCTTTTCATATCTATCTATCTATCTATCTATCTATCTATCTATCCCAGTCTTTTCATATCTATCTATCCCAGTCTTTTCATATCTATCTATCTATCTATCCCAGTCTTTTCATATCTATCTATCCCAGTATTTTCATATCTATCTATCTATCTATCTATCTATCTATCTATCTATCTATCTATCTATCTATCTATCTATCTATCCCAGTCTTTTCATATCTATCTATCTATCTATCTATCTATCTATCTATCTATCTATCTATCTATCTATCTATCTATCTATCTATCTGTCTGTCTGTTGAGCCCCATTCAACTAGATGGTCATTCTAAACTTTCCATGTTGGAAATAGTGATATTATGAGCCAGTATTTCAACCAGAGCATACTGAATTTCTTTCTCTTGTTCCTTTTTTATTTCCTAACATGAAGCAAGTAAAATACCAGCTCCTTTGTGAGCAGCAGCAGCAGCAGCACGGAGATCCTCAACCAGGGGTAAAATGTCTTGAATTCTATGTACACTCTTCCCACTTACATTTCTCTCACTGGAAGATAATCTTTACATTAACTTTAACGAAAGAACTTTCTACAATGGACATACATGACACAGCTATGATGAACGTTCTATTCATTCTACAATTTATTTTGAATTTCTTTGAATCTCAGATTCTTTAACATCTCTACAACATTTTTTCCATATGGATTTCTTGATTGCCATTATTAAATCATTTTGTTGTTGGTCCTAAAAAGTTTTGTGAATTATTTCTTCATTTGCCTGCTGTAGATAACTGGCTATGTAAAATTGAAATACTGGTTTTCATACAATCACTAAAGTTAAGCAACTTCAAGCCTGGTCAATACCTAGATAGGTGACTGTTTAGGAATACCAGATGCTGTAAGCTTGGATGTGCAGGTGGTGTAATGAATAATAGCTAGGAATTGTTAATCAGAGAGTTGAGTTCCAGTATCTGTTGAGTTTGTTATATTCACTTACATGCAAATACACTTGGGAAAAGTATGGATTCACTTCTCCTCCCCCCCCAGCTATGGCTTAATAAGACTTGTATCACTAAACATTAACATTAACCAAAACAAATTGTCATTAAGCCCGATAAATCATCATTAAACAAGACAAATAGCCATTAACCAAGACACAAAGTCATTAACAGACAAATAGTCATTAACAAAGTCAAATAGTAATTAATCAAGACAAATAGTCATTAAGCTAAACAAATAGTCATTAACCAAGATAAATAATCATTAACCAATACAAATAGTCATTTACTTAACTAAGACAAGAAGTCATTAATGTAGAAAAATAGTCATTAACCAAGATAGTCATTAGGATAAAGAAATATTCATTAACGCAAGATGAATTCTCATTCAGCTAGATAAACCATCATTACCCAAGACAAATATTCATTAAGCTGAACAAATAGTCATTAACCAAGATAAATAATCATTACCCAAGACAAATAGTCATTAAATAGTCATTATCATGGACAAATAGTCATTGATGTAGAAAAATAGTCATAACCAAGATAAATAATCATTAATCAAGTCAAATAATCATTACACAAAAACAAATAGTCATTAACATAGACAATTAGTCATTAATGTAAACAAATATTCATTAACCAAGAAGAATTGTCATTAAGCTTGGCAAATAATCAATAACCAAGTCACATTGTCATTAACATAGACAGTCATTAACCAAAAAATCATTAATCAAGACAAATAGTCATTAACATAGAAAAATAGTCATTAACCTAGACAATTAGTCATTATTTTCTATACAGAAAATAAATATTAACCAAGACAAATAGTCATTAATCAAGGCAAATAGTCATTAACCAAAACAAATAGCCATTAAACAAGACAAATAGTCATTAACCAAAACAAATAGCCATTAAACAAGACAAATAATCATTAACCAAAACAAATAGCCATTAAACAAGACAAATAGTCATTAACCAAGACAAATATTCATTAATCACTCATTAAACAAGATAAATAGTCATTAACCAAGCCAAATTTTCATTAACCTAGACAAAAAGTCATTAACAAAGACTGTTCATTAACAATGGCAAATAGTCAGTAACCAAGAAAAACAGTCATGATCCAAAACAAATAGTCATTAACCAAGACATATTAACCAAAAACATAGTTATTAACCAAGACAAATAATCATGAACAACAATAGTCATTAGACAAATAATCAATAATCAAGACAAATAATCCTAAACATATACACATTAACCAAAACAAATAGTCATTAACCAAGGCAAGTAGTCATTAACCAAAACAAATTGTTATAAAGCAAGATAAAATGTTATTGTATACAATTCTACACTTGTCATTATCACATTTCAAAATAAAACAAAATAGTTTTAGGACTTTTTCCATATTATAGTAAGCAGGTAATTAATCTTCCAAAAGTAATGAATTCATGTGATAAGCTGATGGTGGCAGCTGACCATCCTGATTTTTGACCAACACTGCCAACATTAAACTGAAGGACTTTGATAACATACAGCTGGTCTTTAGAGCATGAAGATTTGTGCTAGGGCAGATGGTAAAATACAGATCTCTTATGCTATTGAAAGTAAGCTCACTGCTCACTAAGTACCCAAGAAATGTAGCCAGATGTCTGATTTGAATAATTCTAGTATATATCTAGGAAAGTTTGTGGGATATGTTCTTGTCGATGGTTGTATTTTAAAGGTTAATAGTACAATAAGTGGATGGTCATCAGGGTTCCATTTTCAATTTTTGCCATTTATTGCATCTATTAAATTGTAAAGAAGGTCCTGTTGCATTTGAAAATGAAAAAGAAACAAATGCTTCTCCTGTTTTAATTGTGCTATTAAGTTGTAAAGAAATCCCCCCCCATATGTATGTATGTATATATATATATATATATATATATATATATATATATATATATATATATATATATATATATATATATATATAGGGTGCGATGGATAAATTGTCATCCAAATTACGCAAAAATGAAAATAACACTGACATTTAATTTTAAGATATATTTACCAAAATTATACAAAAATATCTTTAAATACTAAAGAGTAAATTTATTCAATAAAATCACAATTGGCTTCAACCATAGCCGCTAGATGACTTTGGAATCTCCTGAAACTATTCTGGACTGCCTCCTTATTTAAGTTGGTGAATGCTGCCATCATCCTTGCCTTCAGGTCATCTTTACTGTTAAAAGGAGTTTTGTTGGTCTCCCACTCAACTATGCCCCACACATAATAACCAAGGTGGCCAGATGTAAAGGTTGATGTGGTTGCAGAAATTGTCTTACAGCCATGAGTGGTTTCTCTTGCTTGTGTGGCATGGTGCAGAGTCCTGTTGCCAGACATAGGGTCTTCCAGCAGCCACCCTTTTGACCCAAGGCAGCACTACCTTCTCAAGGGACTTCATGTAGACCTTTGTGTTGAGTTTGAGGCCCTGTGGGAAGATGAATGGAGGTATAACATCACCATCTCCAGTGATCACACCAAACACCTTTGTAATCACCATTAGACTCATCCAACTCTTCCCGAATCCTCTGCACTGTCCTCAGATTGACACAAAAACACTCTGAAATGTTCATATTGGAGGTTCTGGGATGAAGCAGTCGGGCATGCTGTTTCCAAATTTCTGGCAGAGTGAATTGCGTCGTGGTGCTCTTTTTCTCATAGATAGTGCCCAACTGACCCTACTATACTGTGCAGTTTAATATATATATTTGGCATTTAAAATAAATGAGATTAGTATATATATGCATAAAAAATTATTTTAGAGTTGTGAATATTAATTTTTTATATTAAGTATAAAGGGAGATTACAGGTCACATGACAGCTGGTGAATAATGTCTGATCATAGAGTGTCAAATGACAGTTGTTATTTAGCATATAGGCAAGATGTATCTACCCACACTAGTTTCTTTGTAGGCTGTGAAGAAGTGATAGGGTGAACAGAGGTGCTCACATGGTCTCACCATCAGTATAAAGGACACCACTGAACAGTTCTTTTTCCTATTGGGAAATATTACAAGTAAGACCCTCTCTCACTGCTCCCTTTCACATTGTTTGTTGTTGTATATATATGTTATAATTTCTCTGTGTGGTACAAATTAGTGATAATATGTATATATCAATATAAAAACTCTCTTTGAGAACAAGACCTGTTTGTCATTCCTTTCTTCTAACTATTCTGCTTGGTCTATGTATTAAGGTGTTACTGTATCACTGCTATGCTAATGCCTATAATAGGGGAATGAACTGGAAATATTCTCACTTTCTTAACACCCCTATTATATACTTACTCCAGGTCTCTCTTCATGTGCACAAGGATATTCCTCTTTGAATTGTTAAATTCCAACCTTATCTGTTTATTATTTACACTATTTGCATGTGGATTATTGTCATTATCACAACATTTTGTCCATTCTGCTCTCCGGCCTACATCAGGTGTATATCAATCTACATTGTGTACACTATTTACATTATACGGACTATTGTCCTCATCTTTGTTGCCATATTTATCACAACATTTCAGCCGTTGTACACTCCGGCCTTCTTCAGGTGGTTGGAATGTCGAACTGAACCCTTTATTTCGCTCGTTAGGGTAGACTGTTCTAGTTACATGTACCATGTCTAATGGATGTTAGTTATCAGTTATCTCCTGTTAATTCCCCTCTCTAAGTTCTCCACTGCCTTAACCAGGTATTGAACTCACACCTCTTTAGGTCCTGTCAATGAATCTAACGCCTTTATCCACTGTGCCATGTGTCCTTGAGGACATCTGTGTATGCTACTTACATTATTCAGACTATTGTCCTCATCTTTGTCGCCATATTTATTACAACGTTTCGGCCGTTGTACACTCCAGCCTTCTTCCGGTGTTTGGAATGTCGAACTGAACCCTTTATTTCACTTGCTAGACTGTTCTAGTTACATGTGCCATATCTAATGGATGTCAGTTATCAGTTATCTCCTGTTAATTCCCCTCTCCTATATAGACAGATACTAAATTGAGTACTTGAACTCAGTGGAAACATGGTGAGTAATAACTGAGTAGTACTGAAAAATAAGAACTAGACTTGATATCTCTAGACATGGGCAGTGGAATGGGGATAATCTACCCATGTAGATTAAATAAAGATTTAATTTCAGAATTCCCTGTAGGTTACCCAGAATGATATATAGACCTGATAATCACCAAAAGGTATAATGGCTGAAATGTTATGATAACAACAACAAAATTGAGAACAACAGTTTGCATGTAAATAGAATAAACAATCAAATTATATAATTTAATATAAAGTCCATCTGAAGTTATGCAAATCAAATAAACTCCAATAACTTAAGTTTGCTTTGAACAATTTTTGTCAAATTTTAAACAATTTAGGCATCAAAATAAAGCTTGAATTAAATTTTTAACTAGTTTTATTAAAGTTATTGCATTTATTACAAAATCTGCACCTCAGTTATTTCATTCTTTTCATTTATTTTATTAATATTAATTTAAATAAAATAATAAATGAAAATATATTTAACAAAATAATACCTACCAGTGACAAAATATTGGCTTGATATTGCTAGATTTTAATTTTAATTTTATGGCATGCAGTATAGTCACTCTGTGGTTTGTGCTGGTGTTTGGTTGGCCTATGGTCATCACTTCACGGTGGGCTAGATTTGTTATCCTCAGGCCAATACTCCAAAGTCATAACATCTTGATTCCTTACTGAGTATTAGAAGTCAACTCTCCACTATGTAGGAGGTTTTCTTGTCATAATAATTGGCCCAACTCTTCTTTAGCTGTGAGGAGATTGTTCAGCATTCGCTGCCATATAGGAGGAATGACATGATGTAACAGTTTAGTTTCAACTAAAATGTTCCTGTTTCTTAATACTTTGCTTAACTTTTGGAAGGCATCTTTTGCTAACCAAATATACCTTGGGGCTTTAACCTCAAATTACCCTACTTTAATGTCCACCCACAATCAAAGAAATGAAACAAATATGAAGTCGGCCACTGGTTAGAACTGTCAGTTGCTGAAATTAAATTTAAATGATTTCTAATATTTTTTAGCATCTATGTTTATCCTAAGCAGTAATATTCTTATATTTCAATTTACATATGTATATGCAAATTAGTAATCATTTGAATTTAAATTTAAACAGGATGTCCTATATTTCTGGTTGGTAAATCTGACCAAACTGCATTCTGTTTCAACCATTTTGTGAAAGAAAAAGAAAAAAAAGATAGATAGAAGAGAGCAAAGATTTAGGTTGTAAATTCTGTAGTAAAATGAAAAGAAAAAATGAAGAAGTGAGGGAAAGGTGGAGTGGGAAAATAAAAAAGGAAATAAATAGAAAGGAAAAGGAAAAATATTGAAGAAAAAAGAAAAAGAAGTGAATAAAGGGGAAAAAGAAAATATAGAAAATAGGGATGAAGGAAAATAAGGGAGTGAGGAGAAAAAGGAAGGAAAGAAGGATGGAAGGAAAAGAAGGAGAGAAGGAAAAGAATGAGAGAAGGAAGGAAGGAAGGAAGGAAGGAAGAGGAAAGGAAGGAAGGGAAAAGGGAAAGAAAGAAGGAAAAGAAGGAGGGAAAGAAAAGAAAGAAAAAAAAAGAAGAGGAAAGGAAAGAAGGGAAAAAAGGAAGGAAGGGAAAAGGGAAGGAAGGAAGGAAACAAAAGTGAGAAAGAAAATGAAGAAGAATATTAAAAGAGTGATAAAAGAAGAAAGTAAGAAAAAGAAGGAAATAAAAATTTATAAAAGATAAATGAACAAAAAAGACCGTAAGAAAAGAAAAGAAAGTCTGAGAGAATAAAAAAGAGAAAAGAACAAAAATAGAAACAGAAGACAGAGCACAAGAAAGAAAGAAACAGAGAAGGAAAGAAAGAAAGAAGAAGAGAAGGAAAGAAAGAAGCGGAGAAGGAAAGAAAGAAAGAAACAGCGAAGGAAAGAAAGAAAGAAGCAGAGAAGTAAAGAAAGAAAGAAAGAAGCAGAGAAGGAAAGAAAGAAAGAAACAGAGAAGGAAAGAAAGAAAGAAGAAGAGAAGGAAAGAAAGAAGCAGAGAAGGAAAGAAAGAAAGAAACAGCGAAGGAAAGAAAGAAAGAAAGAAAGAAGCAGAGAAGGAAAGAAAGAAACAGAGAAGGAAAGAAAGAAAGAAGAAGAGAAGGAAAGAAAGAAGCAGAGAAGGAAAGAAAGAAAGAAACAGCAAAGGAAAGAAAGAAAGAAACAGCGAAGGAAAGAAAGAAAGAAACAGCGAAGGAAAGAAAGAAAGAAACAGAAGATTAAAAGTAAATAAAGAAAATTATAAAAAGTAAGAAGTTGGCACTAGTGAAAGAAAATTCTATGGAAAATTCTACATAGAATTAGTGTGACTATTTTTTTTCTTTTTCTTCTGCTTCTACTTAGAAATAGAAAGAAAAAGAAAAAAATGAAGATGAAGAAATAGCAGCAAACTTCAGTAAAGGACAGAGTAATGAGAGAACTGCTTTGAACCATCTGACAATTCACTCAAGTTCACAGGCTGAGGGAAAGCCACCTGTATAGAAGGAGATGGTCAGAATGATAAAGCATTCTTGGAGAGTCTGAGAGTTGTTGAGATTAGCATTAAGCATACTCAAAGACAGACAGACATGCCAGATAGTGAAACCAAAGTGGACTTGGAGACAGCAGACAGTGATGAAAAACTGACAGAATGGTAAACCAGACAACTGGAAAACATTTAAAGAATTTTTTATTTTATTTTTACTGTAGAACACTCTTTTCTGGGGGTATATATTTTTCTAAGGGAAAGTGATAAGACCCATAGGATGGGCAAGGTGGCCAGGGGAATTAAAAGGCTTCATATATATACACTTGCGACAGTAACAACACTGGAAATAGAAACTGCTAAAAGAGTTATAATTTCCATTGAGGCTTCTTCTGTTAACACTAATGCTCTTGAGAAAGGTATGAATAAACATCCATTTTGTTTGTCCCCATCTCATGTATTTGGCCCCCAACCAAAAAAATGTCTCATCTCTGATGGTTAATGGAAAAAGGAAAGTGAGCATTTGCTATGTGGTATCCATCCTCTTATATGGCAGTGAATGTTGGACAATTTTTCTAAGGATGAGAAAAAAACTAGAAGCAGCAGAAATGTAGTTCTCCAGAAGGATTGAAAATTCCATGGATGGAGCGAGTAAGCAACAAGGAAGTCTTCAAGAAAATAACACCAGAAAGAACACATACTCAGAATGAGGAAGGAGGGTTTGGAAAACTTGAAAACATATTGAGGGCAAGAGAGATAGGTGAAGGTAGTCAGCCACTTAGCTGACGAGCTTGTGTGAAGGGATGGTGGAATAGAGGGCAGGGTCTTTGCAAACGGGGAAAACTGCTAAGAGCCACAAGAGATAGCGACTTGTGGACAGCCATGATTGTGTATATCCTGAAGGGATGCAGCACATAGAAGAATGAATGTTTAGTTTCTTTAAAAAATAATAGCCATCAATTTTTTTTCTTAGATAATAATTGGTATATGTATAAAATGGTGTATTTATTTAACTATAAAGACATATTAAAAAAAGAAAAAATTAATTGTTTTCAGCAAATTCATAAAAACAAACTGTATCACTTGCAAAACAGAAGGATCTTTAACTGAAGTATTTTCTTGAAGGTTCGTCAAAGAGTGTTGGATTGTTATGTGGTATCCATCCTTTTATATGGCAGTGAATGCTGGAGAATTTCTCTAAGGATGAAGAAAAAACTAGAAGTAGCAGAAATGTGGTTCTCCAGAAGGATACTGAAAATTCCATGGATGGAGTGAGTAAGCAACACAAAAGTTTTAAAGAAAATGGCAACAGAAAGAACATACTCAGAATTGGGAAAAGCTGAAATTACTTGGACACATAATGAGGAAGGAGGGCTTGGAAAACTTAACCCTCACAGGACATACTGATGTCAAGAGAGATAGGGGAAGGCAGCAAGCTACTTATCTGTCAAGCTTGAAGGGATGGTGGAATGGAGAGCAGGGCCTTTGCAAAGGGAGAAAACTGCTAAGAGCCACAAGAGATAGGGAGTTGTGGAGAGCCATGATTGCATATATCCTGAAGGGATGAAGCACATAGAAGAAGGAATGTTATTTAGTTTCTTTAAAAAATAATAAACATCTCATAGATTCTTAAATATATCTACAATTTTGTTAGAAACAAAGTAAAGAATGCTGCATTGCTATGTGATATCTAACCTCTTGAATGGAAGTGAATGCTGGACAATTTCCCTAAGGATAAGGCAAAAACTAGAAACCGCAGAAATGTGATTCTACACAAAGATACTGAAAATTCCATGGATGGAGTGACAACAAGGAAGTCTTAAGGAGAATGGCAACAAAAAGAACACTTGTATTCAAAATCAGGAAGAGAGCTGAAATTTCTTTGACACATAATGGTGAAGGAGGGATTGGAAAACTTAGGCCTCATGAGGCATACTGAAGTCAAGAGAGATAGGGGAAGGCAACAAGAAACTTGAAGAACATTTAAGTGAACCACTCTCTCATAATTCCATACAATAACAGTAAACACTCGTTGACATTAAACACACATTCAGGCAGTACAGAAATTTAATTATCTGGGAAGAGTTTATTTAGAAATCAGAAAATGTAAAAGTGTCAATTTAAAAATCTGGAAGTGCATTGGAATAGAAAATGTTGTTAGAAACTAAGACAAGAGTTCTGAACTGCTATGTAATATCTAATCTCCTATATGGCAGTAAATGCTGGACAATATCCTTATGCCTTTCATAAACTAAGCAAAGTATTAAGAGATAGGAAAATGTCATTAGAAACAAGGAAAAGAGTGCCAAACTGTTATGTAATATCTAATCTCCTATATGGCAGTCAATGCTGGACAATCTCATCATGCCTTTCATAAACTAAGCAAAGTATTAAGAGATAGGAAAAAGGTTTTAGAAATAAAGAAAAGAGTGCTGAACTGATATGTAATATCTAATCTCCTATATGGCAGTGAATGCTGGACAATATCCTCATGCCTTTCATAAACTAAGCAAAGTATTAAGAGATAGGAAAAAGGTTTTAGAAATAAAGAAAAGAGTGCTGAACTGCTATGTAATATATAATCTCCTATATGGCAGTGAATGCTGGACATATCCTCATGCCTTTCATAAACTAAGCAAAGTACGAGGGTCATTCAATAAATAAGGTGAATTTTTCGGTTATAAGGACTTCTAATACAGATAGAAGCTTACTTTTTTTTAAATTTTTCAACGTAGTCTACCAGCACTGTCACACACTTTTCCCATCTGTGCACAAGCTTCCGTATTCCCTCAGTGTAAAAATATTTGGACTGATGTCTCAACCAGTTGCTCACAACACTTTTGACTTCATCGTCACTTTTAAACTTCGTGCCTCTCATGAACGGTTTCAAGAGACCAAACTGGTGAAAGTCTGAAGGGGCAAGGTCTGGGCTGTAAGGGGGATGAGGGAGCAGTTCCCAGCCCAGCTCGTTGATGGTCTGCACCGTTTGGGCTGCTGTGTGAGGCCTTGCATTGTCATGATGCAAGATGACTCCTTCTGACTGATGACCCCTGCATTTGTCCCAACAGATAAGCTCAAAGTCCTTGCAATGTCATCCACTGTCACCCTTTTGCCAGACTGAATGAGGTCATTGACTGATTCGATCACCTCAGGAGACCTCATTCTGTAGGCCTCCCAGGACGGTCTTCATCCTCAACACTGCTCCATCCTTCTTTAAACAATTTAGCCCACTTGTAGACATTTTTTGGCTGAAACATGTGGCACCATACACAGTTGACATTCTCCTATGAATTTCAACTGGTTTGCACCCTTCAGCAACCAAAAACTTGATAACTGACCGCTGTTCAATCCTGGAGCATGCTTCTTGGTTGGCCATCTTTGTTAATCGCCAAAACTCTCAAAGTTTTTTTTTAAACTGCAAAAGAAATTAAATCCATGTGAAAAAGAAGTAAAACAAAAAAAAAAAAAAAAAGGAGTAAGCTTCTATCTGTATTAGAAGTCCTTATACCGAAAAATTCAACTTATTTATTGAATGACCCTCGTATTAAGAGATAAGAAAATGTTAGAAACCAAGACTGGGATATATAACGAGGAAAGAGTGCTTGGAGGATTTGAAAGTCACAAATGGATGTCAGAAGAGGGACTGGGAAGGATTGTAGAAGGACAAACATTGTTTAGAACTATAAATAATAGGAAGATGTGGAGAGCCATGATCGCCCATATCCTGAAGTGGCACAGTACATAAAAAAGATAATTACATATAAACTGGAATATTTTAAATAATCATATTTTGTATATATATATATATATATATATATATGAAGAAATATAGCCTTAAGGTGTGCTATATTTATGGGATAAAGTGCTCAATATCAGAGATAGAGCGTGTGTAAATATAAAAGTGAACATAGAAGTCAACACTTAGAGGCGACAGTCTGTTTCATGCTAGACGCAATCGTCGTAGCCTGACGATTGTGTCTAGCATGAAACAGACTGTTGCCTCTCTTGCTCTCTCTCTCTCTCTCTCTCTCTCTCTCTCTCTCTCTCTATATATATATATATATATATATATATATTCATCATTTCACCCTAAACAAGGTGATAATGCTACTAGGATGCAGGGAGTTACAGAGAGTGAAAGAAAAAAAGAAAACTTTAGTGAGATGAAGTGAGGAAAAGAACAATAAAGGAACAGGATTTTAGAAGATAGAAGATGGCGATTGATATTGCATTTAAACTTTTGAAGACTGGTTGAGACATCAGTCCAAATATTTTTACACTGAGGGAATACGGAAGCTTGTGCACAGATGGGAAAAGTGTGTGACAGTGCTGGGAGACTACGTTGAAAAAGTTTAAAAAAAGTAAGCTTCTATCTGTATTAGAAGTCCTTATACCGAAAAATTCACCTTATTTATTGAATGACCCTCGTACTTTGCTTAGTTTATGAAAGGCATGAGGATATTGTTTTGAAGATTGGAGGTGGCAGTAAAGCCAGAAATCAGAAGTGAGTTCTACAGGTGAGAAGTACAAGAAAAGAAACTCTTAGAACAGAATAGTTGGTTGCATCTAGCTAATTCAACAGTAAAATGGTGAGACTTATTTTCCGATCTAGTAGTATACTTAAAATACTTAGTAGCACGAAGGAGAAAATCTCATCATAACAATTGGCATGAACATATGTGTAGAAAAGAAAGAGGGAAGCTATGGGAGTATTGAATGCAGAGATTAATAGATTTATAAATGTGCAAGATAGATTCTGATAAGAAAAACTGTCTGGTACAACACAGTGAACTAACTTTCCTAGCAGTAGACCTAGCAATTGATTCAATGTAATCATTCAACTCAGAAAGCAATAGTTAAAATTTCTAGGGCATATAATGAGGAAAGAGGGCTTGGAAAATTTGATACTCCCAGATCATATTGAAGTCAAGAGGGACAGAGAAAAACACTGCATAACCCACCTAGCAAGCTTGAGTAAATAGATGATGGAAAAATGTTTAGGAGAGAACAAAAAGATAAAATTTATTAAGAGCTACAAAGAACAGGAAATTGTGGAGAGCCATGATTGCTCATGTCCTGAATGGACATGGCACATAGAAGAAGGAGGTTGAGTTTGTATGTAGAGACTATATGAATTGGTGGACCCAGTTTGTCATCAGTCTGTCATATAAGATGGTGATGGATTTCATAGGGTAGGCAGTATTGTGTTGCAGTTTGCAAGGACCACGAGTTAAACTGAAGTACATTTTTGATAAGTGTCTCTCTCTCTCTCACGCACACATGCATGCACGCACACACGCACACACACACTTTTTTTTTGGCAGATGGTGATGGTTTGTTTCATGCATAAGTAACATTAAACTGATTACAGGTACTTCATTGTTGCTCAAGATTGCCAAATTTAAACCCTATTGAACACATCTAGAACATGTTACAAACCTCATTAAAGTTTCTGCATCCACGCCCAATAAACACAAATCTTTTATCCACAATCCAGGAATGTGCTTGGATAGATATAACAATCTGATAAGCCCAGCACCACAAAGACTCTATGCTCTATTACATAACTATTATTATTCAGGTAAATAGAGAAATTTTTTTTTAAAAAATCTCACTTCAGTATTTTTTTGACCTATTAGCTGTGACATAAATTTTCATCATTCATAGTTCAACTAACAAAAAGGTGCAAAGTCTTGTCCTACTGGAGGTTAGCATTAGTCATGCTGATGGCAGCCAAAAGAGATTCTCTGTATATATTATGAGATTATTGCAATAAAATCTTAAATGCTATTATATTCTACACAAATATGTATTATCTTTGATTGAAAATTTGAACACTAATTAGTTTTATAATTATTGTAATAGCAAAAGAGTAGGCTTAAGGAAGCTTTATTCTGCTTAGTATAATTGATACCAGCATAGTGACTATTTATAGTCCTCTATAAATGAAAAAAGTTCTCCAAAGGGAGGTAATCATAAAACAAGGGAGATTACTCCCGATTACTTTATCACATTCTCTCCCATTTTATTTTAATTATACAGGATGAATCCGCTCCATCGTCCAGACGTTTTGTGGGTTCTGTTGGAACATCTTGGTAGTTTAGTATTATGAGTAAGATCAAGACTCTGGGTGTCCGGGCATGAAGACACACTGGGATCGATTTTCCATCCTGAGTTGGTATAAACGCGTCTTCTTCTGCGTGCAGGTTGTTGCGATTCTGAAAACAGGGGTTCCGAATCAGTTTGGGGATGGGCTCGTTTCCGAGCAATTGAACTAATGTCCACATCTGACTCACCCTGGGCCTTCTGGGATTCCCGAGATGATACGGACTCCGTATCTGATGCTCGCAGTGAGTCCATAGATGAATCTCATGGTGCAATGCCGACAGGTTGACCTTCAACTGCAGTGGAAGTGTCCTTCCTCGCAAACTATATTAGATGCAGGCATATCCCCTGCGAGAGCAAGGTCTCTGAAGGATAAAGTGGATTCTTTTCCATCCAATGTCACACCAGGGTAATGCAGATTTGCTTCGATTAGCAGTAGCTCCATTTCATCTGTCAATGGGTCATTCTTATTACGACAGGCGAAACATCTCAGAAGAATCATTCCAGGTTTTGAGAGCCATGAAAGAAGCAAAGTTCCCAACGAGCTTCTTCGCTGAAATGGGAGAAACCTCTCGTCAGGCATAGTTTTTGTGGCTGTACATGGGAGCATTCTAATGGCGTACAGAGATTCGGGGAAGAGGTCTTCCCAGTGGGAGATTGGACATTTGCAGTTTGCTTTTCCATAGTATGCCGTTATACAGTTTGCATTGGCCATTACCCTGAGGGTGGTAAGGTGTCGTTCGGCTTGTCACCACCCATCGTTTACGAAGAAATTGTCTCAGACATGAAAGAGGCTCCACGGTCAATGGATGTAAGCTGGAACCCCAGAATTGGCAAATAAAGAGCATAAGCACTGTATCTCCGAATTTGCTGATATGTCAGGACAAGGAAATTTGAATGGGAATCGTGAATATTAGTCAATGACGGTTAACATGTAACAATTCCTATTTTTCGACGGTTGAGGGCACTTTTGGATTTGGTTAAACCGAATTTTGTCTTTATTTCGAATTGTTGCTTGTAAATGATAAATTTTGTATGTTTGAGGCTCAATGCTGACCAGGTGTTGCAAGCCCTCAACACTCATCTCTTTTTGTGGTTCTCAGAAGATTTTACTAATACCTGGGCCCTTCATAGAGACTCACTAGTTTTGATGATTCCTTCATGAAGCATTTTCATAATCTCAGTTTCTATAAAATGTTTGTCCTCAAGTGAGTACCGTCTCAACTTCATTGCTATAGGCTTGCAGTCTGGAGATAAATTATTGAAGTGTGACGGATACTGGACATTGACTGCTATTAGGCCACAAATGCTAAGGACTGGTTTGGGACCTACAAAAGAAATCTTGATACAAGAATGATGGTGAAGAAAATTGTGCCCCAGTATCACATCACTACAGAGGTTCTTCATTATTAAAAGTTTGATGTTTCTATACAAAATATTTTTTAAATGTATGCCAACCAGACAGTATCCAATCACCTGTGATGATAGGGAAGCATTTGCCATAGATACACAAGTAGAACAGGGAAAAATTTTCCATTGATTAGCCATCACAATATTGAAATTAATATAATTATCGGAGCTGCCAGTATCAATCAATGCATCAATAAAAGCACCATTAACTTTAATCTGTATTATAATTTTTGAAAGCAATCCAGATGCAGCTGTTATAGTAGCTACCATACAAGAGGCAGTAGAAATTTCAGAAAAAATTATTTTTAGAAGATGTGGACTATAAATAGTCACCACACTACTTTTGAAAAATGTCTCAACTTCCCACATTTGTGACACCTAGCATCTCTGACCAGACAAGAAAACTGCAAGTGTAGACCAAACCCACAATAGTGGCATTTATGACCTGTGAAAGCAGCAGATAGGCAGCTCTAAAGGGTTTGAAGTATCCAGAATTTCCTGGTTAGAGAAAGAAGTCACAGAGGAAGGACCTGGAGAACTATATACATAAGAAGAGGGAGAGAACAAGAAGAATGTGTATTCAGAGCAGCATCGACCATATCACACTGTAGGTAGAACACAGACTGTTTTTGAGCAACCTCAAACATATAAGCCTGCTCGTAGACTGTTCTTAAATTAATACATTTGTAGTCTCTGTCTTACCTGAGCATTCTGAAACCTGTTGATAAAGGCATCCATAATGTGCTCATCTCAAAGTTGTCTATAATTCTTTGAAAAATTGCTCCAGTAATTCACCATTTTGTTATCATCATGTAGAAAGTAGATGTCATGAAAATATTTCACTTTTGGGCTTTCAGTCGGTAGCTTATAGTAATCCAACAGCCTCTTCATAAGCAGGACAGGACATAATAATTTCATGTATCGTGTGAGGTACATAATTTGTTAGGAGTTCGAGCTTCTTTATTGACGGGTTTGGGTTTTTCTGCTTATAATGTTTGTAATATGTATTAAAATGTCATTTGCCAATGATTGCAGCATTTTTCAGAATTTGGATTATCCGGTTCCACATCAAATCACTGTGGGTGCATTCGTTGTTCCATACTGATTCTGAGCAGAATAAATTCTAATAACAAAAGAGAGCAAGAGTAGACTTAAGAAAGCTTTATTCTGCTTAGAATAATTGATATCAGCATAGTGACTATTTATAGTCCGAGATTTACCTTGACCTCCAACTAAGCCAGGTTGTGAAACAAAGTCAGTTTTTAATGTGGGGACCTGAGTGTTTCTGTTTGGGTTGCTGGTCTAAGCTGGGCAGAGCTTGTTTAAGCTAGTCATAGCCAGTCATACAACTGCTACATAACAGATGACTATTTATAATCCTCAAACAAAGGAGTTCTTCAAAGGAAGGTAATCATAAAGCAAGGGAGATTACTCCCGATTAGTTTATCACAATTATTATTTTATTGATTTACATATAATGTTGGAACACACTGTATTTAATATTTTATCAGACTTATTAGTTTAAATTGAATGTAATTAGCACAGGCAACTCTAAATGAAAACATCAGAGTTTTTCTTCTATTTTTATGTATTCTTTTTGCTAATTCACTTTTGATTAATAAAGATATTTAAAAGTAAATTTGACCTTGAATTAAAATTAAAAATACTGTTTCAATGACAACAAACAAAACCCAACTGCATGAAAATAAGCAAATATAAATAAATAAATGAAAAAATATTGATCACTTTACTGATTATGTTTGTCCTGATTAAAAGCTGTCTTGCAAGAATGGCCAAGAAGTTGCAGCCAAACACTGAATAAACTTTGGGTTAGCTGCTTTTGGAAAATATAAGGTATGCTTAAATCAACATGAGTACCAAACAACATTAAAATGAAGATGTCTTATATACATACTTCCAGTTACTTTGTATGGCTTAATTTTTAATAACACAGCCTTATCAATAAAGTGTCCTGGGTGTGACAATAAACTACATCCAGCAGCAAGGCCTTTGTTTGGGAGGTTTTGAGGAGTGCAGAACCACCTCTTAATTGATGTTGTTTCCAAGTCCCCCCTGATCCAGGGTGGTAGCACCTGTTAGGGTACCAGCTATGGGCAAATAATGAAGCCCCAAACTGGGGTCAAAACATGTAAACATAAAAATACATTAGAAAAATTACCAGCAATACACTTTTGTAAAAAAAAATTACCTAAGCTCACATCAAATAAAATTTTGGAATTAAATGACCCATGAAGAGCTGATATATCATTAAATAAACGAAACAAACCAACTTTCTGATGAAACAGGGTAGACTAAACTGTTCACAGGTCATGGATGGTTGCACTGGTACAAATTCATGAGTCATCATGACTGAGAGTTTGAGTGTACTGGCTTTGTTGAAGTACTAATCCTGCTGGAAGTACTAATCCTGCTAGAAGTACTAATCATGCTAGATTATGTGCTCTCTCCTAAAAATCATATATCACTATTTCTATGGAAAGGATTTAGACAAACTACATTACCAGTTCTAACCTTCAGGATTAAAACCCACCATACCACTAACATTGTAATGAACCACCCTCATTCCCTACATCTTCCGAGTTCTATTCAAGCCACTTCTTCCCATGAACCGCTGCTTAGTGGAACTGGCTCCCAAGAGGATGCTTTCCTGAGTACTACAATCTTAAGTTGTTCATGTCTAGGGCTGTTATCTTTCTCAAATATCCCCATAAACTGTGCCTCTTAAACACGAAATAAAATTCACTATCTTTTATCCATAATGTTGAATGTGTTAAAATTTGAAAAATTTTAACACGGAAAATTTCAAGTTTACATTAAAAATTGCTGCAAAACATTGTTGATTTATTTAAGATGGAATGATCTATTATGACATGTCTCTAATTATTTAAGATGGAATGTTCTATTATGACATGTCTCTAATTATTTAAGATGGAATGATCTATTATGACATGTCTCTAATTTGTATTTAGATACATTGTATTTATTTTCAATTTTTCTAGTTGAATTGTTCACCTATATTGCATATAATCCATTATTGTACATAATTAGGTTACAATAAAATTTGTATTTTATATGAATACTACCTTATTGAGGTGGTGGGTGTATTATAGATTCGTGGAGTTGTGGTGGGGGCGGTTGCGCATGAGACCTTTGCAACAGCCCTGCCACCAGTCCACCATTACAGTTATTTCGGCTGGTCCTTTTTGAGCCAATTCTAAATAAAAGGTTTTACACACAAAAGTGAAAATTTTTAATAAACTGTCTGGCTCTCTTTTTATTTTTCTCCCAAAATTAAGTAAAGACAAACTGTTGGTTTCAATCCCAGTAGGAAGGTATATTTATTTCTGATTAAATGCAGAAAGTTTAGCACAAGGCCAATGGGGATGAGAGGAAAAGCTGGTACTCAGTAACTATCGTAATCCTAGTTAATCACAATCACAGCCCATTCATTCAATACAATATACATGTACCATAATACCACATATTCACAAGAGACTTACAAAACACCCCATGATCTAAAAATTTATATCTTTTTTTGGTATTTTTTCCTTTTTTTTTTTTTACAAAAATATATAAAAATTTATATAATAATGAAAATGATTAAGGGAGGGAATGAACCCAAAAACAAAACTAAAACAAACCAGATGTTAGTAGAACCCATCTACCCCTCAAAATAATGAGAGTGGCCACTGTATTCTGCCATTCAACAGAATCAAGCAGCACACTCACTAATGGAGTGGGGAAGGAAAAATTAAAGAGTGGAGTGGGGAAAAAACAAAGTCTAACCCAACCGAGATAAAAAAATAGGGGCAAAAATAAACTGGAGAGTTTGGTAATCTCAGCATGGCTCATGACCAAAAAGAATGCCAGGAACAGGCTTGGAACAACACTTATTCACATTAACTAGGAAAACATAAAAGAGTCTAACTTAACCAGGGGAGGTTCACAGGAAACCGCACCGTTGTGCCCAAGGGGACTTAAAAGAGAAAAACAAGGCTATCCCTGTTCACGTGAACCAGGCTCACCATATATACCTACCTTTTGCTGAAATCTGTCGATATCAAATGCTTTCTATCAGATCTGATCTTCATCCTGAGCTGATGCCCAAAGAATCCAACCAGATCCTAATGAGAATAACACTGATATTGCAAGATTCCCTCCATTTGCGATGTCCATACCACCATTCTTGCCATGGCTAGCAATGTGAGAAACACCATCCATTTCACCCTGAAGAATGGGGGTGACACATTGTCACAGGTGTACATAAAATCAATGGACACAAGCTGATCGGGACCAATATGAGAGGTAGCACATTATGAATTAATCACCAGGTAAGTGAAAACTCAGGTTTGCTGAGGTAGTTCACTGCTGGCGCCCAAGACCAGAATGAGTGAAACTCTGATGCCAACAAGCCGAGCCAGCTACAAAGGTGGTCTTTCATGACCCTGTCTACTAGATCACGATACAATAGCCTATGAGGCCATGAAAGGTCACTGAACTAAAGCAGTGCCCGTAAGGTTGCCTGATACACTTGCAGGAATTTCAATTGATAATCCTAATAGGAATGACTGCAAAACACTTGCATTTCCCCAATTTATAGGCAGAAAATGTATGTTAGGATTTCTTAGCCAATAAAATAGGCTGGTTCTTGGTTTTATCAGACTCAGTTCCAGTCTGTTTTGTCTTGAAGTCAGAACACTATGTTCGCTTATCCGAATTTGGTTTTGTGTGTCAACCTCAATTCATAGTTTGCAAACTTTTTGCCATATTACTGTTGCTTTGCCTTATTACTATTAATTTACTTTACATATATTGTTTGCTTGCTTTATATCATTTTTTGCCCAGTTCTTTTCTTCTTTTTTTGTTATTACTTATTGCAAACTTTGTCAATTAAGTTGGTCAGACAGTTCTGTTACTTATTTTGCATTTAATTATGGCTACTTACTCCACACAAACTCAAGACTATTTAACAGTTATTTACTTACACTTTTTAATTAATTACTATTTTTGATTATTTCATGCTACTAACAAATAAGTTTTCATTATATGTCTCCACTAATTAATAGAGGATTTCAACCGAATATTTATATATAGAATATGAAGTACTGAGCAATATATAAAGCATTAGTTTAGTTAGTTTTTTTTTTACTGTTGTTCACCTAATTGTTATGGTAATTTACCCATGCATGCATCGACTCTCCCAACTATAAATAGGAGCAGTTACTGCCTTTTGGAGAGGGAAGTTTCCAGCAGTCAGGTTTGATAGTCGGACCAAACATTCTCTTATTTGTATATATGTGTATTATTGTTTCTGTTAATATATTTATTTAACTCAATTCCTCTCTTGTGCCTTTATTTCTGGCCCTAACAAAGCCATAACACTAATACAAGGCCCAGGAGCTACTCATGGTAGAGGGTTGCTAAATGAGGTTGCAGAAAGTAGATAGCGGTTAACATGAGAATTGAAGAGGTTAAGACTGTAGTGATCTGGAAAGCCTCCCCTCAGGAGTTTCTTCCATAAAGCAGCTTTTCTTAGGAACAAGATATCTGAATGGAACTTCCTTGTTACCAATGGAATAACCAGGGAATGAGGATGATTTGACCCTTTGTATGTGGCAGGGTCAGTCTTAGTTGTAAACATCTGAACTGGTGGAACTAAACAATGTAGCTCATTAGAACATTTGCTATGGAAATAGTGACAGTGTATTGAGGCTCAAAACTTTTTGTCTGTAGGAAAGAGGTTATAGTTTAGAAAATAATTCATCATCCACAAGACTATGTAGACACTACTGAACTGTGTCAAGGCCAGGAAGTGAGGATTAAGCAGCTCCAGCACAGATATGGCAGCAATATTTATCATTAAATGGTGTTTGGATTATTAGGATTTAATTAAACTGTATTGTCTATAACTCTGTGAAGAGTCACTAATATGTCCAACATTAACCTCTTCTTTGTATACTTGCTGATGTTAACACAACCACAAAACCTCTGAAGAATTGAAGTTTAACTTCTCATAATTGCTGAGTAATGGAGTAATGGATAGTGGCTCAGTTTGAGGAATCAGAGAGCCGAGTTCAAATTTCGGTCGAATTCATTACATTCATTTACATGCTAATACCCTTGGGAAAAGTATGAATCCTCTTCTTCTCCACCTAACTACGAGTAAATAGCAGGACAGACTGGGTTCTATAGCCTTGGATGGCAACTGGTCTACCACAAAAAGAAATGGCAACCTACTGAGGGAAAAAAATCTGCCTTGTCAGTCATGTATCAAAAGATACATGATCGCCTACATGTGTATCATGCATGGTACATAACTGACTGAATTGCTTTATATGAATTATTAACAGGAAAAAGATCTGGTCTATTTTGTCATTCCATAGAGCCAATTGATCATTTTAGTGCAGTGAAGTAACAGTTTTCTCAGATTCTAGCAATTTGAGATAAAGACGTTTTTTTTTGGATCCCACTAAAAATCCTTTACACAAGAGAATCCTTATAGGTAAAGATACTGACATCTGTCATAAATATAAACATGATTTTCTCCATTTTATTCTTCCAATAAATCCATTTTTCATTACAAATAATTATTGAAAAATGACTTTTTTATGTTGAGCAAGAAAAGAAAGATGTTTAAATACAAGGTGTAACAAAAGTCATCTAGGCATTTAAAAATGTCATAACATGTCAGAATTTTCATACATTTTTTTTTCTGAACTTCAATTAACATCGGGAAATTACTGATGGAAAACTTCACAAGTGAGGAAAGAACCATGATTGATTCAAATAGAAATGAGCTATGTCACCCATACTCAGCTAGTGAACAAATTCAATATCTTCATGAGTCAGTCTCTGAAATTGGACTGAGTAGTTTAATCATTTTAAATGTCAGCTGCAACTTCTGTACAAATTGCACTTTGCATGGGTACAGGTGCAAAATATCACTTAGTATGCAATGCAAGGACATCTGAGATGTCTTTAACTGGTCAGAGAGTTTGTGAATTGATGTTCCTTGTCCTTGTTTAACAGACTCACACATATTCACAATTCATCTGTGAACAGTCTGTATGTGGTTTTCCATATTGTGGCAAGTTACCTATGGAACTATATTGGCTAAAATGTTGAATCTGCCAATGAATCATAAAATCTAATGATGGTTTTCTGGTATTAAAGTATTAACAGTATTCTCTTTGGGTACAAAATGATGTACTTATTAAATCAAAAAGAATTCCACAATTTTTGTTCTTTTGGGAATATTTCCATAGATAATTTCCCAATGTTAATCTAAATTCTGAAAAATAAATGAATAAAAATCAGATATGTTGTAACATTTCTAAATACATCAGTGACTTTTGGAATATCCTCTACTGTATTTTTTAAGGTTATGTAGAGCCTTTTTTCTATGTTTTAGAAATTTTTCCAACGGTTTCTGAATGAGATACTGCAGTTGACTGATTTCATGTTGCGTTGCATGTCATCTCTGGCTTCTTGTGGTATATCAGCAATCCCCAAGGCCCATTGCTGCATCACAAACTGAATTAAAAGACGGTTTTCTTTAGATTTCTTTTTACTAGCTTTATTTCAGGGGGTTAGGGATATAGTATGAATCAATTGCCGGAATCAAGAGAGAAGGAAATATGGAAGATGGATGTCAATACGTTAGCCAGCTACTAATCACCATGTGATGGCTTGTCTCACTCTGCTGAAGCCATAGCATGCCAAGGAATCTGGGAGTGAAGAAGTGTCTTCACTCTCTTTTTGTTGCAACCATACTGTCTTCACATGTTTTTCAGCTTTGTATTAAAAGTTAAATACAATCCATCACACTCAGGATTCTATGCCCATGGCTTCAAACCACCACCTCTCAATTCAGGTTGCCAGAGTTCTGACAATTATTACGGGGTTTGCCATTTTGGGCCAGCCTACACATTCTGTAACATTTCACAATGAATAAAGAAGTGAATAATGTTTAAAAGACTGTACACAATTTGTTGTACACTTTTGCATCAACCTAATACAAAGTGAGCCAGAAATGCCAGTATCATTTATAGTAAAAGTCTTGAAATGTATAACGAAAAAGTAAGAGAAAAGACACAGTGTCTGCTTGGGAGCAAACAAGAAAACTTTGGGGAAATGAAAACAACAGTAAGATGTCAACAGTGTGTATCTCCTAAAAGGGAAGAGCAAGCCAAAAAAATTTATTTTTATCTCTTTTATTATGTACTAGTTAGACAGTTGAAAGTTATGAAATGAGAGAGAGAGAGAGAGAGAGAGAGAGAGAAAGAAAGAAAAAGAGATAGAAAGAAAAAGAGAGAGAGAGAGATGTTTACTGGATTCAGGATTCACTTTTAGCTAATATCTGAAATAAAAATGTAACTTGCTTCAGAATAGCTGTTTTTACACAATGATCTATGACTTTGTTCAAAACCTAAAGATAGAAGTTAGAGGTTTTTTTTTTCTTTGTTCTTGTTCTATACATTGGCACTAGAGCATGGGTGTTTTAATGTTGTGAATGTACTTTTGCCATTGTTGCTAATATCAATTTTTTTCATTTTTGGTCATTCATAATTTAGATGTCCGATGATACACTTGTAAATTTGATGTCCATTAAAATCTTATATTAATTTTAGTTTACCATTGCTGCAAAAATGAAGTCATATTTTGTTAAGTCCTTCTACATGTGAATCTTTAAGTATATATCTCTAATTATTAGTAATACCCCCGTCATCAGCTCTAAAAAAGGCAAAGATCATTTCATCTGCAGAGACGGTGATAGCTTCAGTTTTTTGAGATGCAAAAGGCATTATGTTTATTAACTATCTTCAAGATGGACCCACAATCAATAGAGAGTACTATGCCAAATTGTTGAAGCAATTACGAAAGACTGCTCAGGAAAACTGATGAAAGGTCTCATGTTTCATTAGGATAATGTTCCAGCACACAAATCCTTGCTTTCAATGGCTGCTGTGTGTGAATGTAGCTTTAAACTGATTGATCACCCTTCCTATTCTCCTGATATGAGCTCGTCTGACTATCATCTGTTCCCCAACATGAAAAGAACACTTGGCTGGGAACCAGTATGATGTCATATCTGCTGTTGATGATTTCTTTTACCAACAGGATGAAAGCTTCTTCACTAATGAGATCTAAGTACTGCAACACTGATGGAAGAATTGTGTGGACTACAACAGGTACTATGTTGAAAAATAAACCTCATTTGGTCACATTCCATGAGAGTACCTTGGTCAGCCTATGAACTTCTCAGCTAGCTAGTATAGTCAATTCTTGTAAGTAAAATTACCTACAGAGAGTAATTATTGTGTAAGTATTCCTAGTCATTTCTTGTTACTTCATTCCTTACAAGGTTTTCTTGGAATGTATTATAAAAACAAAAATCCGCTGTCACTGTCTAATCTAAGACTTACCGATTTATTTACAGGAATCTCCCAAAGAAAATATTGCTCATATAGTAATGAAATAAAGATGAATGTTTGTAATGAGATAATTATGCCTTATGCCCATTCTACAAGTTAGAGGTTTAATCACAGGGTAGACTGGGCTCTCTTGCCTTAGAGCAGCAACCAGTTTAGGAGAAAGAAAACTCTGGGCTCTGCTACGCTATCTTACCCTAGACACACCACTGCTGATATGGCTGCAGTACATGTAGTGCCCCTGTGACCCTAGCAGATCATGGAACTTGTGACATGACTTGCATCGATCTCAATCATTATCAAGTACTTGAAAAAAAAAAGCAGATCAAAAACTTTGGACAGTTTATCTGCAATTATGATTTGGATGGACAATAACTTATTTGAAAATCCAACTTCTCAGTCAAACATTTTCCATTGACATGATGTGGAAAGATTATATTAAATCAATTACTAGGGCTGCTATTAAGTTGGTACACTGTGTCGTGCTGGACAATTTTTCTCTCGCGAGAGTCTATCTTGCACCTTTATAAGTCTATCATTTGTCCATGCATCGAATATTGTTGCCACATCAGGTCTGTTGCTTTGGCTATATATCTATAAAGAGTCTAGACAAAACCCAAAGAAGAATCTGCAATGTTATTGGTCCTGATTTGGTATATAGGCTTCAGTCACTTTCCCACTAGTATAGTGTAGCTTCTCTGTACCTTTTCTATAAATTGTTTCATGATAATTGTTCTGATGAGCTTTCCTCTTTGATATTTCAACTTCACAAATTTAAGTTCTGTTCTAGATTGGCAGATAGGTCTCATAATTTCACTGCTGAAATTGCTAATTGTAACAGTAAGTTATATGCTAATAGCTTCTTGACCTGCACTTCTCGCTTGTGGAACTCTCTTCTGTGTTCCTGTTTCCCTGTCAACTATTATCTTCGAAATATTGAATACAATGTCAATCATCATCTTCTGTCTCCTTAAATCTTGTTCTTTTATTATTTTCTCTCTTGTGGGTGAAATGACATAAAAAATTTGCAAAAAAAAAAAAAATGAAATCGTCGAATTTAATAAAACTTGTACAAATTCATTTTTCGCTGCCTAAATTTACTTGAAATTAGGAATAGAGATTAGCTATTACTCACTCAGAGATATGATTTCAATCCTCTTTGGAGATTATTGATAGTGGCTAGAATTGCATTGGCTTTTGATGTCAAAATGAATGATAAGGAAGCATAGCCAAGAAGACTATTTATAAATGGTTCATTGGAATAAATTCAAATGATTGGTTGTCAAAATCAGATGCTATTTTCTTGGTTTCTCTTAATTGAGTCACATTCAATTGTACCTGCCACCAAATTTACCTGGAAGTAACATCTGCTAATGATTATAATAACTCCAAGCAAGGTAATCTGGCATATTATTACTAATGATTGTAGCAAACTTTTATTCTTATTGTGTGCCTTACACTACTAGCCTTGTGTCAAACTTAATGAAAGTAAATACTCATCGGTATTCATGAACAGAGTGAGGTCAAAAGTTCACACTGGGATGTATGCAAACAGGTCCCCACTAAATGCACATCTTCCTGCTCAGTAAGATTAATCAAATTGTTAATCAAAGTTTGTTGATTGATGAAGGAGTAGAGGAAATGAATCCAACGGAGAAATTTGATTTGATTTCAAATTTAATTTGAATTAAATTATTTGGTTTAAAAAAATGTTACAATGTCAGCAGTTCTTCGTTCTTTCTTTCTTTCTTTCTTTCTTTCTTTCTTTCCCTCATGACAATCACCTTCATTTCTTTCTTTTTTTCTTTGCATTTCCCAAATTGCAATCACCTTTCTTTCTTTCTTTCTTTCTTTCTTTCTTTCTTTCTTTCTTTCTTTCTCATGACAATCACCTTCATTTCTTTATTTCATTCTTTACCTTTCCTGTCTTTGCACTCACCTTTCTTTCTTTCTTTCTTTCTTTCTTTCTTTCTTTTTCCTTCATGACAGTCACATTTCTTTCTTTCTTTCTTTCTTTCTCATGACAATCACCTTCATTTCTTTATTTCATTCTTTACCTTTCCTGTCTTTGCACTCACCTTTCTTTCTTTCTTTCTTTCTTTCTTTCTTTTTCCTTCATGACAGTCACATTTCTTTCTTTCTTTCTTTCTTTCTTTCTCATGACAATCACCTTCATTTCTTTATTTCATTCTTTACCTTTCCTGTCTTTGCACTCACCTTTCTTTCTTTCTTTCTTTTTCCTTCATGACAGTCACATTTCTTTCTTTCTTTCTTTCTTTCTTTCTCATGACAATCACCTTCATTTCTTTATTTCATTCTTTACCTTTCCTGTCTTTGCACTCACCTTTCTTTCTTTCTTTCTTTCTTTCTTTTTCCTTCATGACAGTCACATTTCTTTCTTTCTTTCTTTCTTTCTTTCTTTCTCATGACAATCACCTTCATTTCTTTATTTCATTCTTTACCTTTCCTGTCTTTGCACTCACCTTTCTTTCTTTCTTTCTTTCTTTTTCCTTCATGACAGTCACATTTCTTTCTTTCTTTCTTTCTTTCTTTCTTTCTCATGACAATCACCTTCATTTCTTTATTTCATTCTTTACCTTTCCCGTCTTTGCACTCACCTTTCTTTCTTTCTTTCTTTCTTTCTTTCTTTCTTTCTTTCTTTCTTTCTTTCTTTCTTCATCATTTTTTAATCGTGCAGACTCAGCTTAAAGTACTCATGTACCAAACCTGAATAATAAACGCCTTTCAGATTTTCACAGTCATGGATCCAATATTGATTTAAGATCACTAATGACAGATCTGATTGGTCTTAGAGATCCAATTGCAGAGAGAAACAAAGTCATTCATTGCTACACTTATTAAGAAATCATCAGGGCAATGTTGCACACTCTGGATGATATTTTATTTACATCCAATAATTAATCACCCTTATTTCCAAAAATTAAACATTCTACTAGGGAAATTTGAATATATATATATATATATATATATATATATATATATATATATATATATATATATATATATATATATATAATATTTCTGGAAACATCCTTCAATGTCTATAATATATTTCTACATAATTAGATATTCACATAATCATTTCCCTTGAATTTTTTTTTTTTAAATTCTATTACGTATTTTTGATCTTTAGGTATTTACAATAAAAAATCTTTTTCACCCCTCCATGCGATCACATGGCTTCGCCTGCACGTGATAACATTAACGCATCTCTTGAATTAAAAATAATTCGTAACGTTTATTTGGTTCTTATAAATGTAGCAATACGATTCTGCTGCAAGGCAATTGGCTAAAGTTAAAAATTTGACCCTGATGATGAACGATGACATTCGAAAGTACTCGGTTGTCTTTTGGAAAATATATCAATATAATTTTGAATTAAAAAGTCTCATTCGAAAATATGAGAAAATACAAAAGAAAATCAGCAGGACTAAGTTGTCTTTGGCGTTTAATACAATGGGTTTAAAAGAAAGGATGCTGCCTAAGTACACACATATATATATATATATATAAATAAATATAAAATTTATTTATTTATTTATAAATATTTATTTATTTATTTATAAATATAAAATTTATTTTTATATATATATATATATATATATATATAAGTAAATATAAAAGTGAACATAGAAGTCAACACTTAGAGGTTACTGTCTGTTTCATGCTAGATACAATCGTCACGCCATGAGTGCCGTTATTTTTCTCGGCTATTTATATATACGGGTCAGTGATGCATTTTGGGTAGTCTTTGGCAGTTATTTTACTGGAAGTCATGTATTTGCTTATTTATTTATTTGAGTTAAATTATTTTGCTTGTTTTTATTTATTTTTTATTTTTATTTCTTATCTTATATATTTATTTTTTTATTTTATTAGTCTGTGTTTTTATTAACGTAATAAAAATTTGTTTATATCGCTTATTTAATAGTTTTGTTTTAACAGCACTTGTGGCCTGACAATTGCATAACAGCACTTGTGGCCTGACGATTGCATCTAGCATTAAACAGACTGTCACCTCTAAGTGTTGACTTCTATGTTCACTTTTATATTTACACGCACTCTATCTCTGATATTGAGCACTTTATCCCATAAATATTGCACATCTTAAGACAATATTTCTTCATATATATATATATATATATATATATATATATATATATATATATATATATATATATATATATATATATATATATATATATATATATAGAGAGAGAGAGAGAGAGAGAGAGAGAGAGAGAGAAAGGTAGATAAATATTTCTTTAAAAAATGGTGTTGTATTGTGGATAAAAATCTCTTAATTCCTTAGAGATAACTTTGTTTACATTTCTAACAATAACAATTTTTCTTACCAGAATCCATTTTACACCTTTATAAGTCAACCATTCATCCTTGCTTTGAATATTGCAGCCACATCTGGTCTGGTGCTTCTGCTATGCATTTAGAGATTCTAGATAAAATACAAAGAAGAATTTGCAATGTTATTGGTCCTGACCTGGTATCTCAGCTTCAGTCACTATCTCACCAACATAATGTAGCTTCCCAGTGCCTTTTCTAGAAATACGTTCATGGTAATTCTTCTGATGACATTTTCACTGTGGTACCTAGATGTCATGAATTTAAGCATAATATTAAACTGGCTGCAAGGTTTCATTATTTTACAGTTGAAATAGCTAAATATAACTAAGTTCTATGCTAACAGTTTCAGCTTCTCTTGCACTTCTCACTTGTGGAACTCTCTTCTGGCTTTCAGCTTTCCAGTCAATTTTGATCTTCAAAAATTTAAATGCAATGTTAATCATTATCTTTCGTTTTCTTAATTCTTGTTCTTTTATTTTTTTTCTCTCCTTAATAAGCTTTTCTTTTTCTCATTCTCTCACACTCAATAATCCACTGCATCTTAGTGTATTTATTGCCTTG
>OZ038499.1:91332610-91335110 GCA_964036315.1 Acanthosepion esculentum | reverse complement strand
TGAGATAGATAGAGATATATAGATAGATAATGAACGGTCTGAGATAGATAGATAGATAGATAGATAGATAGATAGATAATTAACAGTCTGAGATAGATAGATAGATAGATAGATAGATAGATAGATAGATAATTAAAAGTCTGAGATAGATAGATAGATAGATAGATAATGAACAGTCTGAGATAGATAGATAGATAGATAGATAGATAGATAGATAGATAGATAGATAGATAGATTCATAAAGAACATTTTAAGAAATAATATTTTTATAATTTTTCAATCTGCCGATTTGGGATTTTCAGCTTTCCCCAATGCAATGAATGTAACATAATTGACCACACAAAACAGCACTCACTCACTGAATAAATCAATCAGTTGGTCTTGTTGCACAAAATCCATTGATCTCTCAGATGTATCAAATAGAGCTCGTCCATTTAAAGTGAACACATCGTGAATGAAACAGGAAAATAAGTCAACTCTTTGTCTGTGTCCTTGTTGAAAAGTATATGGCAACCATCCAGTAAGCTACCCATACTTTCAGATGTCTCATATTACAAAAAAAAACTGGACTAACTGCCAGCTGAGGAAAATTGACACAAAGCAGAAAAGATTTATCCATCCAAAGCCTGGATTCCTACTCAAAGGCCAAAACTGAAAATTAATCCGATACAGCATTTTATATGGCCAACTAAATGACAAATTAAAAAAAAAATTCCCTACATAATGTGAAAGGAGATATGTGAGGAAAGAAGATATTTTGTCACAAAACTAATAAATGTAAATATATTACAAAAAATGGTATGTCACAAATCTGATATTGGATATCTGTCACAAAATACAATATGTCACAAAACTAATACTGGATATATGTCACAAACCTAATATTGGAGACATCACAAAACATGATATATCACAAATCTAATATTGGAGATATTTCACAAAAATTTTATGTCACAAATCTAATATTGGATATCTGTCACAAAATACAATATATCACAAAGCTAATATTGGAGACATCACAAAACATGATATTTCACAAATCTAATATTGCAAATCTGTCACAAAACATAATATTTTACAAATCTAATATTAGAGATATGTCACAAAACATGATATGTCCCAAATCTAATATTAGAGATCTATCACAAAATATAATATGTCACAAATCTAATATTGGAAATCAGTCACAAAACATGATATATCACAAATCTAATATTGGAGATTTGTCACAAAACTAATACTGATACAATATGTGATATTTCTTACTGGATTTATTTTTAATTTGACATTTTTATTACTATGAATGTTATTTTTAGTGGATACCCATATTTGAAATAGACACCCTGTTTTTATTTTAAGCAGTGTGTATTATACAGAGATCAGTAGAAATACCTCCCACATTTTAAACTGTCACCTGTGTTGTGCTAATGAACTTAGGCAAGTGGCAATGGTATCTTCATCTGGCTAATGTCTTACCATTTTCTTCAGATATTATTAGTTACCATTATGGCTTGGACCAGTACGCAGTGTGCATTTGCTGATGAAATATTTCTAAGAGTGGTGAATCTGTAATTGCAACCCACAGTTTTTTTGTGCTCATTTCATGTTATGTCTGAATGATGCAGTTCTGATAAGAAAATTGATAATGGTATGGGTTGAAGAATTTAGGGTGACACGTTCAGTGCTTAAAAGTAGGCTACATGGAAGATGTCAAACTCCAGAAAATGTCCAGGCTGTAGGACAATCTGTTCTGCAATCTCCCCTACACGTTCAGCCTGTAAACATGTTTCTGCTCTGGGATTGTCTGATTGAGCATCCAGAAGAATTTGACACACTGACCTGAAGTTCCATCTATACAAATTAATCGTAGTTCAGGAACTGCAAGAACACAACTGGAAAAATCTGTGATGATATCCTTCAAAATGCTCCTGCAAAAGCTGTTCTCACAAGTGATGAAGCTCACTTTCATCTCTCTGGCTGCATCAATAAGCAGAATTTTCGTAACTGGGTCGAAAATAACCCTAGACAGCTTCATGAAAACCTCTACACAGTGAGCAAGTAACTGTATGATGCACAGTTGCAAAATTTGGTGTATGGAGCCCTTACTCTACTGAGGAGGGAAACCACTTGGTTACAGTAACATCTGACCAGTATGTGGATATGCTGTGGAACCAAAACTTAGTGACCTTGGGAGTTTGGATATGTAGTCTCAACAAGATGGTGACACCACACACAGTGAGAAGATCAATAGGAGCTTTGAGAGAGATGCGTTGCGGATTTGAATCAACTCACAACAAAGACAAAGGCATGAAACGTTTTTAAATATAAATATAAAATTATACATTATTTTTATTTTCATGATTTTACAATTAAATTTTTCTCTGTGTGTCAGTTTAGTCAGTTTTGTACCATGTGTGATACATGCTTAGGTGATCATATATCTTCCAATACATGACTGATGAGGCAGATTTTTTCCCACAGTAGGTTGCCATTTCTTTCT
>OZ038499.1:91232610-91327610 GCA_964036315.1 Acanthosepion esculentum | reverse complement strand
GCTATCACAGGCAAAGCAATCCTAAATCCTTCCTTGGAGCATGCGGGAGAGTCAGATCTAACAGATCCTGTGCCTCTGTCCTGAAATCCTCTAGCAACAAGCCTGGCCTTAACAGAATTATTGCCTTGTGCAGTCTTTTCTGTGCACACTCATCGTGTGGTGACTCTACTCTGCCCCATGCCAGGAAAAACTGTATAGACTTTATTCTTTAGCCAATTAGATATTTCCTCCTGTTTTGCCTGCTCAACACAATGATCAGATGTAGATAATATCAGAGTCTCTGCTGGATCTGTTGAATCCACTTCTGGGATTGGTGTCCAAGAAGTAATAGCATTTTCAAAATCAAGGCAAAAGGGTCTATTGCCCTCTTGAAGGACATTCATGAAATATTTATTGGAACCAGTGGCTTTTCCAGCTCTACTAATTATTCTCAGGTTATCCAGTTCAGTCTGGTCGCTCATTTGGCAATTCACTACTTGCTCTGGTTTAGGTAGATTCACCTCTTTTACTGGTGCCATGACCTTTTCTGGTAATGCTTCATTTGTCGGGGGACTAATATCTACATTGTTACCAGACTCTTCTGGCATTAGATATTCTTCCTATATATCATCCTGAGTTGGACTGTAACATTTCCAGGTAGCACCTCTGGATTTCCAACAGTGTCTGAATCACTATTAACTGCTGGCTGTTCAATCTGATTGGAGTGGTGCATCAGGGATGCACCCTTACATATGTTCCTCCATGTTTTACTAGCACCTGCTTAGCCTCCCATCCCATAACTGTTCCTGGGCCCATCCGTTTTTCTGATTCATTTCTCTTGAAATATACTAGATCACTATTGGTATATTTCTGTAGAAATGCTGATTGTATTTGATGTCACAGGGCTCTTCTTATTTTTTCAGAAGACTCACTTTCAACAAATGATCTTCTAGCAGCATGCATTGCATTTAGATTGTTGGCAACTAGCTTCACTTGTGGATATCCCTTCCAGAGCGGCTGGTCTATTATTTAGTAGTGTAGGAATGTTTGGGTTCCTACCTAACACCAATTGATTTGGACTATATCCATTGATACTGGGTAATGCATGCTTTGCACTAACGGGCCACCCAAGAACCACCTCAAAATTACACTTAACATCAGCCAATGTCTTAATTACCATATCTCTTAGAACAGCATTATGACACCCACATAACCCATTACTGCCAGGAGACTGAGAGGCAGTTGTTCTTACAACCACGTTTAGATTTTGAGCCATGTCTCGAAATTCTTGGTTATCAAACTCTCTTCCATTGTCTGACAGAAAAAAGTCTGGTGTTCCAAAATAAGAAACCCAATATTTAAAAATGCATTTAATAATGGAAGAGCTTTCTTTGTTAGGGATTGCAGCCGCATCACCATACCTAGTGCCATGGTCGATTCTACGGAGCACCATATGACCTTGAATATCTTTAATATCCATCGCAATCTGCTCATTGAACTGTGTGGCTCATGAGAATCCGACAATGGGTCTTGGCTTTGCTTTTTTGTAAGTTAAACAAATGTCACATGTTGATGGAAAATCCTCCAGGATTTTAAGGAATTCCCTGTCTCTTATACCAGCATTCCTTGCCAATGAAGCCAATTTGAAACCAGTGGGTTGGCTGAATTTGTGGTGTATTTTTTCAGCTATTTTCAACTTCACCTTTCTACATTTTTTTATTTACACTGATAAGTAGTAACCCAGCACACTCCTTCTGTGATGGAGCCTTTGTTAGGGGTACATAATAGTGTCCTGAATCCGTGCAGAACAATTTCTGCATGGTACCAAACAATTTTATAGTGTCTTTGGAAAAATTCAACACAGTACCTGCTTTCTTCATGATGCCTTTGCTTAACAATATCGGGATGTCCACATTGACTGCTATTTTTACCACCAAGCACACAAGGCAGTTCCACATAAACATGAGGTGGCAAAACACCACCATTGCCAAACCTGAATTTGCTACATCCTTTGGTTCTCCTAAATTTATTCCTCATCACTCAAGGCAGGGGATCCAGGTAACACTCGTACCATGTCTTACCACAGACTGTTCGTGAACAGCCAGAATCCAGCAGCACAACAGCATCAATATATATATATATATATATATATATATATATATAGAGAGAGAGAGAGAGAGAGAGAGAGAGAGAGAGAGAGAGAGAATAAATTGTTGTGTATAAGGTCTCTTTTGTGTTCATAGATACACTTTTTAAATTTCTGAAAGTTTCCCCAATATATTGTGAGGACAGTTCTGGTAATTTATTTTGTATATGCCTGCTTGATAATTATTATTATTGTGTGTATTTTTGTTTCTGATCATATTCATAATAGTTTTGGATGTGATTGTAATTATTTTCATGTTATTTAGATTGGATAGATTGTTTTGGATAGTGGATATTATAGAGTTAGTAGGTAGTGTCATGATTTATAATACTAGTGTTAGTAGGTAGTAATATGAAACATAATACTACCTGCTAACTCTATACATGTGTTTTGTTCAAGTGCACAAGAAGTGGCAGGACAACTTGTGGCTGCTGCACCACAACAACGTGCTGGCTCACGATGCACTGAGCATCCAACAGTTTCTTGCTGAGAACACTGCAATGCCGGAGCAAAAGCTGCCTACTCATCCAAACTGGCTTCATGTGATTTTCTCTTTTTCTCCATGCTCAAGAGGGTCATCAAGGGAACCCAGTTTCTAGATGTGGAAGAGGGCGGTGACAACAGAGCAGAGGAGAATCTGGGGAGAATCTTCCCAGGTATGCATGGAGGCATGGAGGAGAAGGATGGGAAAATGTGTTAAACTCAAGGGTGATAATTTTTGAGTTCAGTTTTCCTTCTCTTCTGGCACATTACTGTCACAATTGCTCCTTACAATACACAGGGGAAACATGCAGAAATTAAAGAAAACAGATCTATATGCACAAAAAGGTTTTAATAACCAACAATTTATCAAATGAATCAGTCACACATAAAAATAAATTCAACGACCATTTCAATTTAAAGAATGCTACACTTAAGAAATTTACTTAGATGGAGAATTTTTGAGAATGCCACTATTGAATCTTATCAAAATATAAATCTGCGCCCCAAACTTTTTCAAAAATCCCCATTCCTGAAAGAAATACGCCTTTCCCAAGTAAGCATACATGTCTATAAAAATGTTAAAAAATTAAAAGATAATGGTTAAATTCATAACCGTCTATTATTTAAATTATATAATGCCTAATTTAATTCCAAACTAAAATAATATAAAAATATTAATTACATTATAAAAAAACAAACTCAACAGCATTTACTCATTTTTCTTTATTAGACATTAAATTACATCACTTAGCATCCTCCATAATTTACTCAGTTAGTCTGATGTATATTTGTAAGTGTTCTTAAATTTAAAAATTTTAAAAAACTAACAACATTTACATGTGCTTTGATAGCGTGAAACACATTAGCTAAGATAAGTTTTGCTTTTGTCTTTATTCATATTATCTTTTTTAGTAATATTTGAAATTTTACACACACACACACACACAAACACACACACATATAATAGCAACACCAAAGATAGTATGAAGCCAAAAATATTGACAGTCAATGCATTTAAGGCAAGCAGTCTCTGCAATAAAGCACTTGATATCAAAGATAGTGCATTAATAAAATTAATATAAGTAAAAGTTTGTCACTTAGCCAATTGATGTTGCCTTCAGCATTCTGACTCCAGAGTTGCGTAGACGGACCTGTCCGTCCACTCTTCAGTGGGTATCAGCAATTTACTGTGTATATTTTTTTATTTTTTTATTTTTTATGCACTTATCATTGGTGTAAGTTTTTTCTGTACTGTTTGTCTTTGTGCATGCGTTTGCATGCATGTGGCTATGCACCTGTCTGTGCTCATGTGCATTGGTGCGCATGCCCCCGTATGCACAGATGTGTGTACATGTAGGGTGTCATGATCACTTCTCCTTTTCTTTGTTTTTTGTTTTTTTTCATTTTTCTGAAGAGTGGACAAACAAGTCTGCTTACGAAACTCTGGAGTCAGGATGCTAAAGGTAACATCAGTCAGCTAAGTAACAAACTTTTACTTATATTAATTATATATATATATATATATATATATATTTATTTATTATAATTTTATCATATAGACAAAACCATTTTACTCACAACAAAGATGCAACTTGGTTTCAGTGCATTTTAACTGCACATCTACGGGTGAGGTTTTCCGACCCTCACCCGTAGATGTGCAGTTAAAATGCACTGAAACCAAGTTGCATCTTTGTTGTGAGTAAAATGGTTTTGTCTATATGATAAAATTATAATAAATAAATAATTATCGCTCTACTACATGTATTGAGCTCTTTTTTGAATGAATGCTGCGAACATTAGAATTTATATATTTTATATATTACTTTCATTCCCACCGCATCGGATATATATATATATATATATATATATATATATATAAATATAAAAGTGAACATAGAAATCAACACTTACAGGCAACAGTCTGTTTCATGCTAGATGCAATCGTCAGCCTCCGAGTGCTCACACTCTATCTCTGATATTGAGCACTTTATCCCATAAATATAGCACATCTTAAGACTATATTTCTTCATATATATATATATATATATATATATATATATATATATATATATATATTGATGCATGTTTCATAAAATAATATAGACAAGTGTTGTCTATTTATTTTATGTAAATTCTTTTCATATCGTCTGATAAGCTTCATAACATTATCAGTAAAAGAAGAAAGAAAATCACAATATTGATACATATTTTTTAATCCTATCCAAGCTTTCGGCTTACATCAGCCATTATCAAAGATGACAATTACATTACAATATATTAAACAATACACGGACAAGACAATAATGATAGTCTGTTTTTGCTTACATGGAAGATTTCCAAGCAACAACAAATGAAAAAATGCTGCCTAAATACACACTATTTAAATATCTATATATATATATATATAGTGTAATAAGGCAGCAGTTGTTCTTTCAAACATGTCTAGTTTAAAGAAAGTTTATAGTAGATGGTGCAGTGTTGCCATGTAAACTAGATTACATTTGTCATTTGTGTACATTTGTGGCTAGTCTGTTTTCAATGTTTAAAATGTATGGTAATGAGTTAACTAATGTTGTGTCGGAAACCTACCACCCCTCTTGAAGATGAACTTGTCTGCGTCTGTGAACAAAGACTTTAAATAGTGGCATGTCAGTTGACATGGTGGAGACAGGGAGACAGAGAAGTTCCTGGCTGAGCTAGTTATTGACTACTCAGGCGATTTCTGTACCTTTTTACCAACCTATTAAAACCCTTTTTATTGTTACGTGTTATTTGGCGTTTGTCTCTACTAACCCCAAATCATAACAACTAAGAAGAGTTCTGTTTAACAATTGCAGGATATTTATTACCATGAGCAGACAGATGTGATTTTTACATATGTCCATGTGAATGGTAATGGACGCAAGTCTGCATGGCTGTATCAGATTGCATTTCCAGACCAAAGGCAGCTGAGTCATCCAACCTTTGCTGCTGTTTATTGTCACATTACTGAGACAGGATCTGTGGCACCACAAACTATGGATCGCAGAAGAGAGAGAACCGCTCGTACATCTGACCACAAAGAACACATTCTATAGGTTGTCGGAGACAATTCAGATATCAGCACATGTCAAGTGGCCCTAGCATGTCGTACATCACATGGAGGGTACTTCAAGAGCAGCTCCTGTATCCCTATCTTTTGCAATACGTCCAGGGTTTTTTGCCCGCTGATCACTCACCATGGGAGAACTTTTGCCAATAGTTTATTGCACAAACTACCAATCCATTGTTTGCCTCTTCAATCTTGTTTATGGATGAGGCAACATTTGGAAAAGATGGAATAACACAACCAACATTTGTGGGCGGATCATGGTACTATACAGGCTAGATACTAGCATCAGTTTAAAATTAATGTATGGGCTGGAATTGTAGGTGACTATCTGGTAGGTACATATGTTCTCTCAGTTTGTCTTACAGAAGCTGTCTACAGGGACTATTTCAAACACACGTCCAGACCTGCTAGAGGATGCACCCATGCTAATACAAAGATGCATGTGGTTCATGTATGATGGGGATCCAGCAAATTTTAGTCACATTGTTCATTATGTACTGGTTAACATCTACCATGAAAGATGGATAGGAAGGGGAAGACTGGTTCCATGACCTGCACATTCCCTCATCCTCAATCCTTTGGATTTTTATATGTGGGGCAATGAAAAACAATTGGTTTATGCAGCAGACATTAATAATGCAAAACCACTCATCAACATGTCATGGAGGCCTGCAAATCTATTCAACACCATATGTGAGTTTTTAAAAGTGTCTACCATTGAATGATCCGACGGATGCATGCTTGTGTAGAAGCAAGTGGAAGACATTTTGAACATTTTTTATGACTTGCTGTGTTGAGGTACAACAGTGGCCTTTTGGTCATAGTTTTATATGGACATTTTACTTCAGGAACCCACCCACAAAGTTTATAAAAGTGTTTTTGGATTGTATCTTGGATTGTACATTTAATGACATCTACCATAAACTTAACTCGAAAACAAAAGATTTGCAGACATATGTTTATATGGACATTTATCCTTGTTTTGATGTGAGGAACCCACCTCCAAAATTTGTAAAATATTTTTGATGCACCCTGATAACTTGTAAGGGAAGTCCTATAGGGATATGCAGAAGGTACTTATCTCCCTTTGGTGGAGATAAGTTATGTGGGTTACATGATGGCCACTTAATGATGTCAGTCCATACAGTGACCAAAGTGCCAGACAATTTCAGTTCATTTACAGCAACCAAATGGTAAGTTTGCTTTCTTTAGCTCCAACCCTCATGGCCCTGGCAGAAGCTAAATCTGCCTTCCCAGCAGCTTACAAGTCCATGATGCCATTTCCTTTTAGGAATATAACTTTCCCAGATATAGAATGAAAGTCCAGCTTGGAGTCATTAATTTGGGAAAACCCAAGACTCACTGTTTCCATTTGTGGAATATGTCCTCGCCTGGGACATAAATGAATCTGGCCCATTTGAATTTGGAGTCCTAAATATGGCTTCTCCAGGTACAGGAGTATCTCCATATTATATTTATGACCCTTCCTTTTTGTTTCTCCTTACACTCTGCTTTGCTGTGTAGATATATGTGATATATTATTCTCCAAATGGGACATGTGTATATACATGTGTATATAGTTTTGTGTATGTTTTCATGGTATAAAACTCTGTCTGAGAACAAAGCATGTTTGTCATTCTTTTTCCTTTCAGCCATTCTGTTCCATCTGTGAACTGCAGTGTTATATCACAGATATAATAATGCCCATAACTGGGGAAATACAAATTGGAGAATAAATCTTTCTCCTCTAACTCTACCCCATTACACAAGTGATTTTCTTTTCTGGACATAAAGTGAGTAAAAACTATTCAAATATTGACTAATCTATTAGCCATTATCAAAGATGTTTCTTAACTGAATGTGTAGGTTTTTTTATATATACGTATCTATAGAGATAGGAATACTTTTGTTGTTTTTTTTAATTAATTTCTGAACATGGTCAGCATGCTGTGTTCATAGTTGATATTATTCTTTTTTTTTATTTTTAATACTTCCATTATTTTTATCCATTTTTTGCATGCGGATGAGGCTATTATGATCAGATTTTCCACAAATATGTTGCAGACAGAGACTGGTAGGTCACTGTGTGTAATTTATAAAAATATATATATATATATATATATATATATATATATATATGTGTGTGTGTGGGGAGAGAGAAAGATAGAGATTGAGGGAGAGAAATATTTAACTTCTTTAAATTGGTGAATTGACTTTTGAATATATTTTTTTTCACAAGTCAATACAAAGCAATATGTGTGTGCACTTGCCTGTTTTGAATCGGTTTGTGAATATTTTGTTTTGTAAAATATTTTTGCGCGCCTCTTAGGCAAGTCTTTCATTTTCTGTTGTTTTTGCATTGAGAAACTTTCAGAAGATGTTCATGTGTCTATTTTTATGGAAGGTGCAGTGAATCATATGGAAAGCAAAATTGTTTCTTCAACTAAAATGGAAAATGCATTGTGATGTTGCCTAAACAGGAATATTGATTTTCAAAGTAATAAAGAATGAATGCACTTGATAGACACACGTACACAGAGAAAAAGTGTTGCACACATATAGACACATACAAATATATATAGGTACACAATTTTAGGCAGTGGTGTACATCCTTATGTATAATATTTGAATGGCTTTTTTATCTAACTTTTGTTCTTATTATAAATGTTATTTTTTAGTGGGTATGTGTGTTTGAGTTAGTATACCTGTGTTTTTAAACACAGGTATACTAAGTATATATAAGTTGTACTAGACAAAGATTGTGTCCCTGACAGGAATCTAACCTGTATCCATTTTTCATCAGGGAAACTGCTTTGATGAAAAAGGGAGGAAGGTTTGATTTTCTTTTTTTAGTAGGACTTCTCAATCTAGATTGGTTTCTTGAAATCACATCCACTCTTCTGGAGACTTTATGGTAAATTCGCATTTCTCAATAAATTTCAAGAATTTGATTTAATGTCTAATTAAATTCTAAGAATTTAATTGCTAATGAGATTTTCAGAATGTCATTTCTAATCAAATTCTCAGAATTGACTATTTACCATCGTGTCTCCTGAAAATTTGAGGTGATTCTGCAAAACACAGAGTAGAGATGTTTGTAAAATAAGTGAACAAATTTTATTCCGTTTATTTCTCACTATTAAAGCTCTCCATAATTACAAAGACTGATTGCATTGAAAACATCACCTTCCAGAATGACCTCGGTTAACCTTTTTTAGCAAAATACTATCTTTGTATCAGTTATTTATCTACATCTGTATATATGTGTTAACACACACACACACACACACACACAGAGAGTGCAATGAATAAATTGTCATCCAAATTACGCAAAAAATGAAAATAACACTGACATCTCATTTCAACAGATATATTTACCAAAATTAGACAAAACAATCTTGAAATACTAAAGAGTAAATTTATTCAATAAAATCACCATTGGCTTCAATCACGGCCTCCAGGCAACTTCGGAATTTCCTGCAACTCTTCTGATTGCTCTCCTTGTTTAAGTTGGTGAATGCTGCCATAATTCTTGCCTTCAGTTCATCAATGGTGTTATAAAGAGTTTTGTTAGTCTCTCACTCAACTCCAGCCCACAAATAATAATCAAGCGGGGTGCAGTCTGAGGGGTTAGGTGGCCAGATGTATGGGGTGATGTGGTCGCAGAAATTGTTTGACAGCCATGATTGAGTTTTCCTGCTTGTGTAGCATGATGCAGAATACTGTTGACAGACATTGGGTCTTCAGCAGCCACCCTTTTGTCCCGGGGCAGCACTACCACCTAAAGGAACTTGATATAGCCCTCCGTGTTGAGTCTGAGGTCATCACCAACAAATTCAGGAATTCTTTTCTTATCAGAATGATCAGAGTGATTTTTCCAAGCTGCTGTACCTTCATTATCACCATTAGACTCATCCAACTCTTTCTGAATTCTCTGCATTGCCCTCAGATTGGCACCCAAACACTTTGAAATGCTTCTGGTGCAAGCGCCAAGCAGTACAACATAAATGAATTACATCATGGTGCTCTTTTTCTCACACACACATATATATATATATATGTTTTCATTTTCAAAACATGGTCAAGATATTGTGTCCATGTTCATAGTTGATATTATTGAATGTTGTTTTTTTATTTTTTATTAATAAGCACTCAGAAAGAAAGGACAATTAGTTCTTATATAATTTATCATCTGAAAAGAAAAAACTTATTAGACCACATGAGAAATTGTATAAAAAACTAAATCAAAGCACCTTGTCTGTCATATTCAATGAAATGTGCATGAAAGAATGATTTCTGCCTAAATACACAAATATATATATATATATATATATATATATATATATATATATATATATATATATGCACATATGTACACAGACATATCAGTTCAGTTAATAGCCATGTTAATTTGTATATATTTATACTCAAATAAACAAACCTACACAGAGGTTCTGCTAGATATAGTTGTGGACACAATTATTCGCCCTCACAGAATATTTGCATATTCTCTAAGGAAATGCAAATATTTGCAAGTACTTACTGAATTTACCATAAATAGTTGATTCTGTATTTAGTTTTGAATGATTTTGTGAAATTTTTAGAAGTTTCGTTCGGCTATATTCATAGTTATAGATTTTTCTAAAAATTGGTGCAATCCAAAATGATTCACACCCACTTACAAAAATTATGGAATAATATTGCTCTATGGCAACTGTAATGTTTTTTCTTAATTTAACATTTAATACAAACACCCTTTGAAAATGAAGTCGTATTGATCTGATTCTATAACATTCTAAAAGGTAATGAAGAAGACAATATGTGTGCACCACATATCATGATAAACATTTGTTTTGAAAACAGCTGAACTTGACAAGAAGCTCTGAATGAAATAGTTGATGTGTACAAACAACATAATGGATATACAACATTTTACAAGCATTTAAGTGTTCCTAGATCAACAATTCGTAACATTATCAAGAAGTACAACAATGACTCATTGTGTTTAGAATAAATTAAGGACTGCCAGAAAACGGTTAATTCTGAGAGAATGGAAAGGAAAATTGTTAGAGACATCCCAAAGAATCCTCACTTAACAATAAATGACATTGTCCCTGATGTAAAGACATCAGTCTTGAATGTATCAAGTAGGACTTGGAGCTTGTGGCCCAAGGAAAACTCTCTGAAATGCAGGTTAGCTTATGCTAGAAGCTATCTAGAACATGGGAGTAAATATTGGAACCATGTTTTATGGTCAGATGAAACCAAACTAGAATTATTTGGTCACATGAACTCCCATTATGCATGGAGGAAAGTGAATGAAGCTCACAAACCAAAAAATACCCTCCCTATAATTAAGCACGGAGGTGGGAGAATTCTGCCATGGGGATGTTTTGCTGCTTCTAGACCAGGAGAACTAGTTAGAGTATATGGTATCATGGATAAAGAGAAGTATTTGGCTATTCTTAAAAATAATATAAAAGAAAGTGCATGAAAGCTGTTTTTGGGATGCTACTGGATGTTCTAAAAGGACAATGACCCAAATCAGATGCCGTTAATTGTTACAAAATACTTAGATGATAGCAAAATTAAGGTATTGGCATGAAGTCCTGACCTAAATCCCATTGAAAATTAATGAGCATATTTGAAGAAAAAAGTAAGAAAAAGAAGTCCTTCGAATTTGGAGGACCTAGAAGCTATTGTCGAGGAAGAAGCAAGCAAAATACCGATCAGGGTGTGTAGCGATATTGTAAGGAATTATCAAAAATGATTAAAGGCAATAATCAAGAATAAATGTCACACAATTGATTATTGATACGAGAAGGTCAATAATTTTGTCCGATGTTAAAAGTTTTTTGGTGTTTTTTTGTATTATCGTTTGACATAAAAATTAAAATTTTGTTAAGACCATCACTGCACATTCTTTCAAATCCATTATTTCATAATTTGTGAAAAAATGTACATGAAGTTTCCATAAAACAGTTTTATGTGGTGCAGCTTTATTTGTAACTATGGAAGCAATGTGAATAATTCTGTTCATAACTGTAATGGAGAACAAATTACAATATAAAGGAAAAGAAATTTATACAGCAGAAAGGGTCAGTAAGTATTTAAAACTCTTTTTCTTTTGTGTGTTCTGTCTCTTCAGGACATGGGTGATCATGGCTCTCAACAACTTCCTATTCTTTGTAGCTCTTTGTCTTTTTACCATCCTTCCCACTCTCGGTTTTACCAATTCCATAACCTCATCAGGTAGGTTACTCGTTTCCTCCTTTTCTCCCTTTCGCCTTCAATTTGTCCTGTGGCTGCCAAATTTGCCAAATCCTACTTCCTGATTATGTGTCCCAAAAATATCAACGTTTTTTGTGTTTTTTTTTTTTTTTTTTACTAATATTCATTCTGTACATGTCTCAAGGGCCACTCAAAGTAAAACGTTAATGTTGATGTTTGATAAAACAAACCAAAAGTTCAAATAACCATCCCCATTTGGAAGATTGGTGCAACACAATCTTCTTATATGTATTTATCCTTTCACTGTTTGAAGAAAAATTTAGTAATAAATATCATGAACTTGCTATAGAAATAATTTTTCTCTTTGTTTCCATTTTCCTTAAAACTTCCTCATTGCTTACATGCTCTATCTATGGTATTCTTAGTATCTGTGTGGTGATGTTTGCTCACTCTGTCAATCAAATTTTCAGTACCTTCTGTAGAACCACATTTCAACATCTGTGGGGAGATTGTCCAGCATTCACAGCCATATAGGAGCATTGATATTGCATCACAGTTCAGCAATCTTTTTTTTTCTTGTGAATGAAATTTTCCTGTTTCTTATTCCATTGCTTTGTAGTTGTAAAGAAAAGAAAAAGAAGAAAAATTAAACTGTCAAATTATAGTAGCAACAAACGTCTGCAATAGATTTCTTCTGTCTCTCAACCGCAACACTTGTAGCCAAATCACAGTTCAAAGAGTAGTCCGTCGTAACAGGCAATGTAGAAACGACAAAATGGGGTCACACATCCAACCTTCTCTTCTCACCAGCAAAAATGCGTGTCCGTCCATCAAGCTCAGAAAATCTCATCTCTCACATAAGCGAAAAACAACGGCTTTTGTTCACCGAGAGATCTTTCTGATTGGTCACGCCATTCAGGGGAGGGAAGAACATTAGTATAGATTCTGGTCCTTAAAGTAGATTTTTGCTAACTACTTTTTGGTAATTTTTCTGCGGCAGATCGCACACAAAGCACAAACTCTTTTTCGAGGTAGCTGATTATCTGTCTCACTACACTTTTCGAAGACTTCTTTTATTATTCTTATAATGAAAGACGTGACATTGAAATAAGAAAGTACAGACGCGACGTTGCCTCGCTCTGTCTTTTTTACAAATACTTTCGCGGTAATTGCTCCGAGGAGCTGCTTTCGCTGGTCCCTAGGCCTCATGAATTTAAACGTCCTATGAGGCTGGCATCCCGTTCCCACCCCTTCACCGTTGAAACTGTTAGATGTAGACGTCTCTTCTACTCCAATAGCTTCATGTCTCGCACATCTCGCCTGTGGAACTCCCTTCCCTATTCCTGTTTCCCTGACAAATACAATCTCCAACTATTTAAGTGTAACGTCAATCGACATCTCCAGTTGCCTTGGTCTATCCACTTCCCTTCTCCACATCCTTTCACCTTTCATTCCCATCTGCTCTTGCTCCAAATCTTCTGTAACCCCCTTGCCTTTATCGATCCACTGTCTTTCTCCACATCCTCTTCTTTACCACTCCTATCCGCTCTTCCTCCAAACCTTCTGTAACCCCTTGCGTGCTAGTGGCCTCCAGCCTTGCTTGGGGTGATAAGCTTAAAAAAAAAAAAAAAAAAAAAAAAAAAAAAAACTTCTTATTTCAGTGTCACACATTTTTCTCTGTTAAAACACTTTCCAGATATTTAAACTGCTGTACTTGTTTGATTTTGGCCCCTCTAATTTGTAGTTCACATGTTGGGATTTTTCGCTTGCTGACAACCATACCTAACTGAAAAAGATTGGTTGAGGTTTATCAATCTGGAGGAAAATTATAAGTAGTTTGACATGACATGTTCCAGTACGTTTTATCCATTGTTTATAAATGGAAAGAAATTGTTATAATCTTGTTATAGTGAAAGACACCTTGTCTAGATAATAGACTCTCCCACCTATTATAAGTAGGAGTCAGTAGTAGTCGAGGGAAGGAGTAGTGTTCAGCGACAACAACTCGATTACTCTGCGTAACACTTTATTACAATTTCCTAACGTTTCTGTACGTTTAACCCATTTAGGACGCATTTAGTCCGAATACAGTTTCTATTGTGGAAATAACTCCACAACAAATTTCTTAGAAGATCAGACCATCCAAAGAAATGTTGGATTACTCCACATTGCCTTTAGGTGACATTTTATAAAGCAGCATAAAAGAAAAGGATGCAAAATTTCTCCCTTCTTTTTTCTCTCTTCAACCAGAGGATTCAATAGCACAAAAAAACAAAATGTCTCTTTTCTCATCTGATGAGGCTTCTTACCCCAATGGCTATACAAACACAACACTAACTACTGTTCAAAAACCTCTCATGTGACCACAATATCTCCACAGCAGCCTATTCTATAGATATACAGGATCTTTCAGAAAAATTGATATCATTCCGTAAATCATATAACTTGAGCAACTCTTGTTCAAATGATCTCAAATATGAACAGTATATAAAAAAACCGGATGTAGTAATAAGACACCATTATATAGAAGAGGAGTATGAAAAGCCCTGTTTTCATTGGCTGACGCTGACTGACATGTGTCAATAAGAACGGTCGAAGTCCAGCCTTACTAGTTTGGGAATTACTGTTTTTTGCAATGTCGCGGTGCGTAGCACGACGCTTTCAAGGAGGCGGCCTGTTTCACCTAGAATCAGGTCGGGGTTGCTGTTGGAGCCGATATGATGCGAAACCCGAAATCGGCGATGGCAACAGTGCATCACTGAAGACCACCCTTGATGCATCTAAAATATATGACTTAACTGTAGAAACAATTAAAAATTCTATGTTTAATGTTTTATGTTTTTTCTTTTCAGGTATAGAAATGCTATTCACTAGAAAAGAAAAAGCATTAGTGAATTTAAGTTTTTTTGCAAACGTTGCCTCGCTCTGCCTTTTTTACAAGTACTTCCACGGTAATTGCTCTGAGGAGTTGCGTTCGCTTGTCCCCAGGCCTCGTGAATTTAAATGCCCCACAAGGCTGGCATCCCGCTCTCACCCCTACACCGTGGAAACTGTTAGATGTAGACGTCTCTTCTACTCCAATAGCTTCATGTCTCGCACATCTCGCCTATGGAACTCCCTTCCCTATTACTGTTTCCCTGACAAATACAATCTCCAACGGTTTAAGTGTAGCGTCAATCGACATCTCCAGTTGCCTTGATCTATCCACTTCCCTTCTCCACATCCTTTCATTTTTCATTCCTATCTGCTCTCGCTCCGGATCTTCTGTGGCCCCCTTGCCTTGATCGACCCACTGTCTTTCTCTTTCACCACATCCCCTCCCTTGCCACTCCTATCTGCTCTTCCTCCAACCCTTCTTTAACCCCTTCCGTGATAGTGGCCTCCGGCCTTGCTTGGGGAGATACGATTAAAAAAAAAAAAAAAAAAAAAAAAAAATCATTAGCAATAGAATATATTACAATTCTCCCTTATCACCCAAGATCAAACGGACAAGCAGAATAGTTTGTTGATATGTTTAAAAGGGCATTAAAAAAGTCAGACGGAGGGGAATCAGATGTAGTATTTCTACAACAATTTCTGAGGGTTTACAGAATAACACCAAACCCGAACACCATATCTGGAATGTCACCTGCAGAATTGATGTTCACCAGGAAGATTAAGTTCGTATTTAACAAACTACTACCTGAACGGAATATGAGAACATCAAGGAATCAAAAAAATATCAATAAATATTTTAAATCTAGTGATAAAGTGTTTTTTAAAATGTATCAATGTGGAAAAGAATTCTGGGAAGACGGCGTTATGAAAAAACAGATTGGAAAAATGATATACATGGTACAGGGACAAAGGTGGGAACATAAGCAACACCTTAATCAGTTAAAACAGAGATTCACTGATTTAGTAAGTCCACAAAAAAAGGTACTGATGGCAATATTGTATGACGTGTTTGACGTACCCATGTCACCAGAAATTAGTGAACCAAGGAGGGGCAGTAAAAGAAAAAGAACAGTAACGGAACATTTGAATACTGCACCGAAACTGAAGAAATATAGACTCCAGAGGAAGTCATCTCAAAGGGGAGGTGTTATATAAGAATAAAGTGAGGCTGCTGACACTGTAGTTTGAACATAGACAACCCGTGTTTGCTCACTGGCGATCCCATTTTGAATAAGAAGATCACGTGATGGTAAAGGAAATGTATATATGGGAATTAGCATGGCAGCTATACAAATCACTATTTCTACACTATCCTCTATTACTATACAAATCACTATTCTCTATACTATTCACTATACTATTTCTCTATTCTGATCACTATTTCTATACTATCCTCTATTACTATGCAAATCACTATTCTCTATACTATTCACTATACTATTTCTCTATACTGATCACTATTTCTACACTATCCTCTATTACTATACAAATCACTATTCTCTATACTATTCACTATAATATTTCTCTATACTGATCACCATTTCTACACTATCCTCTATTACTATAGAAATCACTATTCTCTATACTATTCACCATACTATTTCTCTATACTGATCACCATTTCTACACTATCCTCTATTACTATAGAAATCACTATTCTCTATACTATTCACCATACTATTTCTCTATACTGATCACTATTTCTACACTATCCTCTATTACTATACAAATCACTATTCTCTATACTATTCACTATACTATTTCTCTATACTGATCACCATTTCTACACTATCCTCTATTACTATACAAATCACTATTCTCTTTACTATTCACTATATTATTTCTCTATACTGATCACTGTATGGATTACTATTCTCTATACTATTCACTATATTATTTCTCTATACTGATCACTGTATGGATTACTATTCTCTATACTATTCACTATACTATTTCTCTATGCTGATCACTATATGGATTACTATTCTCTATACTATTCACTATACTATTTCTCTATACTGATCACTATATGGATTACTATTCTCTATACTATTCACTATACTATTTCTCTATACTGATCACTGTATGGATTACTATTCTCTATACTATTCACTATACTATTTCTCTATACTGATCACTGTATGGATTACTATTCTCTATACTATTCACTATATTATTTCTCTATACTGATCACTGTATGGATTACTATTCTCTATACTATTCACTATACTATTTCTCTATGCTGATCACTATATGGATTACTATTCTCTATACTATTCACTATACTATTTCTCTATACTGATCACTATATGGATTACTATTCTCTATACTATTCACTATACTATTTCTCTATACTGATCACTGTATGGATTACTATTCTCTATACTATTCACTATACTATTTCTCTATACTGATCACTGTATGGATTACTATTCTCTATACTATTCACTATACTATTTCTCTATACTGATCACTGTATGGGTTACTATTCTCTATACTATTCACTATACTATTTCTCTATACTGATCACTATATGGATTACTATTCTCTATACTATTCACTATACTATTTCTCTATACTGATCACTGTATGGATTACTATTCTCTATACTATTCACTATATTATTTCTCTATACTGATCACTATATGGATTACTATTCTCTATACTATTCACTATACTATTTCTCTATACTGATCACTATATGGATTACTATTCTCTATACTATTCACTATACTATTTCTCTATACTGATCACTGTATGGATTACTATTCTCTATACTATTCACTATATTATTTCTCTATACTGATCACTATATGGATTACTATTCGGGGGTTACTATTTGAGCAAGTATTATCAAGTAAATACTATTTGTGTGAGTGTTATTTTAAAGCGTCTGACACCAGTATTGTTCAACGGTGTTACTCTAGTTGTATCTGCGATTACTAAGTCTCTACTATGAGCATTACGAAAGTGACAATGAGTGTTTGTTGACATCACGAAAATTAGTGCATGCTTTAACAGCTTAACAAGACTGCAGCGTAGATTTGTCAGAGAATTCACTAAATCGCAGATTTGAACATGGCACAAAAATTTAAAAGCAGGAAATCCAGGTATCTTTGAATTTCTCATTCAAATTTTGGTGAATAAATCTTATTTTGCTCAGCACTGTGCCTGTTTACTTTCATTTGCCTGGACCATGTGTAGTTACTCAGATATTTACATCTCAAATGATATCATTTTTTTTTAAACATCCTATATATATTTCTTCAATATAAGAAAATATTCCAGTTCAATAAATGTGACAAAACTGCTATAAAAATATATATATAAATCCATGTATGTATTGAATTCATTGATTGTAAGATTTTAAATGGTGGATAAAATATATAAATATATATAAAATCAATTCTATATATGTATTGAATTCATTAATTCTGAGATTTTAAATGATGGACGAACTTTCTTGTAAGGTCAACATCCATCTTGCACATTGTGGTAGACTGGGTTCAACAGCGAGATATAGAGTCAGTGCAGTGATGATGCAGCATTGTTGGATAGAGGACTTCCTAGACTGAACCCAATGGTCAGGGCAGAGGTTGCCTCTAATTTAACCATGGCCACAGAAGTGGCCAAGATGAGCCTTCAAGCTGGAAGACCTCAGCTGGAGTTTTACCTGGAGAGGAATGGCTTCTACCAGATTTTACATGCCAAATACACAATATTTTTCAGTTGCACTCTGTCCACAGACAGAGACACAACTGAGAGACATTAACGATAGGAACAGAACAAGTACTATTGGTGTTACCTTAAGAAGCAATCATATACATAATGTCTACTCATGCACATAAGCTAATTAGTGATAGCACTAAGCGGCCACTATTACACATACATTATATCTTCTTACAATTGACGTTTAGTCATTTCAAATCATCTTCATTCCCTTCATATTCCATTAGTAAGAAAGAAGTTCCACTCAGACAGCATCTTTCTGAGAACCACGTTTTGTGGAACAGACTCCCAAGTGGATACTTCTCTAATTGCTAAAATCTTAACCTCCTCAAGTCTCGGGTTAACCGTTATCTACCTTGCATCTGCTAATAATCTACACATTTTTCTTCCTTTTAAATTCATACAACAACCTCATTCAGTAAATGTAAATTTAAAAAAATACACCATGACTTGGCGTGTTTTGGTTCCCTGGATTTGAAATAATAGTTATTTAAAATTCTGAAAATTCCGTTTGATTAGGTAACTGTTAACATTATGCTCCACACCTAAATGGTAAAGTAAATTGTTATATACTGTACCTATGAACAGTAATGTGTATGTCCTGATCCTCATAAATATGTTGGATACTATTGTAAGTAGTCCACCACAAGCAGTGGTTTACCTACTTCACGCCGCTGGCGAGTATTGTATTTTGTTGATGTTATAAAGATTACCATTTCATTTCCAACCTCCATTTTGGTTATTTATCATTCAGTAACCTTTTCTAGGTTACAACATGTTGGCAACGGGGATGAGGTATTGACTCTGTGCAGAGTAAATATAAAAATGGGGTATTATATATCGTACCTATGAACACTAATGGGTATGTCCAATCCTCATAAATACGTTGGACACTATTGTAAGTGGGGGTAATATGCTGTCTAAGTAGTCCACCACAAGCAGTGGTTTACCAACTCCATGCTGCTGGCGAGTATTGTATTTTGTTGATGTTATAAAGATTACCATTTCATTTCCAACCTCTATTTTGGTTATTCCTCATTCAGTAACCCTTTCTAGGTTACAACAGTAATAGAAAGGTCTTCTTAATCAAATATTTCTAGTATGAATAGAAAGTAGTTCATAAATGGGAGATCATTTAATCTGAACAATTTGTAATCGTTCTGCAGTAGAATATTGGTTTGATTTGGTTTGTTTTACAGTATATCAACACCTCAATGGGTTATTTAATGCTGACAAGATTTTTATTGCTGGTAATATATTTTTTCAAAAATGTATTGCTGGTAATAATTTTTTTTCCCCAAAAATGTATTGCTAGTATTAAAACCTATTTTTATACTTTCGTAGTGTTTTGACTCATTTGGGGGTTAACTATTTGCCTGTACCTGGGACCCAACAGGTGGGTCAGGATGGACCTGGGAACATCAGCAATTAAGATGTGGTTTCACACTCCTTAAAACCTTCTGATCAGGGGCCTTGCTGCTGGATGTAATTTATCATCATACCCAGGATGCAGATGTAGTTTATCATCTTAATCAGGACATTGGGTGGGGGTCTTATCCCTCTGAAGAGGTGCAGTCAGCGTATTCTGAACCTCCAGCCGGCAGGGCAGTAGAATAATGGAATACTAGTTGAAAAATGTAGAAACCTTATTGAAGTTTATAATAATGGCTGGCCACTCATATCCAATGTTGCTTGTTGCAGACACCTTCTCAGGCACATTTGTGTTTGTTCAACGCATACAGGGTCAGCCCGTGGTTTATACTGCAGCTATAATGTAGGAGAGGGAGCATTATCTGGTGTTATCAGCTGTCTGAGAAAGGCCAGCAGGCTCAAAAGCTCTTGTCTACAATGACTTGTGACTTGATGACAGTTGCCAAATAGTTATGTCATGGCTTGGGTCAACCTGTGGTATCATTTTCAGGCACTTTCCAAAGACTTTCTCCCAGAGTGATAACATCAAGAAGTCTTCTTTGTGACAAATCGATACTGGTGAGATTCGAACCCTGGTCTCGTGGTCAGATTGAAGTTCAATAGAAAATGTCTATTAACATCGATTAGTGCCAAAGGAGACCCGAGTAAATATTAGTTTAGCTGGCTAAATACTTACACAAAAGTCATTATGATAAAGTATTGATAATTATGGAAATAAAATGGAGAAATGCAAACTGGAAGTGTTCTTTCTTGCTTAGTATTCCCATTAATTGGTGACTTTCCTGACATGGCAATTAACGCAATGCATTTTTAACACATATTCCCTATCATGGTAAATGTCAGAATGGAAAGAACAATATTATCTATATAATACTAAAATTCTAATCTTGTATGTATGTATGTGTGTTCCTGAGATACAGCTTAAATGATACCCCAGCCAATTTAGGGGCATATTGTGCTTTGGAATTTAATTAAAATTAGGGATTCTTGAGCTAGGAGCATTTTTCTGCTTTTACAACAATTTTAATAGGAAATTCAATATTTGTTTTTGTTGTATAGGGATAAAGTATCATTGCCTACACTGGAGTCTGAACACAGATCACCAGTGAGCAAACAGGTGATTCAATTTCTAATAAGTAAACCACATGGTCGTAAAGGAAAGGTATATATAGGAATTAGTGTGGCGTCTAAGTGATCGCAATTCTCTATACTATCCGCTATACTATTTCTCTATACTGATCACTGATTACTATTCGGCAGTTACTATCTGAACAAGTATTATTAGTGCAAGTATTATTTGAAGGAGTTACTACTAGTATCTGCGATTCCAAAGTCTCGACTACAACAAACATTATAAACATGATAACGAGCATTTACAAAAGTGACAATGCAAAGTCGTCGGACACCACAAAAGTTTTCAGTAAACATTCTCCACATATATAAACAGACATTTACATATTATATTCCAGCTATTACATATGTTAAAAATATGAAACATTTATAATGCATTATAATAACATTATTAAGTAAATTTAAATATGTATAACACAACATGTATTTATACAATTTACTACAATACACTAGAGCTTTTTATAAACAACTAATTGAGAGCTGAAGAGGCTATGTGTCTCATGACTTGAATATCTCTTTTAATGTAAAAGAAGTAAAATACATATAGATATATTTATCATAAAATAATTAATTTTCATAATTTAAATCAGAATATATTTGCATTAAGGTGTTTTGATGTTTTTCATTCATTTTTGGGCTGGGAAAAAGTTATTTATTATTAACTAATAATTAATAAAAAATATACTTATTAGTTTGGAAAAGACTACACCTGTTTTAAGCTATTACTTCAAAGTTTCACACAATGTGTTTGCAGTGAGAAACAAAAAATTTGGCCAAAAATAAAAAAAATTAGCAAGAAAAATTAATTATAAATATTCATGAGAATAGAAAACAGTCACGTGACCTGACAAAACCCGCACAAGACCTTGTTAGGAGGGAAAGTCAGTCTTTCTTTTTACTCCCATAAAGCTATACAGACAGGACAGACACTAGAAAACAGTCACATGACCTGACGAGATTCGCACAAGATATTGTTAGGTGGGAAAGTCAGTCTTTCTTTTTACTCCCATGAAGTTATATAGACAGGACACATGCAATTCAGGCTCATGACAAACCAAACAGATAAGGACAAAAATTTATATTGTTTTTTGGTATATAGTCTTTTGAAAGTAGATACATGCTTTATATTAAAAATTTTGAATATAAAATATATGTATATATAGCAGTGTTTTTATACAAAGATTTTTATGTTTTATTAGAAGTTTTTATATATTTATCTTGTCATATGTTTCATTCACTTTAAATGAGGTCGATGTTTCAGATCCACACACAACATGTTAACTATGAAGACCAGTGGAACAATAAACCTTCTTTTACCATCTTTAAATACAAATTAAAATGTGTAATTAATAATAAAATTGATAATATTGTTATCTCATCATTTTGTATCATGATCTGCTTTTAATAGGAACCCCAATGGGTTTATGAGTGTTCTAGTGTTCTAGTCATGTAAAGTTTCAATAACTTGAACCTCATATTTTTCTTTCATGCCAAGTAATTTCCACTTATTAGCACCTTAACTGGGGACTTCACAACATATGTATTTAACATGTCTCAGTTGACCTAGTAGTTTTTATTTGTGGATTTTTCTTTGTCCACGTGTTCATTCAAATTCATTCTCTTCTACTCGTTTCTTGTTGCCTCACCTAGGTTAGTTGGAAATAACTATAGCAGAGTTCAATATATTGTTTCTTAGTCAGCTAACAGATAATACTTGTTTTTTTCCATATTTTTTTTTATACCATATTATTTTGTCACGTTTCCCATATTTTAGGAACCATGTGGATATTTTTTGTCTTGTTTACACTTTCTAGTATTAAATTGTTTAAGTCTATCGAACACCAGTTTATGTTCTGTTCTTCAGTATTGTAGTGACGAATTTCAGGCACATATATTTTTTTACTTACATAAACAACAGCAAAATGGTATTTATGACCTTTCACATATATTCTGTGACTGAAATGCGTTTTTATATTTTTCATGGTGTTGGGTTTTGCACTAATGCAAATATTTTCAATATGAGTATTACAAAATATTTTAATAGTTAATAAAATGATTAAAAATAATAATTGATAAAAAGTGTAAATAAACAAAAAAATAAATATTTATGGAAAAATGTTATGGTAATTTACCCACATATGCATGGACCCTCCCAGCTATAAATAGGAGCAGGTATGGCCCTTTGGGGAGTGAAGTTTCCAGCATTCAGCTCTGTCAGTCGAACCGAACATTCTTGCTGTAACTCTCTCGTTTGTATATGTTTGTATTACTGTTTCTGTTAATATATTTGTTTAACTCAATTCCTCTCTTGTGTCTTTAATTCTGGCCCTAACAAGGCCACAACAAAAAGGCAGTTGGAAGCCAAGTCATGACTGTGGGGAAAGTGACCGAAGTCGAGATGCCAGGTTACATTACAGACCCTTCTTTGAATTTTGACAAGAATCTTGTGATATATAGTAGGAGCACCAGACCAAATGTGGAAGCAGTATTTCAGAGGATACATTCATTATTATAATTGGTTTCCCAAAAGTGGAAATTACTTATGACTCAAACTAATAGTATTTTTAAGCTGAATTAGTCCCACTAGTCCAAGGTAAACATTCACTAAGTCATAATAATTATTATTTAATCATTACATTAGTTTGGAGAAGAAAAAAAATTATAACAGTTGGGGGTCAGATGACTCAGGAAATTACAAAAGCTGGTTCGTGTAACTTGGCAGATAAAAATCTCCTAGTAGACCATGTGACTGATAGTGGTGGACTGGGTCTAAAATAAAAAAAATAAAAAATTATAGCATGAAAAAAGTGGCTCACTGAAAAGTTGCCTGGTATCCTGGTGGGCCAGTCTGCTATTGGTTACTGATAGTTACTAAGCTTAGTTTAGTTTGACACTAGTTCAAATACATCAGTCAGGACTGAACCTACAAATGTATAAATAGTCTGTATGTCTTGTTTGCTAATCACTGCATGCAGTGAGAAGAAATGAGTATAATGTTGATATTTACTTAACTTAGTTTGGCACAAGACCACCATAAAAAGGCACTCGGTGTATAACGAAGTTGTGTTTTTTATGCTAATGTTCACCCAATACAAAACCCCAAATCTTCTCAAGGTAGAGAGTTACATGATGAGGTTGGCTCTCGACTTGGAGAGGTGAAGACTGTAGTGATCCGGGAAGTATTCCCTTGGGAGTCTGTTCTATAAAGTAGCAGTTTGGGGAAAGAAGTTATCCAAATGAAGCTTCCTTCTTACCAATCAAGGGAAGGAAAATGGTTCACCCCGTAGAAACATGACATGGTGGGCCTTAGCTGTGAAGGTTTGAACTGGTGAAACAAAGGAATGTAGCTCATCTGAACATTTTCCATGGAAATATCTTTCACTATCTCTCACTATTTCGGTATATATATATATATATATATATATATATATATATATATATATATATATATATATATGTGAAAATGAGCTAAATAAAGAAATATGAGCAACCATATATGTATGTGATTACATAAAACCGTATTGAACAGTTCATAACTCTCAATATCTGATGAATGGGAAAGCCATGAAACTCTGAGTTGTACTGTAAATGTAGGTATATGTGTAATTATTAATATATATATATATATATATATATATATATATATGGTATAATATGACAATTGGAAAAAATCTTAGATTGTTGTCAATGTATTTTTTCTTCCGACTTTTTCAAGACAAAAATGAAATCAAAATGTTTTTGTTGTTATAGTTACATTACAATAATCTTATCCATTGGCTCAATATACATTAACGGATCAATATCCATATTAAACTTACTATTAATACATTACTTTATTTTTTGATATCTACCTACCAACACTCTATATTTTGAATTTATACCCCAATACTATATTATATTTATAATAATCTTGAACTTTGACTCCACATACAATGTAGTGTTGCTCCCATAAGACCAAGAAATAAAAAAATAAAACAACTGTATTGATCAGTTCATGAAATTTTGTACCTGATGAATGTGAAAGCCATGAAACTCTGAGTCGTACTGCAAATGTAAGTATATGTGTAATTATTAATATCTATCTATCTATCTATCTATATATATATATATATATATATATATATATATATTGATTTCCCTTGATAAAATCCCTCAGAGAAGAACAAAAAATGTCAGCTAAGAACTGTTTTTCTCCTTCTTGTTTTATATATATATATATATATATATATATATGTGAACACAAAAAGCATCTTATACATAATTTATCAAATACATTAGTAAACACAGAAATAAATTCAACCACAACTTCTATCTAAAGAATGCAAAACTTATTACAAGAGAAAGTAACTTTCTTAGATGGAAAATTCTTGAGAGTACTGCTATTGGATCTTACCAAAATATAAATCTGCACCCTCAGATTTTTCAAAAGTACGCAGGTGTAGGCTTTAAGAAAGCTTTATTCAACTGAGAATACAAGGTTTGTGTATAGTGTCCTTTTACAGTCCCAGTAAACAGAAATAGCTTTCTCAAAGAGGACAGTAACAAAACAATCATTCATAACAATATCCTTTCCTAAAAGAAATACTTACTTCCCAAACTAACATAAATGATAATAATTTTTTTTTTAAATTTAAAAAAATGGTAAAATTCAAAGACTTCTATTATTTAAAATATATCAATACATAAATTAATTTCTCAAACTAAAATAAAATAAATAATAATTACATTATAAAAATAAAATTCAACAGCAACAATAACATTTACTCCCTTTATTGGACATTAAATTATATCACTTAGCATCTTCCATGGTTTATCTTGACTTTCAGTTTGCCTGAAGTATCTTTGAGTATTCTTAAATTTTCAAATTTTGAAAAGCTAACAACATTTTTCATTTCATTTTATGAATAATTGATTCAATTAAATTATATCACTTAGCATCTTCCATGGTTTATCTTGACTTTCAGTTTGCCAGAAGTATCTTTGAGTATTCTTAAATTTTGAAATTTTGAAAAGCTAACAACATTTTTCATTTCAGTTTATAAATACTTGTTTCAAAATAAAATCCTTACTTTTGCCTTGATAAAGTACATCAAAGGACAAAATTTGTTAGCTAAGAAAAGTTTTTCTTTGGTCTTTATTCATATATATATATATTATAAAGCAGTCATTTATATCTGGCTAGAAGTGATTTGAAATAGAAATTTTTCTTGGTTTTGCTGGGAAGTTCAATTAATGGGATCTAAAGAATGGATAGAATTGATCAGTGGGATCCATGAGTCATTTGGGTTCTTGTAGACACTCTGGCTCCCTATATTCCTCAGTTGAAAATATTGATTAAAATAAGCTGAAAAATAACACAGTAACATTTTTGACTAAATGAAAAAAACAAAACAAAAGAAAACAGAAGGAAGAAATCAAGAAGAATATTTTTTTTTATCAGTTTTGGTAGGTTCAGTGGGCCTGGGTAGTGTGATAAATTATCAGAACGATTCTTTGATGTTCATCGTTTTTATCCAATTTAAACCAATTTTAATGTTTCCTTTACACTTTTTTTGGGTTATAATATATAATGTAAACAAAAAATCTTCAATTTATATTTACAAAAAATGCTTTTCTTTTTATTATGGCCACTTCTCAATTTCAGTATCATGTCCATCAACCTTCAACTTCTCCTCCGTCATCAAATTTTTTCATCCTCACTCCTGATGATCTCACTCTGGAAATCAATATCCCTCGAAGCCCTTTTTTCTTATCTTTCCTTTTTTTGGTTTCATACAAAAAATGTAAACAACAGAGCGTGTCAGAGATGTCTTTCGGTCTTTGTGTTTTGTTTTTTTCAAACCCCAAACTGTATCTATGAATGCGTGTCTTGAATTTTGTGGAATGCATCTTAACGAACGAATCACTTGAACTGAAGATGAATGGAACATGCTGGTTTTTCCAAGAAGGAAATGTTGTGATTTGTGACAGCAAATTCACTTTAAAGAAGAAAATCAATGTTTCGAGATTATTTAGAAGAGAAGAGGAATCATTCGTATTCTTGTAAAATCTCAATTATTATCTACATTATATTTGGACTATGGTCCTCGTCTTTGTTGTTATCACAATTGTTAAAATAGGACTTCAACAAACAATAGAAAATTTCATTTTGAGGAGAAATTTCAGTAAACTTAAATAATGCCTAATGGTTAAAATCCACTTTGGCAGAAAGGGAGACAAGCTACTGCCACTGATTAGAACACATCCATAAAGCTGAGGAGTGGGTGCCTAATATCTTCAGAAATTTGTTAGCCAAGGATAGTGAGTTCAATCCTAGGTAGGACCACAAAAATTAGCATAGTTAACATAAGGGTTGCTCCAAAAGTAGTGGATGTTCTTTTTTAATCACAACAGATTTAATGACACACAATCCTGCAATGAAAGAAGGCATGACCTAGGGTCTCCACCTACCCACAAATAGAAAAATGTTTCCTGAGGAGAAATTTCAGTAAACTTAAATAATGCCTAAAGGTTAAAATCCACTTTGGCAGAAAGGGAGACAAGCTACTGCCACTGATTACAACACATCCATTAAACTGAGGAGTAGGAGTCCAATATCTTCAGAAATTTATTAGTGAGTTCAATCCTAGGTAGGACCACAAAAATTAGCATAGTTAACATAAGGGTTGCTCCAAAAGTAGTGGATGTTCTTTTTTAATCACAACAGATTTAATGACACACAATCCTGCAATGAAAGAAGGCATGACCTAGGGTCTCCACCTACCCACAAATAGAAAAATGTTTCCTGAGGAGAAATTTCAGTAAACTTTAATAATGCCTAATGGTTAAAATCCACTTTGGCAGAAAGGGAGACAAGCTACTGCCACTGATTAGAACACATCCATTAAGCTAAAGAGCGAGAGCCTACAGAAATTTGTTAGCTGAGGATGATGAGTTCAATCCTAAGTAGGATCACAAGAATCAGCATAGGTAACAACAATGTTTTGACCCTCCTCAGGTGTATATTGACCTGGGTAACCTACAGGGAATTCCAAACTGAACCCTTTATTTAATCTACCAGGGCAGACTTTTCTCATTCCCCTGCTCATGTCTAGGGATATTGTCTAGTTATTATTTTTTTTATTTAGTACTTTACCTTTTTTTTTTGGCTCATTTCCACTGAGTACATGCACACACAGTGTTGGATATCATTTGAGGAAAGACCTTTGGCCTTACTTCTGTTGCCTTAGAGTGTGAGTGGAAATCGGAACTGGTAAATGCATTAAGCGGCTAAAATAAACAGGATGTACAGGTGTCCTGAGCACTGAATAAATAGTGCGCACTAGTGTCCTGATCTGAAGGAAATGTGCACTTGCATGGGCATATTCCGGAAGAAGCGTGGCTACACAAAGTTGTGTAGGTCACATACCAGAAGAAGGTGTAGCCACATGAGGTAGCGTAGTTATATAACCTGAAGCCCTGCTCAATGAAAATATCTAGTGACTCTTTTCATTTGTCTTCAAGTGAGTATTCTTCAAGACAACTCTAACAATTTTCCTTTCCATTCTCTTAGAAATTAACCGTTTTCTGCTAGTTCTTAATTTATTCTCAACATAATGAGTTTCATTGTACCTCTTGATAATGCTATGAATTGTTGATCTAAGAACATTTAAATACTTGGAAAGTCTTGTACAGCCATCACCTTATTTTTATACCTCAACTATCTTCATTCAGAGCTTATCAAGTTCAGCCATTTTTGCCATGGTTGCAGAACAAATGAGTTATTGTGGTATGTGGCACTCACATATTGTCTTCTTTATTACATTTTAGAATATTATAGAATCAGATCAACACTACTTCATTTTCAAAGGGTGTTTGTATTAAATGTCAAACTAAAAAAAAATATTACAATTGCCATAGAGCAATATTATTTCATAATTTCCATAAGGCAGAGGTGAATAATTTTGGATTGCACCAATTTTTAGAAAAATCTATAACTATGAATATAGCCGAACAAAACTTCTAAAAATTTCACAAAATTATTCAAAACTAAATACAGAATCAACTATTTATGGTAAATTCAGTAAGTACTTGCAAATATTCGCATTTCCTTAGAAAATATGCAAATATTCTGTGAGGGCGAATAATTCTGTTCACAACTATATCTGGCAGAACCTCTGTGTAGGTTTGTTTATTTGAGTATAAATATATACAAATTAACATGGCTATTAACTGAACTGATATGTCTGTGTACATATGTGCATATATATATATATATATATATATATATATATATATATATATATTTGTGTATTTAAGCAGCAATCATTCTTTCATGCACATTTCATTGAATATGACAGACAAGGTGCTTTGATTTAGTTTTTTATACAATTTCTCATGTGGTCTAATAAGTTTTTTCTTTTCAGATGATAAATTATATAAGAACTAATTGTCCTTTCTTTCTGAGTGCTTATTAATAAAAAAAAACAATATTCAATAATATCAACTATGAACATGGACACAATATCTTGACCATGTTTTGAAAATGAAAACATTATATAAATACATACATACAGCAAACTATTTCTTGTTAACAGTTAATATATTTCAATCTTGAAAATGGCTAAATGGATAGCCAAAAGCACTTGGAAAGAAAGTACTTGCAAATATTAGCATTTCCTTAGAAAATATGCAAATATTCTGTTGGGGTGAATAATTCTATCCACAACTGTATGTCTATGTGGAATTTATTTTCATAACTTATGGATTGTTTCCAAGGCTTGTAAATGATACACTATTTTTCTGCAAGTTCCTTTGTTATTTGTGCTGTATGTTCTTTCAAAGGCCCTGCCAATTCCTCACTTTTCAAATTTGGAGAATTTCCTGTATTTACCGACCCCTATTTCCTACCCTAGTGTTAGGATGCGACATATGGTTAGTTTCATGTCAGGTGCCTATGCATGTACAAATGCGTCAAGGAAAAAGATTACCCACTACTTGTAACCAGACTGCTTCCATCCTTCCTCTTTAGTGCAGTGGGGGAGGGGTTGCTGCAGGTTTGGAATCCCTGAGACTAGGGTTCTCTCATCATTGCTTTTTCATGAAGTGCTTAAAACAAAAAATAATCTTAGCCTAAAAAAACATATTAGCTTAAATTTTTTTCTTATTTTTTACAAGTATGGGAGGTGCAGTGAGTATTAAACTCACTATTCAGTTATAATGGTTAACCAGAATAGAAATTCCATACATATACATATATATATATATATATATATATATATATATATATATACATAACTTTACTCATACCATGAAAAAAGTATGGTATATTTTATGAAATCTTTAATAATATTAAAGATTTCTCATGTGAATCTGTAAATGTATTTTTAATTTTATATTGTTATACTTCTCCAAGATAGGTTGCCAACCAAGCTTAGAGAGTTCAATCTGCACTGCTATTAACCCCCAACTAGAGAAAGAAGACATGAATACCTTTCTGAGGGTATTTGTATAAAAGTGATCACAATGGCCTCAGCTAGAATTTGAACTCAGTATGCCAGTTTCACTTTCTGCACCTATAGCTGCTATGCATAAGTTCATATATTCAAAAAGTATCCCACTTTATTTTTCCTGCCAAAACTAATGTCATATGGGTAAAAATCCCTTTGGTGGGAGGTGATGCCACACTTCCTGCGCATGCGTGAAGATTTCCCCACTGGTAGGCCATGTCAGTTCCTGGCTGTTATGCCTAGAGTACAAGATGAACACTCACTGGATTTCTGTTTCCATGCTAGATGACCGAACGCATCGAGCAGAGATATTACATCAAGTTTTGCCAAAAGCTTGGTGATGCTCAAACTCAAACCATCCAAAAAATTCAGCATGATGACATGTGCAAAACTCAGATCAAGTAGTGGTACAACCGCTTCAAACATGGCTAATGCTTCAGTGGAGAGAATGGCAAGCTCAAGCAGGCCATCTACAAGCTGAAATGAGGAAATAATTGAGAAGGTTTAGGGAATAGTCATAGAAAACCATCATGCAACAATCCAGGAAATTGCTCCGGTGAGATTACAGGATTAGTGCATTCCATTTTAACAGAGGAGTTGTGCATGCAAAGAGTGTCAGCAAAATGCACTCATTCTGTTACATTAATTCATGGAAAACAGGATAGGCTCAGGTTTAAGAGAGCTGACACAAAGCATGACCGGGATTTAAGGTTCAGAAGAAAGATAGTGAGAAAGGGGTTAGGGAGAAAAGGGACATATCTGGGAGCGAGAATCACATTCCTTTATGTTGATCGGGGAGCATACATTAAACTCTTCTGCAAAGGGAGTATACATTTAACAATAATGTAAACACATTCCACCCACATAATCCAAGCTTTCCTGGTCAAGAACAACATACCACTTGTTCGACAGGCTCCCTAATCTCCTGACTTGGCACAGTGTGACTTCTGGTTCTGCCCAAATCTGAAAATCACACTGAAAGGGAAGCGATTTGAGTTGTGAGAAGGAAGAATGAGAAAAGCGACAGAGGAGCTCCAAAGCATTCCCGAGAAAGCCTTCCAGGGGTATTACCAGCAATGGTATAACTGCTGGGAGAAGTGTGTGAACTTCCAAAGGAAGTATTTTTAAGATGATTAAATAAAATTTGTGAAATATACAAAATTGATTTTTTAATGCCCAAAGGTCAGGTACTTTCTGAATGCACCTCATATATATATATATATATATATATATATATATATATATATATATATATATATATATATATGTTTTGTTTTCCATCAGCTTTCTTATCCTCTACTTTTCTTCCTTCACTTCATCTTTTACTCCTTCCTCCACTCCCCTGATTTTAACTCTTCCTTTATAAGTAATATTATATATTAGGTTGAATCATAAATATTTTCCGTTTGTGTTTATCAAATTTATTCTTCAAAAAATAAAGTGCAATAACAATTTATTCAATTGTATATTCACCATTATTTATATGATACATAGTAGGGAAATGATTTTACTATAAAAATGCATTTGAAATGATTTTCCGATAAAAATGCGTTTGAAAATATTTTACTATGAAAATGCATTTGAAATAATTTTACTATGAAAATGCATTTGAAATGATTTTACTATAAAAATGCATTTGAAAATATTTTACTATGAAAATGCATTTGAAATTATTTTACTATGAAAATGCATTGCAAATGATTATAATATGAAAATGCATACAGAATCATTTTACTATAAAAATGCATTGAAAATGATTTTACTATGAAAATGCATTGCAAATGATTTTACTATGAAAATGCATTGCAAATGATTTTACTATGAAAAAGCATTGCAAATGGTTTTACTATGAAAAGCATTGCAAATGATTTTACTATGAAAAAGCATTGCAAATGGTTTTACTATGAAAATGCATTGCAAATGATTTACTATGAAAATAGATTTGAAATGATTTTACTATGAAAAAGCATTGCAAATGATTTTACTATGAAAATGCATTGCAAATGATTTACTATGAAAATAGATTTGAAATGATTTTACTATGAAAATGTATTGCAGATGATTTTATTATGAAAATGCATTGCAAATGATTTTACTATGAAAAAGCATTGCAAATGAGTTTACTATGAAAATGCATTGCAAATGATTTTACTATGAAAATGCATTGCAAATGATTTACTATGAAAATAGATTTGAAATGATTAGGTTGAGTCATCCATCATTTTTTGAGTCATAAATAATTTCCATTTTTATTTATCAACTTTATTCTTCAAAAAAGTAAAGTACAATTATATTTTATTCAATTATATATTCACCATTTTGCAATGAGTTGTTGCTACTTATCAGGCAGCTCTTCGATATCTTTTGAATAACGTTCTGCAAGTTTTGATGCGAAAAAATGTTCAACCAACTCTTTAATCTAGTTTTCATTAAAGAAGGTTTTTTCCCATCAAAGCATTTTACAATAATTGAAAATGTTCATAATCGGTTCGTGCAAGGTCAGGTGAATGTGGCTGGTGAGGTAGAACAGATCAACTGAATTCCAAAACTGTTTTTTTTGCATTATTCTTACATTCTCATTGAGGAAAATTACAGTTTTTTTCTGTTGACAAGCACAGGGCATTTTTGAACTAACCTCTATTGACATGTTGCAGCTGCTGGACGTATAAATGTGCATTAAATGTTTCATTCCATTTTAAGAGCTCTAAATGAATACTACTCTGATCAACCCACCACACACACAACATTAACTTTCTTCGATGGATCTCAACTTCTGGAGTTGGTTCCTTGTTAATTCATTACCTTTTGTGTTGAACATTGTTGTATGCAACCCACTTTTCATCACCTGCTCTGATATATTTAAAGAATAGTTAGGATGATAAATTCATCATTACAATTGGTTCCCCCAAATAGAAATTTTTTATGATACAACTTAATAGATTGCTCTTTCAGAATGTGTAACTGATTCCAGAGAGGAAACAGATAATACACGTTAAACTTAAGTCTTCTTCCACTTTTTTCTTTTTCTTCTTTTATGTGCAATGTCCCTTCAGGACTTGAGCGATCATGGCTCTCCACAACTTCCTAGCCTCTTTAGCTCTGTCTTTTTGCTATTTCTTCCAATCCCTGATTTACCATCCATTTACATAAGCCCATTAGATAGATTACTCATTGCTTTCTTATGTCTTGTAAGTGTCAAATTCTCCAAGCCCATTTTCCTCATTATGTGTCCTAGAAACTGATCTTTTTGTTTCCATTCCAGCAGAATTATAGTACAGATTATGACATTCTGACAAATTATGACAATTCTTCAGAAAACACCTATGTTGAAAACACTGGTTCTTGTTCAATCATTAAAGTTAAGCAGTGTAAAGCCCTGTCAGTATTTAGATTGGAGAATGCTTTTGACTGAATTTCTTAGATGAGGAGTTATTATTATTTACATACAGACTATTTTCATCATCTTTGTTGTTGCTATCACAACGTTTTGGCCATTGTGTCCTCCAGCCTTCATCAGGTGTGGCAAGTTTGGAATAGGTTACACAGATCAACATACAGATGATGTAGGGCACAACCAACCAAAACATTGTGATAACAACAACAAAGATGAGGATTGATATGTCCCGGAAAGGGATATATTTGTTCGAAGTAGCTAAGTGGTTTTGGCTACTGTAACCAGGTAGGACCATCTAGCAGGTAGACATAATGGACTGGTACTCGTTATAGTCAGAGGCAATATGCTTAGGCTTAGGCATAGGCAATAGGTGTAGGCAATAGGCGTAAGCCAGGTGCCTCCCATCAGTCTGTATTTATGGCTGACACAAACCAATCATTTTACTGTGAGGGGGAACGCAGGTGTATGCATATTCATTACATCACCTCCCCCTGAGCTAAATTTTCTCGTGAAATTTAGCTTCAATATTTTCTCTTTTTAGGGTCTGGACTTAATCGATTGATTTTTTTCATAAGTCTTTTCTGCCTCAATCCTCCTTGCAGTGGTGGCGTTTGACACACTGGTACCTCTATCCTTGAGGTTGGGGATACCTCCATTGGCGAATGTTGACTTACTGGAATGGGAATTTCAAATGCATCATACAGGACTTCCATTGGAATCTCTTCAGTATTTTCCGTGACCTCTGTAGTGTGTCTGGGTCTCAATTGATTCCAATGTATTTGCACCAAAATTTTTCCACTTTTATGTCATATATGACCTGTCTAATTCTTTTGGTTATCATTCCTTCTTCCCAATACATTTTTCCAGCCCTAAAGTTCTTGAAAAAATCTTTTTCACCTGGCTTATACGCTTTAGTTGACTTCTGTTTTTGTGCACAGACCTAGTCCTTCTGAAAAGACGCAAGGGAATTTGCTTTTTAAATTCGTAATAAATCTTTCTGTTTGCTTTGTCTTATAGTTCTCTATGATGTTAACTTTGTTACAGAAAGAATTTACTGGTAATTCCCATAAGTTAAACAATACAATCCAGTCTAAACCAAATAGGTTTACTTAACCAGGAAGCACATATACTTTCGATTTGTGATTTTTTCCCATGAACACAATGTTACATTTTAATTCACCTCTAAACTTAAGTCTTTTTTCTGACACTCCCCTGGCAATTTTGTCTGTCTTAGTCAATGGTGGGTAACCAATTTTTTTCATGTTTGCTCGTTTATTACCGAGATATCACTTCCTGAATCGAGTAATAATTTTATGGTCTGCCCATTTATTTTTACATTGAGATATTTTCTTCTTTGACCCTCCTAAATTTCGTTTTTAGACAAAACTACATTCACCTTTGTTTGAGACTTTGATTTTACTTTTCTCTGTTTTTTCTAACAATGGGAACTTTTATGGCCTACACGCCGACAATTAAAACATATTTTATCTCTAAAGAAACAATCCTTCTTTATATGCTGTCCACCACATGAACTGCATATAATTTTTATTTATTTATTTTGTATCCATTTCTATTGTCTTACAGTTTGTACTCGCAAAATGCTCTTCTCCTCAATCCGAGTATTATCTTTTTTTATGTTTATAAGTCGCTGACATTCTTCCATTACTTTTTGTAGCATAATCTTCGGATCCTGTTCCATGATAGTAAGGATTCTTGATCTAATTTTTTTGTCCTGCACAAAAATTAGATGCTTGAACATGTCACTTGACATTTCCTTTAACTTAAATGCCTCACACTGTGTGTTAACCATACTTGCATACATGACAAAATCATCATCCTCTTGTTTTACGGTAATTAAAAACTTGTATCGTGTATGAAACAGACTATCTTTTTTATCAAAAATTTTAGACAAAATTTCTACTGTTTCGCTGAATGTAACTTCTTCTGGCTTCTCTGGGAGGATTAAATTTGCGTATTTTGTATTTTCTTCTGTTCCCAACTTCTGCAACAATAGAGTGATTTTTTACTCGTCGGACCATTGTTCGCATCTTTTCATAAATATTGTTTCAAACCTACGAAAATAAGCTAGAAATGTAAAACCACTGTCAGGGTCGTATTTAAATTCAGAGAGTGAATTTGAAATTCCTTCAGCAGAAAAAAATCTAGAACCCAGTTCTTTTGTTGTCCTAGATAATACGTCTTCCCAAAGTGATTTATTGTCTTTTGCCTGTTGTTCAAATAACTTTTCAAACCTTTCTTGTTGCTGAATAAATTGTTGTTGTTGTTGTTGGAATTGTTGTTGCTGGAATTGTTGCTGCTGGAATTGTTGTGGTAAAGTGACTTGTAGCACCTTAGTTAATTCCACAATTTGTTCTATTCTGCCAATGTATCCATAAGAAAAAGTTTTGCTCCAATTTATGTAGACAATAAAATTTTCTAAGTCCAAACAAGAGGGGGGGGGGCAATTTCTTACTTTCTGTAAGCATTGCACAAGTTTTTTCTTTTCTAACGTTCCTCGTTAATAAGCGTCAAAACAAAAATGGGGGAAAAAATTACTTACTTTCTGTAAGCGTCGAACAAGTCTTTCTAACGTTCTTCGTTAGTAAATGTTGTCAACTGTATTTTTTTCTTTTGTTTTAACTTGTGAGGTCGTTTTGAATCTCGTCGCCAACTGATATGTCCCGGAAAGGTATATATTTGTTCGAAGTAGCTAAGTGGTTTTGGCTACTGTAACCAGGTAGGACCATCTAGCAGGTAGCCGTAATGGACTGGTACTCGTCATAGTCAGAGGCAATATGCTTAGGCTTAGGCATAGGCAATAGGTGTAGGCAATAGGCGTAAGCCATGTAACTCCCATCAGTCTGTATTTATGGTGGACACCAGTCAATCATATTACTGTGAGGGGGGGGGGGGACCCAGGTGTGTGCATATTCATTACATCAAGGATAATAGTCTGCATGTAAATAGTGTAAATAATGATAACTCCTCAATCCAGAAAGCCAAAACATTGTGATAATAACAACAAAGATGAGGATAATAGTCTGACTGTAAATAATGTAAATAATGATAACTCCTCAATCCAGAAAGCCAAAACATTATCATAATAGCAACAAAGATGGGGATAATAGTCTGCATGTAAATAGTGTAAATAAAAAAAGAAATTTGCATCAATTGTTTACTTTTCCTACATGTGCATAGTGATTTACTCACATTATTTTGGGGGCAATGTAAAATGTAAAATCACCAGTGAGGATTAATTTCACATATTATTTATGTTTTCCACCCAGTGGTATCAACAAGAGATCACCAGATAGTCATGTCTTAGCCTTTTCTTCATGTGTATTCCAACCATCTGTTATCAGCTCCAAGTTCCTGGCAGCAGGTGTCTTCTGTTTGTCTCCATTTTGTTTCTTATCTTTTGCATGAGGAGAGCTATTAGCTGCAGGGCTTCCAGAAACTTCTAACTTTCACCAGAATGACTATTTCTTCTATGAATTAAGTGGTCTTGCTGATCTCTTGTTTGGTGTTTCTATAGTGAGAGAATTTTTTTATAAGATGCAATATTAACCCTTTGCTAAGTCCTCCTTCCAATATTCAGATATACAGGGAGAGATACTGAATAACAGCTCAGAACAAGAACTCATTCAGCTGAGTTTAAATACCAGTTGAGTTTGTTACATTCACTTATGTATTCTTCTCTTGCTTATAGATTTATTCTTACTCCTGTGGCAGTGGAGACTTCTGGGGTTATTATTTTTACACATATAGATGCAGGAAGAGAGAATAGATAGATTCATACCTTTGGAAAGGTATGAATCTATCTATTCTTTCTTCCAACATTTGGAATGGTATGAATCTATCTATTCTCTCTTCCTACATTTGGAATGGTATGAATCTATCTATTCTCTCTTTCTACCTTTGAAAAGGTATGAATCTATCTATTCTCTCTTCCTACCTTTGGAAAGGTATGAATCTATCTATTCTCTCTTCCTACATTTTGAAAGGTATGAATCTATCTATTCTCTCTTCTGACCTTTGGAAAGGTATGAATCTATCTATTCTCTCTTCCTACCTTTGAAAAGGTATGAATCTATCTATTCTCTCTTCCTACATTTGGAATGGTTTGAATCTATCTATTCTCTCTTCCTACCTTTGGAAAGGTATGAATCTATCTATTCTCTCTTCCTACATTTTGAAAGGTATGAATCTATCTATTCTCTCTTCTGACCTTTGGAAAGGTATGAATCTATCTATTCTCTCTTCCTACCTTTGAAAAGGTATGAATCTATCTATTCTCTCTTCCTACATTTGGAATGGTATGAATCTATCTATTCTCTCTTCCTACCTTTGGAAAGGTATGAATCTATCTATTCTCTCTTCCTACATTTTGAAAGGTATGGATCTATCTATTCTCTCTTCCTACATTTGGAATGGTATGAATCTATCTATTCTCTTTTTCTACCTTTGAAAAGGTATGAATCTATCTATTCTCTCTTCCTACCTTTGAAAAGGTATGAATCTATCTATTCTCTCTTCCTACATTTGGAATGGTATGAATCTATCTATTCTCTCTTCCTACCTTTGGAAAGGTATGAATCTATCTATTCTCTCTTTCTACATTTGAAAAGGTATGAATCTATCTATTCCCTCTTTCTACATTTGGAAAGGTATGAATCTATCTATTCTCTCTTTCTACATTTGGAAAGGTATGAATCTATCTATTCTCTCTTCCTACCTTTGAAAAGGTATGAATCTATCTATTCTCTCTTCCTACATTTGGAAAGGTATGAATCTATCTATTCTCTCTTTCTACATTTGGAAAGGTATGAATCTATCTATTCTCTCTTCCTACCTTTGAAAAGGTATGAATCTATCTATTCTCTCTTTCTACATTTGGAAAGGTATGAATCTATCTATTCTCTCTTTCTACATTTGGAAAGGTATGAATCTATCTATTCTCTCTTCCTACATTTTGAAAGGTATGGATCTATCTATTCTCTCTTCCTACATTTGGAATGGTATGAATCTATCTATTCTCTTTTTCTACCTTTGAAAAGGTATGAATCTATCTATTCTCTCTTCCTACCTTTGAAAAGGTATGAATCTATCTATTCTCTCTTCCTACATTTGGAATGGTATGAATCTATCTATTCTCTCTTCCTACCTTTGGAAAGGTATGAATCTATCTATTCTCTCTTTCTACATTTGAAAAGGTATGAATCTATCTATTCCCTCTTTCTACATTTGGAAAGGTATGAATCTATCTATTCTCTCTTTCTACATTTGGAAAGGTATGAATCTATCTATTCTCTCTTCCTACCTTTGAAAAGGTATGAATCTATCTATTCTCTCTTCCTACATTTGGAATGGTATGAATCTATCTATTCTCTCTTCCTACCTTTGGAAAGGTATGAATCTATCTATTCTCTCTTTCTACATTTGAAAAGGTATGAATCTATCTATTCCCTCTTTCTACATTTGGAAAGGTATGAATCTATCTATTCTCTCTTTCTACATTTGGAACGGTATGAATCTATCTATTCTCTCTTCCTACCTTTGAAAAGGTATGAATCTATCTATTCTCTCTTTCAACATTTGGAAAGGTATGAATCTATCTATTCTCTCTTTCTACATTTGGAAAGGTATGAATCTATCTGTTCTCTCTTTCTACATTTGGAAAGGTATGAATCTATCTGTTCTCTCTTTCTACATTTGGAAAGGTATGAATCTATCTGTTCTCTCTTCCTACATTTGGAAAGGTATGAATCTATCTATTCTCTCTTTCTACATTTGGAAAGGTATGAATCTATCTATTCTCTCTTCCTACCTTTGAAAAGGTATGAATCTATCTATTCTCTCTTTCTACATTTGGAAAGGTATGAATCTATCTATTCTCTCTTTCTACATTTGGAAAGGTATGAATCTATCTGTTCTCTCTTTCTACATTTGGAAAGGTATGAATCTATCTGTTCTCTCTTTCTACATTTGGAAAGGTATGAATCTATCTGTTCTCTCTTTCTACATTTGGAAAGGTATGAATCTATCTGTTCTCTCTTTCTACCTTTGGAAAGGTATGAATCTATCTATTCTCTCTTTCTACATTTGGAAAGGTATGAATCTATCTGTTCTCTCTTTCTACATTTGGAAAGGTATGAATCTATCTGTTCTCTCTTTCTACCTTTGGAAAGGTATGAATCTATCTATTCTCTCTTTCTACATTTGGAAAGGTATGAATCTATCTATTCCCTCTTTCTACATTTGGAAAGGTATGAATCTATCTATTCTCTCTTTCTACATTTGGAAAGGTATGAATCTATCTATTCTCTCTTTCTACATTTGGAAAGGTATGAATCTATCTATTCTCTCTTTCTACATTTGGAAAGGTATGAATCTATCTATTCCCTCTTTCTACATTTGGAAAGGTATGAATCTATCTATTCTCTCTTCCTACCTTTGGAAAGGTATGAATCTATCTATTCTCTCTTTCTACATTTTGAAAGGTATGAATCTATCTATTCTCTCTTCTGACCTTTGCAAAGGTATGAATCTATCTATTCTCTCTTCCTACCTTTGAAAAGGTATGAATCTATCTATTCTCTCTTCCTACATTTGGAATGGTATGAATCTATCTATTCTCTCTTCCAACATTTGGAAAGGTATGAATCTATCTATTCTCTCTTCCTACCTTTGGAAAGGTATGAATCTATCTATTCCCTCTTTCTACATTTGGAAAGGTATGAATCTATCTGTTCTCTCTTCCTACCTTTGGAATGGTATGAATCTATCTGTTCTCTCTTCCTACCTTTGGAAAGGTATGAATCTATCTGTTCTCTCTTCCTACCTTTGGAAAGGTATGAATCTATCTATTCTCTCTTCCAACATTTGGAATGGTATGAATGTATCTATTCTCTCTTCCTACCTTTGGAAAGGTATGAATCTATCTATTCTCTCTTTCTACATTTGGAAAGGTATGAATCTATCTGTTCTCTCTTCCTACATTTGGAAAGGTATGAATCTATCTATTCTCTCTTCCTACCTTTGGAAAGGTATGAATCTATCTATTCCCTCTTTCTACATTTGGAAAGGTATGAATCTATCTATTCTCTCTTTCTACATTTGGAAAGGTATGAATCTATCTATTCTCTCTTTCTACATTTGGAAAGGTATGAATCTATCTATTCTCTCTTTCTACATTTGGAAAGGTATGAATCTATCTATTCCCTCTTTCTACATTTGGAAAGGTATGAATCTATCTATTCTCTCTTCCTACCTTTGGAAAGGTATGAATCTATCTATTCTCTCTTCTGACCTTTGGAAAGGTATGAATCTATCTATTCTCTCTTCCTACATTTTGGAAAGGTATGAATCTATCTATTCTCTCTTCTGACCTTTGGAAAGGTATGAATCTATCTATTCTCTCTTCCTACCTTTGAAAAGGTATGAATCTATCTATTCTCTCTTCCTACATTTGGAATGGTATGAATCTATCTATTCTCTCTTCCTACCTTTGGAAAGGTATGAATCTATCTATTCTGTCTTCTGACCTTTGGAAAGGTATGAATGTATCTATTCTCTCTTCCTACCTTTGGAAAGGTATGAATCTATCTATTCTCTCTTCCTACCTTTGGAAAGGTATGAATCTATCTATTCTCTCTTCCTACCTTTGGAAAGGTATGAATCTATCTGTTCTCTCTTCCTGCATCTATATGAGTAAAGTAGTAGGATTTGTATTTGTATACATTTGCAAAAAAAAATATTCTTACAATCCAAAATATGCAGGCTTTAAATAAATAACAAAGGGTTGATAAGTCATAAAAAACAAATCAATCAATCAATCAAATCCTTCCTGTTAACTATGTCAACACTTGAACTTACGATCCTAGGCTAACAAATTTCTGCAGATATTTCTGAAGATATTAAATTCCCGCTCCTCAGCGTAATGGATGCATTCTAATCAGTGGCAGTAGCTTGTCTCCCTTTCTGCCAAAATGGATTTTAACCGTTAGGCATTATTTAAGTTTATTGAAATTTCTCATCAGCGGACATTTTTGTTTGTTTGTTAGAAGCCCAGGGAGCCTGGTCACTATTACAATAACTGGGTGCAAGAGCCCTATCACAAAATCAGAAATCTGGGATAAAATTCCAGGATTAGATGATTTCCTTACAAACTGTACATGAGGCAATCGCTCGTTCTTGTTCCTCTGCTGGAGCTGATTTACAACAACAGGTCTATACCTCAAAGCTTCACAAGGGGTGTGATCAAGTTGCTACACAAGGACAAAAATGGTAGGGATGATATTGCTAACTTTCAGCCTTTGACAATGGTAAATAGAGTTGAAGATTTTAACCAGATGTTAGCCAGCCATTTGCAGGCTGTCCTCTTTAGTCTTATTGGCTCCGAACAAATTTGTGCTGTTCAGGTACAACCTTCATTTGGTACACTTGCCATGCTGATAATTTTGGATCAGTCCAAGTCATTTGGTAGGATTGACCATTGATTTCTGTAGTCTGTCTTTTCCGTCACCAGTTTCAGGCCATACATTCGCACCTGGATCTGATTTCCGTTTGCATCCCCCAATGCACTTGTCAAAGAGAATGGGGTTTGCTTGGGGTCTTTTGTATTGTCTCTCTCCATTCACCAAGGTTGTCAACTTTTGCTTTGCTGTATGTTCTTGGTTTTCCTTTGTAAGTTAAAGATGAATTCACTCCTATATGGAATTTCCCTACCTGCTACCACCACAGCCATGTACTCTACATCACTTCAATTCTTATGTCAAGCAGAGCCAAGATTGATGAAGTTAGCAAAGAGATCAGAGGGTATGAGATGGTGACAGGGGCCAACATAAACTCTGTATAAGTCTGTTGGTTTGCAGTTGGGCATGTGGAAGGGAGTCTCTTCCCTGGCCTTTCCTCTGGATGGACATGCCAGTCAAGATATTTGGTGTCTGGTTCAGTTGCAATCTCCTCTTGGATTGAATTGGTCAGAATTGGCCCTGATCTGTCATCTCGTCTGCAGTCACTCTCTCACAGACACGACGTTGCCTCGCTCTGTCTTTTTTACAAATACTTTCACGGTAATTGCTCTGAGGAGCTGCTTTCGCTGGTCCCTAGGCCTCATGAATTTAAACGTCCTACGAGGCTGGCATCCCGTTCCCACCCCTTCATCGTTGAAACTGTTAGATGTAGACGTATCTTCTACTCCAATAGCTTCATGTCTCGCACATCTCGCCTGTGGAACTCCCTTCCCTATTCCTGTTTCCCTGACAAATACAATCTCCAATTATTTAAGTGTAACGTCAATCGACATCTCCAGTTGCCCTGATCTATCCACTTCCCTCCTCCACATCCTTTCACCTTTCATTCCTATCTGCTCTCGCTCCAAATCTTCTGTAACCCCCTTGCCTTGATCGATCCACTGTCTTTCTCTTTCTCCACATCCTCTCCTTTACCACTCCTATCTGCTCTTCCTCCAAACCTTCTGTAACCCCTTGCGTAATAGTGGCCTCCAGCCTTGCTTGGGGTGATAAGCTGAAAAAAAAAAAAAAAAGATGTGGGAGAAGGCTGAAGTCGCAGTTCATCTGTGATCCCAGAGGAATCTTGTCTTAAGGGGCTGAGTATGTGCTGCACAAATCTACCTGGTTCTCGTTTACTGAGTCTCCATACTCCCAATTCTGTTTGCCATACTAATGACATTAGTAAGGGTCTTGTTCTCCTTCTTGTGGGGAGGCAAGGCCCCAAGGTAGTTCAGGAGATCTGTTATCTCCGCCCTTCTGAAGGCAGTCTGGGTATTTGCTAGCATAGTAATTTGTCAACATATGTGACACTATTAGGAAGGCGCTGGTAAATTCGAAAAAATGTCTTTAAAAATAAACTGGAAAACAAGAAAAGAAATGCTGTTTTTCTATAAAAATGTGACAGCAATTGGATGATGAGGTTGAATTCTGGAAGGAAGATACCCATAAGAACTTCTAATCCCTGAGAAGTGTGCATTCATGTGAAGAGGAGCCCCCCCACCCACCATTTACCCTGAGGCAAGTACTCCTTTTATTGTGAATGTCAGATTTCTCTCAAGCATGTCTTACGGGTGAAGGATGGCCTCTCCAACATCCAGGCATTGCCCCATAAAGCATTATATCATGTGTTAGTTAGGGGCTCCATTCAAGATGATCTGACAGGCAAACTCTGTCTTATGAAGCAGGAAGCTTGCTCCGTATGGCCTTGGGTGCCTAGGTTGAAATGCCTCACTAATGATGAGGCATCACTCACCTGGCTGGTGATACAAAATGCTTTCTAGGTCAGTAAAAGACTTTATTTAGCAGGCTAGGAGAAAATCTCCAACCATGTTCACTGCAGTGAGTCGGTGGTGCCCCTGCATCATACCTTCCTTCATTTCTCGGTCATAGTCTTGTTGTGCAAGTTTTTTTTGATGATATCATGATTTAAATGCTGCGCAGAAGGTTCTTTGTCCTTGAGGCCAGATCTGTTTGTAGCAATGTCGTTAACTAAGTCTGAGCACTATGTTTTTCTTTTGCTTGCTAAGTGTTATAAAAATCATGATATGGACAATACGACAGAATTCTATGGGGATGAGAAGTTTACCTCTTACCAATTGATCTTGTACTTTAAGCATCAGCTTAAAGTCAAGGTTAGGATGGAAAGGCAATGACTCCATTCATCAGAATTCGGCAACGGGTGGGTGAGCCTTGTGCGTCTGTGTCAAGTGGAAAGAGCTGATTTAGAGTAACATTTTGATGCTGGTTAGGCATCAGGATATTGGAAACTCTGTGTTCAACATTGGTAGCCCCACCCAAAATAGGCTAGTTTAGGTTTGTTTTATCCTTAGTTTCTTTCATCAAGTTAACTTAGCTAAGGGATGTATGCTCATTGGCCTCTTTTATTTCTGTCCCCACTTTCTTTAGTTTAATTCCTCCTCCCTCTCCTGTTAGGTGACAGAGATGTCAGTTCTCCGGTAGATGCAGAACCTTTTTCTTTTTTTGACTGTGTATTTTGTATTTGTTTTTGGATGAGTGTGTGTTTGGTCAAATGATAGTTGTTACTTACCTAGTCTTGCATTAATTTCGTCCAGTTAACTTATTTTTCTGTCACAATTATAGGATTGTGGGGGGTTATTACTAACACTGTTTTGTTTAGTACTTTTATATAAATTTTATTCATTATAAATATTCGTAAGGGTTTCATTTTTAAATGTTGTTATTTTATTCCCCACTCCACAGACAAGTTGTACATATGGGAACTAGTTAAGACTTCATAGAGACTTTGAGATATTATGGTGGCTGTAGGAAAAATGGTAAGTAAGAATGAGTTGAGTAATAAGGAGTGCCAGAGAACAGCAATGATAACAAAAAGTTGCAATATGAGATCTGGTAAAAACATGCAATGATAACAGCAAAATTGCAATATGAGTACTGGTAAAAAAAAATGGTTGCTGAAAACATTAGGTTTATAATACTCAGAAATTCATACCCAGATGTCCTCAAGGACACATGGTACAGTGGATAAATTAGATCCAGTGACAGACCCAAAAGAGTGTGAGTTCAATACCCGGTTCAGGCAGAGGAGAACTTTCAGAGGGAAAATTACCAGGAGATAACTGATAACTGGCATCCATCAAACATGGCTTGTGGAACTAGAACAGTCTACCCCAGTGATTGAAATAAAGGGTTCGGTTCGAAATTCCAACCACCTGAAGAAGGCCGGAGCGTACAACGGCCGAAACGTTGTGACAAATATGGCGACAAAGATGAGGACAATAGTCCGACTAATGTAAATACTGTACATAATACCTCATCTCAGAAATATAGACAGACTCTAAGAATGACTTGTTTTGGTGTAAAGAATACTGTGGTATGTTTGGGTCATTAATTGTGGTTAGCTAAGTTTAAGATAAAATAGATTGAAGACCAGTCTTCCCCTATCCCCTCTTTTGGCTAGGTGCCACATTTTTGTATTATACAAAATAAATATCACATTTTTCTGGTGAGGTGTTGTCACTCAGTTTATTGAGCAAGATCCTGTTTGAACACTTCTTATACTTCTTGGGACTGTTATCAAAAGCAGTAATGATCCGAAAGACCGTTTTACTAACCATAAACTTTATGACAAATTACCATATGCTTATTTAGAAAGCTTAGCTTACTAATCTTGTTTTGTTATCAGTATACTTTCAGTCTATAGAAAAACAACATTTCTTTTCTTGTTTTCCAGTTTATTTTTTAAGTTTTTTTTCTCCAATTTACCAGCGCTTTCTTAATAGTGTTGCAGTTGCACACACATGTACATACATACACACCCACCTGGGCATATATATATAGTAGGCTTTTTTTGCATACTTATACATACATAGTGTACATATATACATGCCCATCAATATATACCTGTGCATAAATATATACGTACACATGCAAATACACATGATAGATCATTTTTTATGTATACTTGTACCCACATATACATATAACTATTTTTTACACACATACACACATATATATATATATATATATATATATATATATGTATAGCATAATGAGAAGCCACATATACTTTCTTAATATGTATGTATATAATATAGAAAAAACAACTGAAAAGTTGCAAATTAAAAAAAAATTGAATGTTTTTTTGTGAAAGTATTTATTTATATTTTTATATATATATATATTTGATATTTCAGATCGGCCCCGATCTTTCATCATTTTCTGATGAAAGATTGGGGCCCGATCTGAAATATCAAATATATATATATATATAAAAATATAAATAAATACTTTCACAAAAAAAACATTTAATTTTTTTTTTAATTTGCAACTTTTCAGTTGTTTTTTCTATATTATATATATATATATATATATATATATATATATATATGTGTGTGTGTGTGTGTATATATATACCTGTACACACTTACATATGTATATATGCCTCCTCATATATACCTCTGCATACAACATACATGAACACTCACGTAAACATATAATATATATATATTAGAGCCATTTATTTTTTTTAGTTTGTGGAGTGTGCTGTTTGTTGCTAGAGTAAATGAATAACTGATGTTTTTGTTTGTTCAAGCAAAAACAAAAATACTCTGTATGAATATCATAGGTTAAATAAACAACTCATATATAACTTCAGTGTAAAGATGAGCTATAACAAATTTAGTATCGGAGAGAAGAAAATTGAACCTAGCAGGCTGTTCTAGGAGTAGTTTTGCCCAATACTTCAACATGCTACAAAACTAAAACACAAATCTAAAAACTTGAATCTTGTTCTTAAATAGCCTCAGTAAATTTAGACTCATGTGGATGTCATGCATCCAGTTCAGAAATGTCTAAACTATCATCTATGTATAAATGTTTTCTCAGGTCAATGATTAAAAATGAATTCAGGTGAATTAACCCTTTAGGTTTCAAAGAAGATAATCCACGGAGCAAATGACAAAAAAAAGGTTTTCTGAGTTGGAGGATCCGTGCATCTTTCCAGTTAATAAACGATACCTTTGAAAATAAATATTTAACATTTTTCAACCAATCGATTATGTTCCTGCCAGCAATAAAAACATTCTTTGTGATCCCTTTGAAGAGTATTTAAGTAAAGTCTGTAGATGGGCACAACCAGTAAGGAAATACATGTAACAACAGCACAATGGCATGGCTTAAAGGAAATTCCCTTATTCATTCAAATGTCTTTCTCACCAAGCCATGTGATACTTACACTCTTCCTCACCAAGCTATGTGATATTTACACTTTCATCCTCACCCTCTCACTTGCCTCTTTTTGCACGCATGCCACAGAGAAATCACATTTCTTTTCGTCTTAACAAACAACTACAAACAAGGAACTTTAGCGCTCATAGACATTCAGAAAACTTTAGTTGTAAAAGCACAAAAATAAAAATATTTTATATTTTTATATTTAAAACCCTTTCTTTCCTATTTCTTTGTTGTGGATTGATTCAAATCCGCAACAGATCTTTCTTCAGATCTTTTGGACTGGCACTACAGAATCACGAAGAATCTTACCAAATAACGAAAACAAACATACATGAAGATTTCTAACAACAACAAAAATGGTCTGCACAGGAGAATAATGATATAATCAAGATGTTGACATTTCCTGCTACCATAAACAAAAGGGTAGGAAGGAAACTCCCATCAATATTAAAAAAAAAGTGCTATAACATTTAGTGGATTTAAAATGCCTATTTTCCTGATAAACTGGTTAAGGAAAATTTTTATAAATTTTGTCTGGCAGTTACACTGTTCAGTCAATAAATGCTGAGAGTTTCCTGTTTGGAAACAGCTCTTCTCACCATTTCCAAGAGTAACAAAAGACATGAAATTTTGGAGAGTCATTACTATTATCATAATTTTTAACTCCTCTCTAGTAATTGAGGTACTTGCATATTTCCTACTGGTGCCAGTGGTTAGAGTTCAATCTCTAGTAAAAAAAAAAAAAAAAAAAAAAATACAGAATTATAATGACTGTAAGGGTCGGCAAGAATGTACCAAGTGTACCAGAATACAACAGCTGACCAACTGTTGTATTCTGTTACACTTGCATGTCTTTTAGTCTACCAACCAATGAGACTACTTACATTTATATCTTGGTCAGCCTGTGAACTTTTCAGCTGATCCATGTATGTTGAGAATACCATGGACTGAACATATGAGTGACAACAAAGTTCTAGAGAGAACAAACAAAAAGGACACTAATATTTAACATCAGGTATAGAGAGAGTTGAAATTTCTAAGGCACATAACGAGGAAAGAAGGCTTGGAAAATCTGATACTCAGAAAGCAGATTGAAGGCAAGTGGGAAAGAGGAAAACAATGTATAACCTACCTAGCGAGCTTGAGTAAATGAATGGTGGAGCAAGGTTTAGGAGAGAGAACAAAAAGACCAAATTTATTAAGGGCTATGAAGGATAGGAAATTGTGGAGAGCTATGATCGTCCACATCCTAAAGCAACACAGAAGAAGTAGATGTTGTGCACACCCCTTCTCCTCCTCTTCCTTCTTCTCTTTTTCATTAGAATTTTAAATGATTGAATCATCTTCTCTTTCTACAAATTTTGAATCATTGTCCATTGCAAGTCCGTATTGTACTTTTGCATTAGTACTGAAAAGCAACATTTTCAAAATAGGTTTTCATTGAGAATCTTGGCGCTACACAATGTTACCGGATTTTGTTTCTCCTCGTTTGTCCTTGCGCCAAATTAAGCAGGGCTTAAATATCTATTCAAGATGAGTATTGAGTAATTATCTTAAAAAAGGAAATAGCAGGGTTAGGGTTAGGACAGGAAGTTGTGGAGAGCCATGACTCCTGGGATGATGATGAGCTGAAGTCCCTGTTTACTCTGGGTAAGAAGCAAAGACTTGCATCAAAACCAATTATAATGGCAGTAGATCAATTCCTTTGTTGTAGCAATGTGGAAAAAAAATGGAAATAAATACAGGGTGCGATATGGATAAATAGTCGTCTAAATTACTAAAAAATGAAAATAACACTGACATCTCATTTTAACAAATATGTTTACCAAAATTACACAAAAATATCTTTAAATACTAAAGAGTAAATTTATTCAATAAAATCAACATTGGCTTCAACCATGGCAACCAGACGACTTCAGAATCTCCTGTAACTCTTCTGGGTGGTCTCTTTGGTAAATGCTACTATAATCCTTGCTTTCAGTTCATCTTTGGTGTTACGAGGAATTTTGTTGGTCTCTTGCTCAGGTGTGCGACACACATAATAATCAAGTGTGTTGCAGTCTGGTGAGTTAGGTGGCCAGCTGTAAGGGGTGATGTGGTTACAGGAATCATCTGACAGCCACGACTGGGTTCTTCTGCTTGTGTTGCATGATGCAGAATCCTGTTGCCAGACATTAGATCTTCCAGCAGTGACCCTCTTGACCCAGGACAACACTACCTATTCAATGTAGGCCTCTGTGTTGACTTTGAGGCTCTCACCAACAAATTTGGGTGTTCTTTTAATATCAGAACTATCAAAGTGAGTTTTCCAAGCTGCTGTACCTTCATAATCACCATCTGAATACTCTGCACTGTCCTCTGAAATGTTCATATTGGAGTTTCTGGCATGAATGCCAAGCAGTACAACATGCCATTTCCAAATTTCTGGTGGAGTAAATCACATCATGGTGCTCTTTTTTTCACAGACAGTGCTCAACTAAGCCTATTATACTGTGCAATCAAGAAAAAACAACACACGTGAAAAATTTTAAAAAAATAAAATAACGACAATTTACCCATCGCACCATGTAACACCCCCAAAATGTCTACTTTACAGTGTTTGTTGACAGCTAAAAATTTATCATTGTCATTATTCATATTCTTCAAATTTTATTTTCAGCATCACTGGCCATGGATATGGAAGATGTTTGTGTTTTGGTAGCATAAATGAAAATAAATAAATATAGATTCCATCTTCAATAAAAAGAAAATACTACTAAAACTATAAAATATATTTCTGCAGACAAATTGTTATACAGAATCGCTTTTTCAAAACATAAATATATCTTTTTTGACCAAACATTAATAATGAAATTGAAATTATAGTCTTACACTGATTGGTCACAAATGGTAATTGTTACTATACAAGATATTACAATATAACAGAAAAGGGGATGAGTACTTCTCTTTTTGCATGAAAGCAAAAATTCTATTTTACATTAAAAGCTTTATGAGGATTGAATATGTATACTATACAAATTTGTGGTCACCATAAAACTATTTATCTGTGTATAGTAATTAGACAAGCTATTTCTCTCCAATTATAGTCATGCACTGAATGGTTACAAACAGTAATTGTTAATATAAAAGATATTTCCATATAACAGAAAGGAGGTAGAGTACTTCTCTTTTTGCATGAACAACACAGATTCTGTTTTACATTAAAAGCTTCCTCTTGTATGCACTCAAAATTTGAAGACTCTATATGAAACTGTTTAGCTGCGTAGAGCAAGTAACAAACACAATCTTTTCAATTATAATCTTACAATGAATGGTTATAAAATGTAATTGTTAATATAAAAGTTATTTCTATATCACAGAAATAATACGAATACTTCCTCTGGGCTTAGTATATATGCATATGAAATTTGAGGTCTGTACCTGAATTCTGTGTATAGCAAGTAACAAACAATCTTTCTTGAATGGTTACTAAATGTAATTGTTAATATAAAAGTTATTTCCATATCACAGAAATAATTAGAGTACTTTTTTCTGGGTTCAGTACATATGCATATCAAATTTGAGGTCTCTACATGAATTTGTTTTGCTATGTATAGCAAATAGACACACCAACTCTTCTCAATTATATATAAAGATTTTAAGGTAAACAGTAAAGTAATTATGAGGATTCCAAGTTGGCTAGTAAGTTGTTTAGCTGTAGTGATCAAAGAGAAATTTCTGTAACCCTGCCACCTACACAGCATTTACAGACTATTTTGGGTATTTTTTTTTCGCTTAGCAGGGGTCAAGGTTTAAAGAAGTGCAGACAGAACATGTAAAGATGAATTGACAACCAATGAAAAGTGAGAGAAGTGTGTAATTAAGTAATATGTTTCAAACTCAGTAGGAATATCATAAAAAAACTGATCTGAAATATCTAGATTCTTAAAAGATGCTTCAGAAAACCATAGCTGTCATTACAAGCTCTATAAAAGGTACTTTTTCTTTAACCGTACCTCCTAGACACGCCCTAAAGTGATATAGAACATAGGAGATGAACAAAGAAGAGTCAAATTTTGATTTGTTCATCTTTCATTTTATCTTCTTTATTTTTCATGTCCTATCTGGACATAGGTGATCATGGCTCTCCACAACTTCCTGTCCCTTGTAGCTCTTAATAAACTTTGTCTTTCTGTTAATCTTCTTAAGCCCTGTTCTGCCATCCATTTACTCAAACCCATTAAGCATCTTATGCATTGATTTTCTCTGTCACTCTGTTCCATGACAGAAACCTCAACTGTCTCTTCCCGATGTTAATCATTAGATTCCTTCTTGTTTCCATTTTCTCCGAATCTTTGTTGTTATTGTTATAGACAAGCGTATGGTTGCAAGACAGAAATACGACAACTGCAGAAATAGATTTACGTGATTTATTTCAATAGGGACATGTGGTTTTGGGACAGCTACCTTGTGGTATAGTTCATAAGCTGGCTGCCGATCCGGATTGATCTCTCATAGTAGTTCCCACTGGTTGGCATCGCGTTCCTCCTGCTGACTGCTGCTGACTGCCCAGACTGACCGTGACAGATCTCTTCCCCGGCCTCCTGTTAACTGCTTTGTACTTCCCCATGTGACCCTTTTTATGGCGTTTTTTATGGCTTAACGGGCTCTAAAAACGATGCGAGTATAATTAGGAGGGAAGCATTTTTATTGGTCGAAAAATAGAAACACTTTGAAATATTATTTTATTTTTCGACCGGAACTCGTGTGTTGGGCCTATGGGTAAATGATGATAATGGTCATTTTGTGACGGGGCCTTGTCCCGTTCACATCTGACTCTCGCTCTTGAGTATGTTAGTTTATTTGCCTGCAAATCAGCCGAGATATGTTTTATTTTATTTCATAACATTACTCACATGTTCAGTCCACCATATCCTTCTGTAGAACCACATTTCTGTTGCAACAAGTCTCCTCTTCATCTTTGAAGAGATTATCTAGCACTCACTGCCATATAAGAGAACAGATATCACATAGCAGTTTAGTGCTCTGTTCTTTGTTTCGAGCAAAATTTTCTTATACCTTATTACTCTGCTTAGCTTTTGGAATGCTTCTTTGCTATCCCAATACACCTTCAGATTTTAATGTCATGCTTTCTGTCCCCTACTATTATCCCAGATATTTAAATTTTCACACTTCTTTGATTTTGGTACCTCCGATTTGAAATTCACACTTTGGGTAGAAGAAAGAAAGAAAAAAGAACTAACCATCAAGAAGACAGAATGTAGGGTCATCAACAAGAGAAAAAGTCCAAGATGAGAGTTACAAGTTAGAGGTATAAAAATCAAACAGATGCAGAAGTTGAAATATCTGGGAAGCATTTTAACAGAGGATGGAAAATGACACAAGGATCCGAATATCTGTCAGCACCTACATCCAAACGTCGGAATCGTCATCTTCTTTCCTTATTCCCTTTCTCTCCTCTGATGGTGGTGTTGAAGATGTCTGTGAAGGCCCAGCCTCCTCTTGAAGAGTAATGAGTCACAGAGGAGTGTGGGTGCTGGAAATGGCTCGGCGAGTCGGGCCCTCCTAACCTCATGTCGCCGATCCTCTTCATGTTGACGGTTGAACTTGGAAGTTTCTTCAGAAAATATTAAATAAAAATAATACTGATTAAAAAATACTTGTAGATAATCTATATCTGATTGAGAGAATTGATTTTGTTCATATATAAAATATTAGTAAAATCAACTGCATTTTCTAGTTTTTAATCAAAGGCTGATAACCAAAAATTCAGTCAGATGGAATTACCTTGTACGGATACAAAAGGCACTAATTTCTCTTTGATGGAGATAAGTTACACGGGTCACATGACAACTGCTTAAGGACGTCACTCCATACAGTGACAAAAGTGGCAGCCACTCAGTTTGTTTTACAGCAGTAAGGTTGCTTTCTTTAGCCCAGGCCTCGCATGGTATGGGCAGAGGCTAAATTTTGTTAGGAAAATTTTGTCAGAAACGAAGGAAAAATTACTGAACTGAATATAATATTGGCCCTTCTATATAGATAATTTTGTCAGAGATAAAGAAAAGACTTGAGGCAACAGAAATATAGTCCTATCGAAGGATGCTGAGAATACCATGGACTGAACATGTGAGTAATGATGAAGTTTTAAGGAGAATGAAAACAAAAAGGTCACTTAAAAATAGAATCACAAAGAGATAGTTTGGGTGCATAATGAAGAAAGAGGGCTTGGAGAATTTGACATTTACATGATATATTGAAAACATGAGGAGCAGAGGAAATAGTGAATAACCTAATCAGATGAGCTTGCGTAAATAGTTGGCAGGACAGGAATTAGGAGGGATAGCAAAAAGACAAAATTTGCTAAGAGTTACAGAGGTTAGGCAGTCGAATGCATTATTTTGTGCCGTCAATCACAAGAAATGGTGGTTAATTCTTCTTCTTCACATAACTAAAGTCCAATATTAGAAGGAATATTTATGAAGGAATTTCAAATCTAATCATACTTTCATGGCACACTTAAGAGTATCATGTAGCACACTAATGTGTGGCGGTATGGTGTTTGAGACTCACTGGTGTAACCAATACACTATGACACTTGACCCAGTTAAGAAACAGTATTTTTGTCTCTTGTCATAAAGGACAAATAAAGGTACAATCCAACCAACCACTACTGTGTTTTTTTTTTTTTTAAAGAAATGCTATTGTGAAAGTTATATAGATAACTAATTTGTGAAAAACTGTTAAGGAACCAAGAAATATATTTTACAAAGATTAAAATTAAATTGTTAAATAATTTTTTTTTCTGGAAGCATTACATAGAAATCTACAATAGTGAAAAAAACCCTTTCAGAAACTAAATTATTTTTTTCTTTACTAAATGTTCATCCAATATAAGGCCCAAGAGCCGCTCAAGATAGTTACAAAATGAGATTGTTGTATGGACACAGGACAGGGTAGCTGATTATGAAGATACATATGGTAAGTAATGTTTGACTCTAGACTTCCAGAGGTTAAGACTGTATGTTCAGAGAAGTATCCTCTCAGAAGTCTGCTCTGCAAAGTAGCAGCTCTTGGGAAAAAGCTGTCTGAATAGAGCGTCTTTCTAACCAATGGCATATGAAGGGAATGTGGATGGTTTGCATCATTATACATGACATAGTGAGGCTTAGCTGTAAAGGTCTGAACTAGTGAAACTAGAGAATGTAGCACATCAGAAAATTTCCATGGAAATCGTCAAAGAGTTGGAAAGGCCTGGGATGTTTTGTCAGTAGGAAAGGATTGTAGGGGGGAAAATAAGTCATCACCTACAGGGCGACGTAAACACTTTTGAATTCTGTCAAGGCTGGAAAGAGAGGACTGAGAAGCTTCAGCCCAGATATAGAGGAATTTCTAATTTTTCATCTGATCTGACTTTTAAAGACAGAGAGTGGCAGGTGGTTTGAAGACTTTTTTTTTTTTTTTTAAGCGTATCACCCCAAGCAAGGCTGGAGGCCACTATCACGCAAGGGGATATAGAAGGGTTGGAGGAAGAGCAGATAGGAGTGGTAAAGGAGAGGATGTGGAGAAAGAGAAAGACAGTGGCAAGGGGGTTACAGAAGATTAGGAGCGAGAGCAGATAGGAATGAAAGATGAAAGGATGTGGAGAAGGGAAGTGGATAGATCAAGGCAACTGGAGATGTCGATTGACACTACACTTAAACCATTGGAGATTGTATTTGTCAGGGAAACAGTAATAAGGAAGGGAGTTCCATAGGCGAGATGTGCGAGACATGAAGCTATTGGAGTAGAAGAGACGTCTACATCTAACAGTTTTCACGGTGTAGGGATGGGAGCAGGATGCCAGCCTCGTGGGGCATTTAAATTCACAAGGCCTAGGGACAAGCGAAAGCAGCTCCTTGGAGCAATTACCATGAAAGTACTTGTAAAAAAGGCAGAGCGAGGCAACATTGCGTCTGTGAGAGAGCGACTGCAGACGAGATGACAGATCAGGGCCAATCACGTTGCCTATCCTTCTCTGGATCTTATCAAGAACCCTGAGGCAAACAGCAGGGGCCCCAGACCATATATGGCAGCAATACTCCATGCAAGGGCAAATGGTCGATTTATAGACTTGGTGGATCGATTCCGGGGAGAAAAATTTCCTGGCTCGGCACAGAGAACCAACTTTCCTTAGGAAAATTTTGTTAAAAACAAAAGAAAGAGTGATAAACAACTATGGAATATTAATACTACAAGATGGAAGTCAATGCTGGAGAATTTCCTCACGAATGAAGAGGAGACTTGAGAATATTGGAGAATTAAATTTTTGTGGTAGAATATCTAGATTCAACTGTCATTGACACGGCTGGCTGGATTACTAACTCCAAACGGTAATGAATGACTTTCTACTTTCTTCTTCTATGTGCCGTGTCCCTTCAGGATGGGGCTTATGACCATATCACATTTAAACTATGGTCCCTGTACAATCACTGAAGTTAAGCAATGTTAAGCCTGGTCAGTACCTAGATGGGTGACTGCTTGGGAATACCATGTTCTGTAAGCTTGGATGTGTGGGTGGTGTAATGCATAATGGCTTGGAATTGTTAATCAGAGAGCCAAGTTCTGTATGTCATATTCACTTACCTGAGAAAGGTATGAATCCACCTCTTCTCCCCCTAGATATGGATTAATTAGTAAGACTTGTATCACTAAACCACTATTATCTCAAAAAAAAACAAACATTCTAACAATCTTACTCCTTTCCCAAGCCAAGATACATGAATAAAAGAATAAAAATTATTTTATCTTTATTCGACACCTTAATTCAGCATAATCTTTATTTCATATGTAACCAATCTCTGTAGACATTTATTGACATTTATATAGCACACCATTTTTATTTTCTTTTAAAATCATCATTCTTTATGATCCCTTTATATAAAGTCACTTTTAAAAGACATTAGGGAACCCATCCTATGTAATATTTTAAATACATCACAATACATGTGCTAGAAAAAGGAAAAAAAAAACATATGAGCTACATACCGTGCCCTACTTAAGTTTTAATTACAGATTAATTAGATGATATCAAGGGCAATTGCAACAAAAAGCGAAATTAAAGTTAAACCTTTAATAAAGGATCGTTTTTAAACCTTTCACTCTGTTCTATATTTAATTTTAACTTTAAATGAGTTACTTATTGAATTTTTAATCGCTTGCAACTACAGTCGTTACCTCAAGTTGTTTATGATTTACCAAGATTGAAAAACAGATGGACGGACGGACACACTGTGCCTTATTATTACTAGAATATAAATAGAAGAAGATTAATTTGAAGAAAAAGTCTTTGGGCAGTCTTTAGGCCAGTAAAAAATAATACTGCTGTAAATAATTGATGAATATTAATCCTTCTCTTGTTCTATTTATTCAGCATGCATGTGTAAATCCTGAGATCAAAAAATGGACAGATGAACAAACATGCACTGCACTTTATTATTATAGATAGAAGAAAGAAGATAGAAGAAGAAAATTAATATGAAGAAAATTCTTCAGGAGGGTTTTAGGCTGGTAAAAAATAATAATGCTCTAAATAACTGATGAATATTAATACTTCTGTTGTTTGTGTGATTAGTGTTTGAATAAATGTGAACTGGCCAGTGAGTGAGAATGTTTTACACATGCACCACTAGGTTTATTTGATGCACATGCGTAAATCCCAAGTTTGAGCAACGGATGGATGGGCACATGTACACTGTGTTTTTTTTTGTTTTTAATTTTTTTAATTTTTTTTAATTTTATTTTATTTTTTTTATTTTTTTTTATTTTTTAAAAATTTTTTATTATTATTATTATTATTATTGTAGTAGTAGTAGTAGTAGTAGTAGTAGTAATTACTACACAATACACACTGACAGAACAATCAAAGCCAACCCCCCAGACATTGTTATTAAAGACCACAAACAAAAAAAATGCCTCCTTATTGATATTGCAGTCCCTGCAGACTGCAATGTATCTTTGAAGATATTCGAAAAGCTGTCAAAATACAAGGACCTTGTAATAGAAATCTCAAAAATGTGGCACATGGGAACATCAACAATCCCTGTTGTAGTTGGAGCCTTAGGATTGGTTGGAAAAGATACCAGTAGACTAATTGAAGGGATGCCTGGAAGTCCATGCCTCAAAGAGATACAAAAGATTATTCTGACAAGTACAGCCCACACTTTACAAAGGGCTTTATCTATGTAATATATCTTCTTTTTTTTTTTTTTAGTGGAAAGTGTCATGATACCATTTCTAATCTTAGGTCCCCGGAAAGAAATGTGTAAACGCCAGATATCAAAGAAAATAAAAACAATAATAATAATTATATATATATATATATATATATATATACTTTAAAAATCAGGAGGTCAGCTGAATCCACTACCTTGCTTTCGAGCTTACGGTATCCTTAGGCAATTTTTTTCAAATGACCACCTAACACTTTTTCATTTTTTTAAAAGAAACAAAGAATGGCCTGCCAATAAATGAACAAATACACGGCATTAGAAGAAGGAGGAGGAGGGGGAGTGGGAGGAGTGGGAGGGAAGGAGGAGTAGGAGGGGGAGGGAAGGAGGAGTGGGAGGTGTGTCATAAATGTATTGGTGGGGGGGGTTAAATTACTTTTTTTTATCCAGCCTCAAATGCACTTAAGAAAAAGTTTCTGATATGTAAGCAAGGACTTATGACTTCCAATTTCTGGTTTAAAAGGTATTTTGGACCCAGAAATGTCATAAATGCTAATTTTTCCTGCTGCTAGAGGTTGCAAATATTGTAGTGATTGTCGTACAGTTTGGTCTTTTTTAAAATTTTCCACCTTACAAATGGATCCCTGTTGTTTTTTCTCTTAAATTCACCACATGGTTAGCTAGTTTGGTAGAGTACCTAATATTTGCTAGCTTAATGGACAACCTATTGTTGTACCATCTATGTTCGAAAGTACCTTCTGTACACTCTATGTGCATTTTATTTTGGCCATTAATATCTGTTACTTCTACCTTATAAATTATGGCTTCTGTTTTACAAGCTCCATTTAATGGACATCTATTCTTATTTCTGCAGTTGCATGAATTACTTGTGTTATTTTGCTGCACATTACTTTTGAGATTCCTGGCGTTTTGTCTCTTTATTATTGTTTCTAAATTACTAGTTCTATGACGTTATACCACATGATAGAACCACATCTTGAACTTACATCTGCTATTGTCATTGCATAGCAATTTTCTATGTCAAAATAAAATATAATCTTTGACAGTGGATATCTTTGTTTCATGTCTGTATGTCTGTATAACCGCTCTGAGGATGGCTCATGTGAGTCGAAAACTTGGGACCAACTTTATAAAAAAATATCCAACTGTTGGACAATTTTTGTCTTTATTTTCACCCAAAATTAAAGCAAACATACGAACATTAAAACGGCTCATGATCAGACATAATAGACATTCATTGTCTGTTATATTTAAGAATATATGTTGATGAGGGTGAGAGGAGTCTCTCTGACCTTTGGTTAGCAATCCTTTTAGTGTTGGTTTCACGATAAAAAGACTTCAGATGGAAAGGAAAACTTATATTGCATGTATCTGCCAAGAGGCGTGTACTGGCTGGTATTGACTGTGATCCGGAGAGGTTAAACTTCGCGATAATAACACATGAGGACTGTCATTCGGAGTTTCCGTGGCAAGTCTTTTGCACTGTTGCTTTTTAATTGACAGATCCAAAAAGTGTGGATGGTCCAACACAAGCCTTCACCACTTGAAACAAATCATTGTGTTGGTTTTCTGACAACTACATCTAATTAGTTCCACACATATCCGGCTACTGGGAAAAACTCTACAAAACAACATCAACTTCATCTTGGCACTTGGAATATACAAACTTTCCAGGACAACAACTCAGCACCAGAAAGAAAAAAAGCTCTGGTCACATTGCGGCTAAAGAAGTACAACATTGATATAGCTGCACTGAGAAGTAAGCATCAGTAGACTACATAAAACGAGAAAGCAAAATAAGACATCTAACAGTGTTCCTGCTTGGCACTTGGAATATACAAACTTTCCAGGACAACAACTCAGCACCAGAAAGAAAAAAAGCTCTGGTCGCATTGCGGCTAAAGAAGTACAACATTGATATAGCTGCACTGAGAAGTAAGCATCAGTAGACTACATGAAACGAGAAAGCAAAATAAGACATCTAACAGTGTTCCTGCTTGGCACTTGGAATATACAAACTTTCCAGGACAACAACTCAGCACCAGAAAGAAAAAAAGCTCTGGTCGCATTGCGGCTAAAGAAGTCCAACATTGATATAGCTGCACTGAGAAGTAAGCATCAGTAGACTACATGAAACGAGAAAGCAAAATAAGACATCTAACAGTGTTCCTGCTTGGCACTTGGAATATACAAACTTTCCAGGACAACAACTCAGCACCAGAAAGAAAAAAAGCTCTGGTCGCATTGCGGCTAAAGAAGTACAACATTGATATAGCTGCACTGAGAAGTAAGCATCAGTAGACTACATGAAACGAGAAAGCAAAATAAGACATCTAACAGTGTTCCTGCTTGGCACTTGGAATATACAAACTTTCCAGGACAACAACTCAGCACCAGAAAGAAAAAAAGCTCTGGTCGCATTGCGGCTAAAGAAGTCCAACATTGATATAGCTGCACTGAGAAGTAAGCATCAGTAGACTACATGAAACGAGAAAGCAAAATAAGACATCTAACAGTGTTCCTGCTTGGCACTTGGAATATACAAACTTTCCAGGACAACAACTCAGCACCAGAAAGAAAAAAAGCTCTGGTCGCATTGCGGCTAAAGAAGTACAACATTGATATAGCTGCACTGAGAAGTAAGCATCAGTAGACTACATGAAACGAGAAAGCAAAATAAGACATCTAACAGTGTTCCTGCTCGGCACTTGGAATATACAAACTTTCCAGGACAACAACTCAGCAACAGAAAGAAAAAAAGCTCTGGTCGCATTGCGGCTAAAGAAGTACAACATTGATATAGCTGCACTGAGAAGTAAGCATCAGTAGACTACATGAAACGAGAAAGCAAAATAAGACATCTAACAGTGTTCCTGCTTGGCACTTGGAATATACAAACTTTCCAGGACAACAACTCAGCACCAGAAAGAAAAAAAGCTCTGGTCGCATTGCGGCTAAAGAAGTACAGCATCGATATAGCTGCACTGAGAAGTAAGCATCAGTAGACTACATGAAACGAGAAAGCAAAATAAGACATCTAACAGTGTTCCTGCTTGGCACTTGGAATATACAAACTTTCCAGGACAACAACTCAGCACCAGAAAGAAAAAAAGCTCTGGTCGCATTGCGGCTAAAGAAGTACAACATTGATATAGCTGCACTGAGAAGTAAGCATCAGTAGACTACATGAAACGAGAAAGCAAAATAAGACATCTAACAGTGTTCCTGCTTGGCACTTGGAATATACAAACTTTCCAGGACAACAACTCAGCACCAGAAAGAAAAAAAGCTCTGGTCGCATTGCGGCTAAAGAAGTACAACATTGATATAGCTGCACTGAGAAGTAAGCATCAGTAGACTACATGAAACGAGAAAGCAAAATAAGACATCTAACAGTGTTCCTGCTTGGCACTTGGAATATACAAACTTTCCAGGACAACAACTCAGCACCAGAAAGAAAAAAAGCTCTGGTCGCATTGCGGCTAAAGAAGTACAACATTGATATAGCTGCACTGAGAAGTAAGCATCAGTAGACTACATGAAACGAGAAAGCAAAATAAGACATCTAACAGTGTTCCTGCTTGGCACTTGGAATATACAAACTTTCCAGGACAACAACTCAGCACCAGAAAGAAAAAAAGCTCTGGTCGCATTGCGGCTAAAGAAGTACAACATTGATATAGCTGCACTGAGAAGTAAGCATCAGTAGACTACATGAAACGAGAAAGCAAAATAAGACATCTAACAGTGTTCCTGCTTGGCACTTGGAATATACAAACTTTCCAGGACAACAACTCAGCACCAGAAAGAAAAAAAGCTCTGGTCGCATTGCGGCTAAAGAAGTACAACATTGATATAGCTGCACTGAGAAGTAAGCATCAGTAGACTACATGAAACGAGAAAGCAAAATAAGACATCTAACAGTGTTCCTGCTTGGCACTTGGAATATACAAACTTTCCAGGACAACAACTCAGCACCAGAAAGAAAAAAAGCTCTGGTCGCATTGCGGCTAAAGAAGTACAACATTGATATAGCTGCACTGAGAAGTAAGCATCAGTAGACTACATGAAACGAGAAAGCAAAATAAGACATCTAACAGTGTTCCTGCTTGGCACTTGGAATATACAAACTTTCCAGGACAACAACTCAGCACCAGAAAGAAAAAAAGCTCTGGTCGCATTGCGGCTAAAGAAGTCCAACATTGATATAGCTGCACTGAGAAGTAAGCATCAGTAGACTACATGAAACGAGAAAGCAAAATAAGACATCTAACAGTGTTCCTGCTTGGCACTTGGAATATACAAACTTTCCAGGACAACAACTCAGCACCAGAAAGAAAAAAAGCTCTGGTCGCATTGCGGCTAAAGAAGTCCAACATTGATATAGCTGCACTGAGAAGTAAGCATCAGTAGACTACATGAAACGAGAAAGCAAAATAAGACATCTAACAGTGTTCCTGCTTGGCACTTGGAATATACAAACTTTCCAGGACAACAACTCAGCACCAGAAAGAAAAAAAGCTCTGGTCGCATTGCGGCTAAAGAAGTACAACATTGATATAGCTGCACTGAGAAGTAAGCATCAGTAGACTACATGAAACGAGAAAGCAAAATAAGACATCTAACAGTGTTCCTGCTTGGCACTTGGAATATACAAACTTTCCAGGACAACAACTCAGCACCAGAAAGAAAAAAAGCTCTGGTCGCATTGCGGCTAAAGAAGTACAACATTGATATAGCTGCACTGAGAAGTAAGCATCAGTAGACTACATGAAACGAGAAAGCAAAATAAGACATCTAACAGTGTTCCTGCTTGGCACTTGGAATATACAAACTTTCCAGGACAACAACTCAGCACCAGAAAGAAAAAAAGCTCTGGTCGCATTGCGGCTAAAGAAGTACAGCATCGATATAGCTGCACTGAGAAGTAAGCATCAGTAGACTACATGAAACGAGAAAGCAAAATAAGACATCTAACAGTGTTCCTGCTTGGCACTTGGAATATACAAACTTTCCAGGACAACAACTCAGCACCAGAAAGAAAAAAAGCTCTGGTCGCATTGCGGCTAAAGAAGTACAACATTGATATAGCTGCACTGAGAAGTAAGCATCAGTAGACTACATGAAACGAGAAAGCAAAATAAGACATCTAACAGTGTTCCTGCTTGGCACTTGGAATATACAAACTTTCCAGGACAACAACTCAGCACCAGAAAGAAAAAAAGCTCTGGTCGCATTGCGGCTAAAGAAGTCCAACATTGATATAGCTGCACTGAGAAGTAAGCATCAGTAGACTACATGAAACGAGAAAGCAAAATAAGACATCTAACAGTGTTCCTGCTTGGCACTTGGAATATACAAACTTTCCAGGACAACAACTCAGCACCAGAAAGAAAAAAAGCTCTGGTCGCATTGCGGCTAAAGAAGTACAACATTGATATAGCTGCACTGAGAAGTAAGCATCAGTAGACTACATGAAACGAGAAAGCAAAATAAGACATCTAACAGTGTTCCTGCTTGGCACTTGGAATATACAAACTTTCCAGGACAACAACTCAGCACCAGAAAGAAAAAAAGCTCTGGTCGCATTGCGGCTAAAGAAGTCCAACATTGATATAGCTGCACTGAGAAGTAAGCATCAGTAGACTACATGAAACGAGAAAGCAAAATAAGACATCTAACAGTGTTCCTGCTTGGCACTTGGAATATACAAACTTTCCAGGACAACAACTCAGCACCAGAAAGAAAAAAAGCTCTGGTCGCATTGCGGCTAAAGAAGTACAACATTGATATAGCTGCACTGAGAAGTAAGCATCAGTAGACTACATGAAACGAGAAAGCAAAATAAGACATCTAACAGTGTTCCTGCTTGGCACTTGGAATATACAAACTTTCCAGGACAACAACTCAGCACCAGAAAGAAAAAAAGCTCTGGTCGCATTGCGGCTAAAGAAGTACAACATTGATATAGCTGCACTGAGAAGTAAGCATCAGTAGACTACATGAAACGAGAAAGCAAAATAAGACATCTAACAGTGTTCCTGCTTGGCACTTGGAATATACAAACTTTCCAGGACAACAACTCAGCACCAGAAAGAAAAAAAGCTCTGGTCGCATTGCGGCTAAAGAAGTACAGCATCGATATAGCTGCACTGAGAAGTAAGCATCAGTAGACTACATGAAACGAGAAAGCAAAATAAGACATCTAACAGTGTTCCTGCTTGGCACTTGGAATATACAAACTTTCCAGGACAACAACTCAGCACCAGAAAGAAAAAAAGCTCTGGTCGCATTGCGGCTAAAGAAGTACAACATTGATATAGCTGCACTGAGAAGTAAGCATCAGTAGACTACATGAAACGAGAAAGCAAAATAAGACATCTAACAGTGTTCCTGCTTGGCACTTGGAATATACAAACTTTCCAGGACAACAACTCAGCACCAGAAAGAAAAAAAGCTCTGGTCGCATTGCGGCTAAAGAAGTCCAACATTGATATAGCTGCACTGAGAAGTAAGCATCAGTAGACTACATGAAACGAGAAAGCAAAATAAGACATCTAACAGTGTTCCTGCTTGGCACTTGGAATATACAAACTTTCCAGGACAACAACTCAGCACCAGAAAGAAAAAAAGCTCTGGTCGCATTGCGGCTAAAGAAGTACAACATTGATATAGCTGCACTGAGAAGTAAGCATCAGTAGACTACATGAAACGAGAAAGCAAAATAAGACATCTAACAGTGTTCCTGCTTGGCACTTGGAATATACAAACTTTCCAGGACAACAACTCAGCACCAGAAAGAAAAAAAGCTCTGGTCGCATTGCGGCTAAAGAAGTCCAACATTGATATAGCTGCACTGAGAAGTAAGCATCAGTAGACTACATGAAACGAGAAAGCAAAATAAGACATCTAACAGTGTTCCTGCTTGGCACTTGGAATATACAAACTTTCCAGGACAACAACTCAGCACCAGAAAGAAAAAAAGCTCTGGTCGCATTGCGGCTAAAGAAGTACAACATTGATATAGCTGCACTGAGAAGTAAGCATCAGTAGACTACATGAAACGAGAAAGCAAAATAAGACATCTAACAGTGTTCCTGCTTGGCACTTGGAATATACAAACTTTCCAGGACAACAACTCAGCACCAGAAAGAAAAAAAGCTCTGGTCGCATTGCGGCTAAAGAAGTCCAACATTGATATAGCTGCACTGAGAAGTAAGCATCAGTAGACTACATGAAACGAGAAAGCAAAATAAGACATCTAACAGTGTTCCTGCTTGGCACTTGGAATATACAAACTTTCCAGGACAACAACTCAGCACCAGAAAGAAAAAAAGCTCTGGTCGCATTGCGGCTAAAGAAGTACAACATTGATATAGCTGCACTGAGAAGTAAGCATCAGTAGACTACATGAAACGAGAAAGCAAAATAAGACATCTAACAGTGTTCCTGCTTGGCACTTGGAATATACAAACTTTCCAGGACAACAACTCAGCACCAGAAAGAAAAAAAGCTCTGGTCGCATTGCGGCTAAAGAAGTCCAACATTGATATAGCTGCACTGAGAAGTAAGCATCAGTAGACTACATGAAACGAGAAAGCAAAATAAGACATCTAACAGTGTTCCTGCTTGGCACTTGGAATATACAAACTTTCCAGGACAACAACTCAGCACCAGAAAGAAAAAAAGCTCTGGTCGCATTGCGGCTAAAGAAGTACAACATTGATATAGCTGCACTGAGAAGTAAGCATCAGTAGACTACATGAAACGAGAAAGCAAAATAAGACATCTAACAGTGTTCCTGCTTGGCACTTGGAATATACAAACTTTCCAGGACAACAACTCAGCACCAGAAAGAAAAAAAGCTCTGGTCGCATTGCGGCTAAAGAAGTACAACATTGATATAGCTGCACTGAGAAGTAAGCATCAGTAGACTACATGAAACGAGAAAGCAAAATAAGACATCTAACAGTGTTCCTGCTTGGCACTTGGAATATACAAACTTTCCAGGACAACAACTCAGCACCAGAAAGAAAAAAAGCTCTGGTCGCATTGCGGCTAAAGAAGTCCAACATTGATATAGCTGCACTGAGAAGTAAGCATCAGTAGACTACATGAAACGAGAAAGCAAAATAAGACATCTAACAGTGTTCCTGCTTGGCACTTGGAATATACAAACTTTCCAGGACAACAACTCAGCACCAGAAAGAAAAAAAGCTCTGGTCGCATTGCGGCTAAAGAAGTACAACATTGATATAGCTGCACTGAGAAGTAAGCATCAGTAGACTACATGAAACGAGAAAGCAAAATAAGACATCTAACAGTGTTCCTGCTTGGCACTTGGAATATACAAACTTTCCAGGACAACAACTCAGCACCAGAAAGAAAAAAAGCTCTGGTCGCATTGCGGCTAAAGAAGTACAACATTGATATAGCTGCACTGAGAAGTAAGCATCAGTAGACTACATGAAACGAGAAAGCAAAATAAGACATCTAACAGTGTTCCTGCTTGGCACTTGGAATATACAAACTTTCCAGGACAACAACTCAGCACCAGAAAGAAAAAAAGCTCTGGTCGCATTGCGGCTAAAGAAGTCCAACATTGATATAGCTGCACTGAGAAGTAAGCATCAGTAGACTACATGAAACGAGAAAGCAAAATAAGACATCTAACAGTGTTCCTGCTTGGCACTTGGAATATACAAACTTTCCAGGACAACAACTCAGCACCAGAAAGAAAAAAAGCTCTGGTCGCATTGCGGCTAAAGAAGTACAACATTGATATAGCTGCACTGAGAAGTAAGCATCAGTAGACTACATGAAACGAGAAAGCAAAATAAGACATCTAACAGTGTTCCTGCTTGGCACTTGGAATATACAAACTTTCCAGGACAACAACTCAGCACCAGAAAGAAAAAAAGCTCTGGTCGCATTGCGGCTAAAGAAGTACAACATTGATATAGCTGCACTGAGAAGTAAGCATCAGTAGACTACATGAAACGAGAAAGCAAAATAAGACATCTAACAGTGTTCCTGCTTGGCACTTGGAATATACAAACTTTCCAGGACAACAACTCAGCACCAGAAAGAAAAAAAGCTCTGGTCGCATTGCGGCTAAAGAAGTCCAACATTGATATAGCTGCACTGAGAAGTAAGCATCAGTAGACTACATGAAACGAGAAAGCAAAATAAGACATCTAACAGTGTTCCTGCTTGGCACTTGGAATATACAAACTTTCCAGGACAACAACTCAGCACCAGAAAGAAAAAAAGCTCTGGTCGCATTGCGGCTAAAGAAGTACAACATTGATATAGCTGCACTGAGAAGTAAGCATCAGTAGACTACATGAAACGAGAAAGCAAAATAAGACATCTAACAGTGTTCCTGCTTGGCACTTGGAATATACAAACTTTCCAGGACAACAACTCAGCACCAGAAAGAAAAAAAGCTCTGGTCGCATTGCGGCTAAAGAAGTACAACATTGATATAGCTGCACTGAGAAGTAAGCATCAGTAGACTACATGAAACGAGAAAGCAAAATAAGACATCTAACAGTGTTCCTGCTTGGCACTTGGAATATACAAACTTTCCAGGACAACAACTCAGCACCAGAAAGAAAAAAAGCTCTGGTCGCATTGCGGCTAAAGAAGTACAACATTGATATAGCTGCACTGAGAAGTAAGCATCAGTAGACTACATGAAACGAGAAAGCAAAATAAGACATCTAACAGTGTTCCTGCTTGGCACTTGGAATATACAAACTTTCCAGGACAACAACTCAGCACCAGAAAGAAAAAAAGCTCTGGTCGCATTGCGGCTAAAGAAGTACAACATTGATATAGCTGCACTGAGAAGTAAGCATCAGTAGACTACATGAAACGAGAAAGCAAAATAAGACATCTAACAGTGTTCCTGCTTGGCACTTGGAATATACAAACTTTCCAGGACAACAACTCAGCACCAGAAAGAAAAAAAGCTCTGGTCGCATTGCGGCTAAAGAAGTACAACATTGATATAGCTGCACTGAGAAGTAAGCATCAGTAGACTACATGAAACGAGAAAGCAAAATAAGACATCTAACAGTGTTCCTGCTTGGCACTTGGAATATACAAACTTTCCAGGACAACAACTCAGCACCAGAAAGAAAAAAAGCTCTGGTCGCATTGCGGCTAAAGAAGTCCAACATTGATATAGCTGCACTGAGAAGTAAGCATCAGTAGACTACATGAAACGAGAAAGCAAAATAAGACATCTAACAGTGTTCCTGCTTGGCACTTGGAATATACAAACTTTCCAGGACAACAACTCAGCACCAGAAAGAAAAAAAGCTCTGGTCGCATTGCGGCTAAAGAAGTCCAACATTGATATAGCTGCACTGAGAAGTAAGCATCAGTAGACTACATGAAACGAGAAAGCAAAATAAGACATCTAACAGTGTTCCTGCTTGGCACTTGGAATATACAAACTTTCCAGGACAACAACTCAGCACCAGAAAGAAAAAAAGCTCTGGTCGCATTGCGGCTAAAGAAGTACAACATTGATATAGCTGCACTGAGAAGTAAGCATCAGTAGACTACATGAAACGAGAAAGCAAAATAAGACATCTAACAGTGTTCCTGCTTGGCACTTGGAATATACAAACTTTCCAGGACAACAACTCAGCACCAGAAAGAAAAAAAGCTCTGGTCGCATTGCGGCTAAAGAAGTACAACATTGATATAGCTGCACTGAGAAGTAAGCATCAGTAGACTACATGAAACGAGAAAGCAAAATAAGACATCTAACAGTGTTCCTGCTTGGCACTTGGAATATACAAACTTTCCAGGACAACAACTCAGCACCAGAAAGAAAAAAAGCTCTGGTCGCATTGCGGCTAAAGAAGTCCAACATTGATATAGCTGCACTGAGAAGTAAGCATCAGTAGACTACATGAAACGAGAAAGCAAAATAAGACATCTAACAGTGTTCCTGCTTGGCACTTGGAATATACAAACTTTCCAGGACAACAACTCAGCACCAGAAAGAAAAAAAGCTCTGGTCGCATTGCGGCTAAAGAAGTCCAACATTGATATAGCTGCACTGAGAAGTAAGCATCAGTAGACTACATGAAACGAGAAAGCAAAATAAGACATCTAACAGTGTTCCTGCTTGGCACTTGGAATATACAAACTTTCCAGGACAACAACTCAGCACCAGAAAGAAAAAAAGCTCTGGTCGCATTGCGGCTAAAGAAGTACAACATTGATATAGCTGCACTGAGAAGTAAGCATCAGTAGACTACATGAAACGAGAAAGCAAAATAAGACATCTAACAGTGTTCCTGCTTGGCACTTGGAATATACAAACTTTCCAGGACAACAACTCAGCACCAGAAAGAAAAAAAGCTCTGGTCGCATTGCGGCTAAAGAAGTCCAACATTGATATAGCTGCACTGAGAAGTAAGCATCAGTAGACTACATGAAACGAGAAAGCAAAATAAGACATCTAACAGTGTTCCTGCTTGGCACTTGGAATATACAAACTTTCCAGGACAACAACTCAGCACCAGAAAGAAAAAAAGCTCTGGTCGCATTGCGGCTAAAGAAGTACAACATTGATATAGCTGCACTGAGAAGTAAGCATCAGTAGACTACATGAAACGAGAAAGCAAAATAAGACATCTAACAGTGTTCCTGCTTGGCACTTGGAATATACAAACTTTCCAGGACAACAACTCAGCACCAGAAAGAAAAAAAGCTCTGGTCGCATTGCGGCTAAAGAAGTCCAACATTGATATAGCTGCACTGAGAAGTAAGCATCAGTAGACTACATGAAACGAGAAAGCAAAATAAGACATCTAACAGTGTTCCTGCTTGGCACTTGGAATATACAAACTTTCCAGGACAACAACTCAGCACCAGAAAGAAAAAAAGCTCTGGTCGCATTGCGGCTAAAGAAGTACAACATTGATATAGCTGCACTGAGAAGTAAGCATCAGTAGACTACATGAAACGAGAAAGCAAAATAAGACATCTAACAGTGTTCCTGCTTGGCACTTGGAATATACAAACTTTCCAGGACAACAACTCAGCACCAGAAAGAAAAAAAGCTCTGGTCGCATTGCGGCTAAAGAAGTCCAACATTGATATAGCTGCACTGAGAAGTAAGCATCAGTAGACTACATGAAACGAGAAAGCAAAATAAGACATCTAACAGTGTTCCTGCTTGGCACTTGGAATATACAAACTTTCCAGGACAACAACTCAGCACCAGAAAGAAAAAAAGCTCTGGTCGCATTGCGGCTAAAGAAGTACAACATTGATATAGCTGCACTGAGAAGTAAGCATCAGTAGACTACATGAAACGAGAAAGCAAAATAAGACATCTAACAGTGTTCCTGCTTGGCACTTGGAATATACAAACTTTCCAGGACAACAACTCAGCAACAGAAAGAAAAAAAGCTCTGGTCGCATTGCGGCTAAAAAAGTACAACATTGATATAGCTGCACTGAGAAGTAAGCATCAGTAGACTACATGAAACGAGAAAGCAAAATAAGACATCTAACAGTGTTCCTGCTTGGCACTTGGAATATACAAACTTTCCAGGACAACAACTCAGCACCAGAAAGAAAAAAAGCTCTGGTCGCATTGCGGCTAAAGAAGTACAACATTGATATAGCTGCACTGAGAAGTAAGCATCAGTAGACTACATGAAACGAGAAAGCAAAATAAGACATCTAACAGTGTTCCTGCTTGGCACTTGGAATATACAAACTTTCCAGGACAACAACTCAGCACCAGAAAGAAAAAAAGCTCTGGTCGCATTGCGGCTAAAGAAGTACAACATTGATATAGCTGCACTGAGAAGTAAGCATCAGTAGACTACATGAAACGAGAAAGCAAAATAAGACATCTAACAGTGTTCCTGCTTGGCACTTGGAATATACAAACTTTCCAGGACAACAACTCAGCACCAGAAAGAAAAAAAGCTCTGGTCGCATTGCGGCTAAAGAAGTACAACATTGATATAGCTGCACTGAGAAGTAAGCATCAGTAGACTACATAAAACGAGAAAGCAAAATAAGACATCTAACAGTGTTCCTGCTGCACTTGGATACAATACATTCTCCTGTACTGTTTGTGGTCTTTTGTGTAATTCTTGAGCCGGTCTCAAAAGTCATGCCTGTCATAGGCATGCAGATAATTAGTTTATGGTTGTTGGAACCTCATACGTCGAACTCAACAGGAGAGTCCATATGAATATATGAAAATATGAGTCTGTCTATATTTCTGAGATGAGGTATTATGTACAGTATCTACATTAGTCAGACTATTGTCCTCATCTTTGTCGCCATATTTATCACAACGTTTCGGCCGTTGTACGCTCTGGCCTTCTTCAGGTGGTTGGAATTTCGAACTGAACCCTTTATTTCAATCATCCATGAGCCATGTTTGAAGGATGTCAGTTATCAGTTATCTCCTGCTAATTTTCCCTCTAAAAGTTCTCCACTGCCTTAACTGGGTATTGAACTCACACTCTTTGAGTCTATCACTGGATTTAACCAACACCTTTATCCACTGTGCCATGTGTCCTTGAGGAGATCTGGGTATGAATTTCTGGGTATTATAAACCTAATGTTTTCAGCAACCATTTTGTCACCAGTACTCATATTGCATATGAAAATATGAATATAAAATTAGCAATCACTCTGTACACTCTCTGGAGATACCAGTCAAGGGTAATTAAAAAAGTATCCACACTTTCACTATAACAAGTTTGTCACATTGCCTTCCGCTCATGTGTGCTTATAGTTGGTACTATTGTGGTCATGTGATCACAGTTTGAGCTTGATTGCGCCAATTTTCCTTGCTGCTGTTACAATGTAAACATGACCACTCTGCTAACAGTGTTCACCAAGGAGTGACAAAGAGCAGTGATCAGATTTCTCTGGTCAGAAGCTGAAATTCATCAGAGGCTCTAAACACAATACAGTGACAGTACACTACTGCATAGAAGTCTGTATGAGTGGACTGAGAAATTTAAAAACGGATATATGATTCTATCTGTCTATATTTCTGAGATGAGGTATTGTAACTATTTACACTATTTACATTGTTCAGACTGTTATCCTCATCTTTATTGTCATATTCACAGTCTATATTTCTGAGATGAGGTATTGTAACTATTTACACTATTTACATTGTTCAGACTGTTGTCCTCATCTTTATTGCCATATTCACAGTCTATATTTCTGAGATGACGTATTGTAACTATTTACACTATTTACATTGTTCAGACTGTTGTCCTCATCTTTATTGCCTTATTCAAAGTTTATATTTCTGAGATGAGGTATTGTAGCTATTTACACTATTTACATTGTTCAGACTGTTGTCCTCATCTTTATTGCCATATTCACAGTCTATATTTCTGAGATGACGTATTGTAACTATTTACACTATTTACATTGTTCAGACTGTTGTCCTCATCTTTATTGCCATATTCACAGTCTATATTTCTGAGATGACGTATTGTAACTATTTACACTATTTACATTGTTCAGACTGTTGTCCTCATCTTTATTGCCATATTCACAGTCTATATTTCTGAGATAAGGTCTTGTAACTATTTACACTATTTACATTGTTCAGACTGTTGTCCTCATCTTTATTACCATATTCAAAGTCTATATTTCTGAGATGACGTATTGTAACTATTTACACTATTTACATTGTTCAGACTGTTGTCCTCATCTTTATTGCCTTATTCAAAGTTTATATTTCTGAGATGAGGTATTGTAACTATTTACACTATTTACATTGTTCAGACTGTTGTCCTCATCTTTATTGCCATATTCACAGTCTATATTTCTGAGATGAGGTCTTGTAACTATTTACACTATTTACATTGTTCAGACTGTTGTCCTCATCTTTATTGCCATATTCACAGTCTATATTTCTGAGATGACGTATTGTAACTATTTACACTATTTACATTGTTCAGACTGTTGTCCTCATCTTTATTGCCATATTCAAAGTCTATATTTCTGAGATGAGGCATTGTAACTATTTACACTATTTACATTGTTCAGACTGTTATCCTCATCTTTATTGTCATATTCACAGTCTATATTTCTGAGATGAGGTATTGTAACTATTTACACTATTTACATTGTTCAGACTGTTGTCCTCATCTTTCTTGCCATATTGCTGGTGTTTTGGATATTGTACACTTCGACCTCCTTCAGGTGATATAAGATGGAATTTCAAACCAAACCCTTAATTTCATCCAAGTTTTTGTTTACCTCTGCTGTGGCTCAGTGGATAAAAGTGTGGGTTGAAGTAATCCAGTGACTTGACCCAAAGAGTTGTGAGTTCAATACCTGGTCACAGCAGAAGTGAACAAAAACTTGTAGAGTAGAGTTACTAAATGGAATTAACTGAAACTGAGATATCCAGAAAAGGCATGGCACGTGGAACTAGAACAATCTACCCTGGTGGACAAAATAAAGGGTTCAATTCAAAATTCCAATGTATATCGACTAAAGAAGGCTGGAGCATGCAATGGCCAAAATATTGTAAATATGACAATAAAGATGGGGACAACAGTCCAAACAATGTAAATAGTATATATGACTCTTTTTAAAATTGCTGTATGTATTCTCTCAACTGTGATATTCACATTATTTAATCTCCTATTAATGACTTGTTTCATAACCACACGGCAACGGCATGTTAATAAAATATTCGGATATAAGAGGTGAATAGGCAACATATTCACTGTTGCTGCTCTTCCGTGTCTGATTAATAAAAACATTATCAAGGTTGTTTTTTTATATAAGCATGTGTAATATATATAGAGAGACACAAAGTCTAAATTGAATATTGCCTATTAAGTCCTTTATATGGTTTCATTTATTTTAATCATGTTTTGGTGGATATTATTTTCGCTACATTAAAAGAAATACTCAAAGCTTTGATTTTTATGTATTGTTGTGCCGAGAAAAATGACAATTTTAGTGGCTGGAGGAAATTGCTTTTTGTATAGATTTAATAAGTGTCTCAAAGCATTATCTATATAATACTAAAACTCTAATCTTGTATGCATGTATGTGTCTTCCTGAGATACAGCCCAACCAATTTAGGAGGATATTATACTTTGAGACCCTTTCGAGTGCACTAGTAAATTTAATTAAGATTAGACAAGGGCTTCTTGAGCTAGGGCCAATCTTCTGTTTTTATGGACATTTTAGTAGGAAATTCAGTATTTGTTTTCAATACACATTTTTATATCAATCCGCGTATATAAACAAACACTTGCATATTATATTTCAACTATTATATGTGAAAAATAATAAATATATATAATAATTGATGTAATGGAATAACCTGTTACCCCCATGAGTGACTACACTATAGGTAATAACTAACTATAAGTATCTGTAAGTCAACAGACTACAGAGACTAGCTGGGATCTGTTGAGTACGACTCAGACTTATGCAAGAACTACCAACCTTCCAATAGTAGCACTCACTACTGGATTGATTTGCGACGACCTTGTATATTATTGTTACCTTTATTCTTATTGTACTGGGTTTTTACAATAACCCTTTATTTATTTTATCCACCTTGTTTTTCAGGTATATATTCCTACTAGCAGTAAAGCCTAGTGTTGCCCGGGAGTAAACTTTATCTGAATGGAAGGTCATAACTGCCATATTCATTTTGTACATGCATGTAAGACTGAAGTATTGCCTATTAAGTCCTTTATATGGTTTCATTTATTTTAATCATGCTTTGGTGGATATTATTTTCTTTGCACTAAAAGAAATACTCAAAGCTTTGATGGCTGCCCACGTAAAAAAATGTAATGTACACAAGTTGTCAGTATTCATCAGCATAACGGAAGAAAAAATTGTAAGGCTTAAAAGGAAGCAATGGACAGCCATGGTAGCATCAGCCGTTCGCCATTACTAAGACACCTCCAATTAAAAGTGGTCAAGTTCAATACGAACAAGGGCCTTAGGAATTTTTGGTGAGTTCTGGCAGATGGCTTTGTATTCCAATGGGATGGTTTTATTATCCCCGAGTGCAAGACATTACATAAAGCCCTGTGTCAGTTGCAACATAGTAAGACACAATAGCGTGAAAGGTAGACGTGTCTTTTGCCCAAAAGACGGTGCTGCCACTACCGCAAACAGAACCATATAACAGAAGTATGGGAAGGTGCTGGGGCGAGTACTTGTAAGTGGCACAATTTGTTTTGTAGTTTTTAATAGCCAGTTGAGGTGAGCATGAAGTGCACGTAGCGTTACCTAAAGCAGCCCTTATGGTAAGGGGAGAAACACACCAACGGTGCACGGCAGAGAATGCATATTATAACTCTGCATGCTGCTATTCTTTTATTATCCCACTTACTTTTGCTGAGGCCTGAATTTCGTGTATGCACTCGACTTCTCTGACAATTAAACGAATCCACCTTCCCACGTATTGGTTTTGTGTTGCAACTGAATATAGTTACGTGGTCGACATGCAGCTATGGTGGGGTTTAAGTGATAAGGGAGCATCTGGTGAGCAAGACAACATTTAATGAAATGTCTTAGTAATGGCAAGTGGATACTACGATGACCTTTAAATAAACTGGGTTCAAAAATGAAGGAACCTACTGTGCAGCTGACATAAAGATGTGTACATTGCGTTTAAACGTGACTGACCATGAGCTATAGGACATCTGCGTAAGTAATATTTTTAGCTTTGTTTGTTGGAGAGTAAACATAAACATTATCCTTATTCCCGACTCAGGAGCAGTCTACGTAAAGCTGTCCATGGGTGAAACACTGTTCACCTAAATGCAGACCTGTGATACTGAGCATCTGTCCTTGAAATTTGGCCATTGTTGTTGAGCCATGCTCGCCATACCCCAGGGCTTTCTGAAGCTCTGGCAGATGCAATAGCGCTGGCATTTCTTAAATGACGAATAGCAGTTTGTTGAGATTGTTCCAAAACCCTGGAAGATGCTGTAGCCCTAGCATTCCTAAGACGACATGAAGTGGTTTTTTCAGGGCTTTCTAAAGCTCTAGAACGTGCTGTAGCGCTGGCATTCCTTAAATGCCAAAGGATTGTCTGTGTTGGGGACTCGGAAGCCATGGCCATAGAAATGTGTATTGTGTCCAGTAAATTCTGTACTAAACGCTCTTCAGTTGAAAGTTTAGTGCATTGTGATGACATAACTGATGCTACTGATGCCAGCTTTTCAGTCCATTCAGCGGTACTTTCCATGGAGATGTGGGCAGCAGAACATGAGGCCATCTGAGAAAGGTGCAACAAAGTTTGCTCTGTAGTTTCACTTGCCCTTGCTGCTCTTGTAGTGGAGACAGCAGCTGTGCACCGTCCAAAAAGTTTTCTTCTCTTAGGTGGCATTTTAACCAATTTTAAAAAGGCAAATGTAATAAAAGGTATGTAGGTATTTTAAGTGCAAAAAATACGTGTAGTCTAAACGTAGGCAGGTAAGAGGGATCCCCAAAATGTATGTAACTGTATCAAAAGGGGATCAAAGACAAAAAAAGTGAAGTTTAAAACATTCAACTAAAGGTAGTAGGTAATTTGGGAAGTAAATTCGATAAATGTGGAAATGGATGTAGTTATAACTAAGAAGTAAAAAAAACAGTTTGGATACGTAATCAACAACTTGCGCTTTCCGTAAGAAGCGAATGAATTGAGCCAAGTGCGGGACAGTGATCGCAGTAGTGTGAACACGTGTGCAAGTTATGGTATAAAGAGGCAGTTGGCCGGTTGACCTTGAGCGCACATACTAAGGTGACATATGTACGCATGCATAAGAGAACTGCTCGTGCGTATGATTGGATGGGTCCATGGTTAAATGCTTGCAACCGTGCCAATGAGCTCACATCAACATTGAACAGCTGACGCGATTGGTTAACCTCCAGCTGGGTTAGTCAAAGCAGTGCACAGTGGCAGATGACGTTTCAAGATAGTATCTGCCAACTTTATTGTATCAGGTTTTTTATTGATAAATATGAAAGCTACGTAGTTCCTTATCCCAAAATAGGAATTGACTTTTTGATTTACGTTGTCACCGATGTAGCGCAGTCTCTCAAAATCAGCCAATCAGAAAATGGGATTTTCAAGCTTCATTTTTCTTTGAAAATTTTGAGCATCCAGGAGATATGAGGCATTTTTATTGATCAAAAGTTGAAAATACAAGTGTTTTTACACTTCTTATGAACAAAATTTGAAGCAATGTTAATTTTGTTTACTGATGGATGATGACGGCATTTAAGTAGCACAAATTTAGATGAAAACGTGCAAGAACATTTTTGGGCAGCGATGTGCAGTAGTAAAATTATAATGAGTAGGTGCCTTTTGCTACACGTAAATGGCATGAAAAGACATAACAGTCCCCTGGTGTCCCCTCAAATGAAAAAATGCAATCAAATGTGAAAAATTGGACAATTGGAGGGAGCCGATTCTGTCCACTTGGCTTAAAAGTGGTGGCGTAAAGTGGCATGAAATGTGTTAGTGATTGCTCACTGAATTCAATCCTATGCTTTAGTAGGCTAAATGGGCTACAAACACCTAAAAAGCAGCAGTTTCACCTTGTTTTTACTGATTTTTCTGGTAAAATTTGACATGTAGCTCTGTAAATCCCTTTTAAAATAGCCTTGACTAAAACATGCTGCAGACTCTGAAGGGTATCCCCATGTCATTTGACTATAACAAGTGGAAAAGGTTATGTTATATAGCATACCTATGAACACTAATGGGTGTGTCCCATTCCTCATAAATATGTTGGATACTATTGTAAGTGGGGGTAATAGGCTGTCTAAGTAGAGCATGTAATTTGCTCTCTTGATTGGTATACACATTCTGATACTTACCAGTCACAGGGATCCCTCCTTGCACTGGTAGTATCACAGCTCTGACCAGCTAAGACTAGCTCTGACCAGCTTGGACAAGCTATGACCAGCTAAGACCAGTGGCCCGAGTGAAGACACTCAGGTCCCCATGTTAAAAACCAACTTTGTGTCAGAACCTGACTCAGCTGGTCAAGTAAATATAAATACAAATATGTTGTCTTTGTAGTCCACCACCAGCAGTGGTTTACCTACTTCACGCCATTGGCAAGTATTGTATTTTGTTGATGTTATAAAGATTTTCATTTCATTTCATTTTTAACCTCTGTTTTGCTTATTCCTGATTCAGTAACCCTTCCTAGGTTACAACAGGTTAAAACCACTGTATACAACAAATCATACAAAAACCAAATTTAGGGGTAGATTATTGGTTGTCGCTGACCAGGTTCTTGTGGGCGTTACATATATATTATGTGTAATGCTGCATTATCTGTAGCACTTAGAACTGAAAAAGAGAAAAAAAGAAGGAAAAGGAATAGAGAGAGAGAGTCTAATGAGACAAGATAATGGTGAAAAGGGGAAATAACCACAACATTCTACACATAGGCACATGTACATGCATACACACAAACACACACACACATAAAAACTTGTACAGATACACACAGACATGCAAAAAAGAAAAAATCAACCTCATACCAATAAAAAAACACATAAATTATTTTTTAATTTAATATAAAAATAATGAAAATGAAAAAAAAACACAAACAATTTCAGAAACCTGACAAGTGGACTGAATGATTACAAAAAGTTTCATCTATGAAACTCTGGAATTGGGCTGTTGGATATAACATCAATCAGCTAAGTGACAAATTTTATATAAATATTAAGCTTATATATATATGCAACATTGGTGGAATTAAAACTTTCCTGGTGCAGTCACAACTTTGCTGGGCTGGTCATGTTGCAAGGATGAATAACTATAGAATACCTAAGGTCCTCATGCATAGCCAGCTTCACAGTGGACAAAGGACTCTTGGATGGCCATGGCTCAGGTATAAAGACAAACTAAAGAGTAACCTCTCAGCTGTCAATGTTCCTCATACTAACTTTGAGCAAGTTGTTCTCGGTAGGAATGACTGAAGATATTTGTGGTATCACAAATTTAAAAATTACTAGTATTGACTGGTTAAGAGATGAAAGACAGCTGCGACTAGCATCAGCAAACATTCCTGAGATCCCTGCTGTTGCACTATTAATATGTGGACTTGTATATTGGTCATTAGTGGGACTGAAGTGTCACATACAACACAAACATAAAACTGATGGGGTTGTCGGATATATACAGGATGTTGGACAAAATAATTGAAACACTTGTTAAATTCATAGAAAATTTATTTCATATGGAGTTGGTCCTCCTTTAGCCTCACATACAGCTTTAATACGTCAAACAAATGGAATCATACAGCTTCCTGACTTCATCCAGAGGAATTTTCTGCCATTCTTCCATTAACACTTGCTCCAGCTCTTTAAGACAGGACGGTGGAGGATAGCGGCTCCTAAATTGTCGCTCCAAAATGCACTACAAATGTTTGATAATATTGATATCTGGAGATTGGGGAGGCCACTCCATATGTTCTAGCTCACTTTCATGCTCTTCATACCAATTCTTAACCATTCACGCGGTATGTATTGGAGCATTATCGTCTTGAAAGATGCAGTCACCATCAGGGAATAAAGTCTGGGCCATTGGATGAACATGATGTCCCAAAATGTTCAGGTGATCTCTGCTGTTGATTCTACCATGCAGGGCAACTATTGGACCGAGACATTTCTATGATATGGCGGTCCAAACTATCAATGATCCACCTCCATGCTTCACTGTTGGAAGAAGGCAGTCAGGACTGTAAGTTTCTTTGGGCTGCCTCCACACATAAACTCACTCTGAAGTTGGGAAAAGAGAAAAACTGAACTCGTCTGAGAATATGACTTGCTACCATTGGTCTGCACACCGGGCATTGTGATCTCTGCACCACTTCAACCTTTTCTGAATGTTGCGAGTGGAGAGAAGAGGTTTCCTTACGGCGGCTCTTCCATAATATCCAGCCTTATGGAGCTCACAATGAACAGTTTAACTAGAAACTGGACTATTCAGATGATTATTCAACTCAGCCGTCACTTTGGCCGCAGTAGTCCGATGATTTTTTGCCACATTGTGTTTCAATGCACGTCGGTTCCTGTCAGTAAGTTTGCAAGTCCGGCCTGAATTGCTACGGTTGCTAGAGGTTTTGCCCTGTTTTTCAAATTGCGTCATAGTTCTTGATATGGTAGCTCTTGAAAAACCAAACAGTTCAGCAACATTAGGGATCAAGCCTCCTGCCATGCGAGCTTGAACAATTTGCCCTTTTTCGAACTCGGAGAGGTCACACATTTAGCTTAAATTTTACTAAATTCTAAAAAGAAATAAGACAAAGACAGTAAGTTAGATAAATAAACATATTTACAATAGATATAACCTGCAATTACAAAGTTTTAGTTAAAGTTCTTAATATAATAGGTCTTTGAGATATAGGAGTGGAATTTGCACCTGTTCCAATTATTTTGTCCAACCCCTGTATATATATATATATATATTTATTTCTTAAATTTTATTTTTAGTGGAAAAATTGTATTTGATTATTTTTGTCTACTGGCCTGAATATTTGAGAAATCTTATTAGAGAAAAATATGCAGTCTCCAGCAGGATTCGAACTTGCGTTCCCCTAGGAGAATCCATCATTACATCTCATATGCTTTGACTTCTCAGCTACAGAGTGTGTCAATAACCAAGCAAAGTTGAAAAGTGCCTTTAAACACAGATTTTTCTCAGACCCTTGAAATAGACATATCTGCTCAGTTTTGTATCTTAACTTAAACAAAGAAATTTGTAAAGCAAGGTGGCTTTCAGATTAATAAATAAAATCTCCACCCTTTTTATCTATATCTATATATATATGTGTGTGTGTGTGTGTGTGCACGTGTGTGTGTGTGTGTGTGATTCCATGGTTTTCTATTCTTTAGCAGAGTATATTTCTGGTTCTGCTGTTTGAAGTTCATTGGTTCAAATCTTAGCAGGAATCACCTCAAAGACTGCAAGCAACAAACTGTTTCCGACATTTATTTTGTTGATGCTGTCTTATATAATGCGATTCCCTGTGTTCTTTTGGTAGATTGTTTTGCAAAGGAAGCTATCCTTATCTGGTTAAGAAATGAAATTAACAATAAATAAGAGAACTGAGAAAAGAACAAATACACAGACTTACTTATGAATGCTTTACTGTTGACAAAAACTGATTCAGAACTACTAAGGGGATGTCTAATATCAATTTGTGTAAAGTAAACCCTAATTTCAGGATATTTATATACAACCTTTTTCATCATCTATATATAACCTTTTTCTCTTAGATCAATGACTTAAAATGGCTTCAAGTAAATGAATTCTTTAGGTCTTAAAGAATATAATCTTTTATGAGACTCTGTGGACTGGAACTATAAAATCACAAAGAGATTTAGTTCATTCATTTCTTGGTGGAACTCATTGCCAAGTATTGGGGTACTCATTGACATTTCGTTCTGTGTGAAAGGGGGCTTATGTTGGATCTGAAGAGACACCTGCAGCCACTGCATGGTAGGGTGGAAGGGTTCAGAGGATGGAGAGCTATGGGTCTTTTGGGCTCTCTTTGTCTCTTCTATTTGTCTTGTGGAGTTTTTGAAGGATGTTATTTTATCATGGACAGCTCTTCACCAATCGGTTCTTTCTGCAGCTGCCATCTCCCAATTGACCAGATCGATTTCTGTCTTCAGCCAGGTGTTCTCGAGCCGACCCTTGAACTGATGATGTCGAGCTCCACGTGGTCTCTTGCTAGATATGAACTCCAAGATGATTTGTTTGGGTAGGCAAGTGTCTGGCATATGGGCAAGGTGTCTGTCCCATCATAGTTGGTAGCGAGTCTTGATGGTTTCTAGGCTCCCCATCTTTGCAAGATTTACAAAATAGCAAAAACCATTTCGCTTGAATATTTCCAACAGCTGCCAAATTAAAAATATTTAACACACCTGAAAGCTGTTAACTTTCCACACTGCCAAAAACAAATGGTTTGGAAGGAAACTCCCATCAATACTAGAAAGTGTGGTAACAGTTATTAAACTGAAGAAACCTATTTTAATGTTTTAAGAAAAAGATTTTATAAATTTTAACTGGCAGTAACTAATTGTTTGGTCAATGAAAGCCAAATGTTTCCTATATGGAAATGACTAATTTCGCCATTACCAATACAAATATCAATGATCATCTCTTTACTATTTTTAATTATTCAGCACAATTATGAACTAACAGACAAAGTCTTATCTCACAGCATTTAACAAAGGAATTAATTGTACATATTAACATTGAAGGAGAAAGTTCAAAATTTGAGTTATCAGTTTTGTGATGTTATTTAAAATACAGTGTGATTATGAAATTAGCAAGTAGGTAATGTGTAAGTGTAATGGATAGCTGCTTGCAATGAGAAATCAGAGATGAATTCAAATTCCAACTGAGATCATTATATTCACTTACGCACAAATTTTAAAAAATTGTTAATTTAAAAATTTAAATGCAATGTCAATCTTTATCTTCTGTCTTCTTAATTCCTGTTCTTTTATTGTTTTCTCTCTTTAATCATGTTTTGTCTCCTATTTTTTAACACTCAGTAACCCCATGCAGTTTAGTGACTTTATTGCCTTGTTTGGGGGTGAAATGATTAAAAACTATACTCTTGGGAAATGTATGAATCTATATTTTCTTTCTCTCTCTTGGTTATGAATTAAATAGTAAGGCAGACTGAAATCTTTAACCATGGTTGGTAACCAGTCTAGGAGAAGGACAACTATGAATTCAAAACCAGTTGAGTATGGTGCTAGCAACTCCATCCTGTAAAAACCTACTATTTGGTATAGGAATTGCTGTAGAAATGTTTAGTGTGCAAAGAATTGTAGCCCCATACTCCTCAGAGAATCTATGGGACTTGAGAGTTGTGGCCCCCATACTCCTAAGGGAGTTTATTAGACTTGAGTGTTGTGACTCCATATTCCTCAGGAAGTCTATGGGACTTGAGAATTGTGACTCCATACTCCCCAGAGAGTCAACAGGACTTGCAAGTCATGTGATAAAAGAGAAGTGAAAATTCATGTTATCTTGCAAATGTATATCTATAAGTATTTGAAGTTAATATACACATATATTTAAGTAAATAATGGATTTATAATCTGAAAAAAAAAAGACAGGGATGTCCACTAAAACTCAAGTATCGACTAAAATGATGTTTATAGTTAAAAATTCATTAATTACTGTCGTCTTCTGTCTCCTTCAAACCTGTTCTTTTATTGTCTGTTCTTTCACCCTCAGTAACCACTTGTATCTTAGTAGATTTTATTGCCTTGATGGGAGGAAATGATTAAAAAATATATAGACTAAAATTTGTATAAATGGGAAGTCATATATTAAAAAAAAATTATCATTTTGGTTAATTTTCATAAAAAAAAGAAAATGCATTGTTGCTTTATGAGGTTTTTGTACATTAAAGTTATAGATGTGAGCATTTAGTGAGAACCAAGGAAAAAGAATTTAAATATGGATAAACACTGAAATATTAATAAAATAAAACATATTTTCTTGTTTGTTAATCATATTTTCTACGGTGTTTTAGGCATATACAGTAAAACTACAGGAATTTACAAGAAGAGTGTTTACTGATTTCTTCTTTTTTTCAGGGTAATAGTTATCTTATGAAAGTTTTAGTCTGGTTTATAATCTAGAACACCTACTAATCTGAGTTGGTCACATACCATTTTCAGGATTATGTTAAAAATTGTATCTGTATTTTTTAAAAGTTTTAGAATTGAACAGCTTAATTTGAATATTTTCACTGGAGTACAAAATTTTATAAGAGCAATAAAAGCAGACATTAAAAGTCCATTTATAACAAAAAAGTGGGGAATAGCAAAATATATATTACTGTAAATTGGTGGTACTGAAATATAATGACTAAAAACAGCTAAACTGGTTTATCAGTTCTCTCGCATCAGAGTATAAAAAATAATGGCTACTGTAACTAAAAAAATATACAACCTCCTCAAAACAAAAAATTATAACATTAAAGGTGTCAAGCCCATCAAATACTCCTTCTGCTTACAAAGATATGGCTGGTAGGACTTTATGTAGAGTGATTCCAAAACCTTCAAGAGATAATCAGTATTAACCTGTAGAGTAAGCAGAAGTTAACTGTTTCAAATCAAAAGATCAAATGAAAAAATAAACACACCATGCAAAGGCTCCAGTTTCAAAAATATTTCAGATTTTCAAATTAATAAAAATAAAGAATAGCTAATAAAATCAGCTCCTGCTAATAAATAGATATAGGCTTCTGGAGCCTACATGAAGCCATATAAACCGGACATCCATTCAAATCAGCGAAAAGACTGACAGCAATAAAGAGACATGAGTTAACCTCATCATTCTGTCTTTCTCACCAAAGCAACAGCAGACTCCTCCCTCTGATCTCATCCTCCAACTACACTTTCTCTCTTCCTCACTGAAAGACTATTTATGTTCGTTTCCTTTTCAATCAGAGAGAAGAAATTTCTAAATACAAACTTTTATTTTGTGATAATAGTTACATTTAAGAATTTGTTCATTTTATGTTAAATAAATATTGTCATTTTATTAGAACATGCAGTAACCCTTTCTCACATTGTTTATTCAACAAACAGTGACTCGTGTAATCTTTCTCCAACAAATGATGACCCTGACATGATCATTTGCTTGGTTAGGTTTATTTTTGTCATTTGATCTTTTGATTTGAAACAGTTAACTTCTGCTCACTCTACAAACCTTACTCAGCACTGAGACCATTCCTGGTTTTTAATCAAATGTTCAGTTATCGCTGAACCTGATACATAAATGCACCTATGTAAATTATCCACCTTTCCCTTGCAAATATTGACTGGTACATGTTGGTTGATTTGGACTTCCAACCTTTGACCTATTCTGCCTACATGGCATTGCAATGATATCTGAATTTGTAAATGACAAAACTAATATGATGGATAGGCGAAATGTCCTCCCAGAGCAGTCTCAACATAGTTTGTGTACTGAAAACAATACATGGATAATTTAATATAAAAGATGGCCAATTAAAAATGAAAGCATAAAATAAAGAAAAATGTATTTTCGTGTAGGATGAAATAATTGGGTGAATTAAAAAAAACATTGATAAGATTACTTATGAAGTACCATTTCTTGCAGTAGACAGAAATCATTTATGACTATCTGGTTCTCAGTCCTCCCCAGTCTTCTGAACAGGAGTATAGGTTTTTAGTGTTGGCTACTTATATAATTAATGCAAGATCTTTATGAGAATATTTTACATGAAATAATGGTGGTGAAACAGTACATGCACAAAATAACAGAGGTTGATTGATTTGAAATGCAAGATAACATTTACAATATTTGGACTATTGTCCTCATCTTTGTCGCCATATTTATTACAACGTTTTGGCCGTTGTACACTCCGGCCATAATCAGGTAGCTGGAATGTTGAACTGAACCCTTTATTTCGCTCACTGGGGTAGACTGTTCTAGTTCCACGTGCCATGTTTAATGGACGTCAGTTATCAGTTATCTCCTGTTAATTACCCTCTCCAAGTTCTCCACTGCCTTAACCAGGTATTGAACTCACACACTTTGGGTCCTGTCACTGGATCTAACCAACACCTTTATCCACTGTGCAATGTGGCACATGGAACTAGAACAGTCTACCTCAGTGAGTGAAATAAAGGGTTCAATTCGACATTCCAACCACCTGAAGAAGGCCGGAGCATACAACAGCCGAAACATTGTAATAAATATGGCGACAAAGATGAGGACAATAGTCTGAATAATGTAAATAGTGTACATAATACCTCATCTCAGAAATATAGACAGATACTGAAGATAACATTTATTAAACAAAAAAATAGTCCGAATAATGTAAATAGTGGTCAGTTTTACAGATAACAGTTTTCTTTGTCTTGTCATCTTCATCTAAAAAAGTAATTAATCTTCCTCTTGTGACTTTCTATCTGAGCCTCTTGCTCTGTACTTTGAAGTTGACACCACTTACTGATAAACATTGATTGAAAGTAATTGTTCTGAAAAAAGACCTCAGCTGACTGATATTGCTACACTGAAGAAGGCCGGGGCGTACAATGGCCGAAACGTTGTAATAAATATGGCGACAAAGGTGAGGACAATAGTCCGAATAATGTAAATAGTGTACATAATAACTCATCTCAGAAATATAGACAGATACTGAAGATAACATTTATTAAACAAAATAACAAAAGGAAAGTTTAAAAGTTTCATTTCCTAGAAGTAAATTGTATACGCTATGAAAATTGTTAATGAATGTATTTGAGTGTGACCTGCCTGTATAAATGTGTTTACATATGAAACATCCGCAGTCCCTTTTGCTTCATTGTGAAAAGTCAATGGCCTACCCTATCAAAAGGAGGAAAACCAGGTGAGAGAGATACCTAAGGTTTCACTTGTTTTTATACCCTCATGGCTGCTGCTGATACTATGTTTATTAAGGGCTGCTACTGATACTATATTTATAAAGGCACTACACTTACTTACTGTTCCTTCATTCAAATAAATTAAATTCTAGATTAATCCTAGATCCTCCTCAGCTTTTTCTGTCCACTTCATTAGTTATAAAAAATGTCAATGCCTCTCCTTATTCCAACAATTGTCTTTTATTTAAAGATGTGTTCCTGGCACAACAAAACAAGGATATCTTGCTAAAGCACACCACTCTTTTTATTCCAACTTGAGTAGAGCTAAAAATAATGACAAATGATCTGTGAAGAACAGGATAACAAATGAAGTATATTAGAAACAGGCTTTGTGAGGTTTATATTTATTGGTGATAAAAAAGTTAATAGACAAGAAAATTGTTTTAACTTTCATTAAATAATTTGCTGTATGCTTATTTAGTATATTGGCTACTTCTATAATTAATGTATAAGGTTTATTATGAGAATATTTTACAATACATGAATTAATGGTGGTGAAAAAGGTACATGCACAAAATAACAGAGACTGATTGATTTGCAATGCAAGATAATATTTATTAAACAAAATAACAAAAGAAAAGTTTAAGAGTTTCTTTTCCTAGAAGTAAATTGTATACACTACGAAAATTGTTAATGGATGTATTTGAGTGGGATTTGCCTGTGTAGGTGTGTTTGTGTGTGAAGATTTTTTGTACTGGTTTTTCGAAGACTCCCTTGTCTGCTGCTGAACAACTAGCATACTAAACAGTGATGCAGTACGCCCACACACTGTCAACAGAGCAGTGGTAAAAGGTCAACAGCAGGTCCCTTTGTATATTATTTTTTCAGAGAATTCTGAGTAGAGTTATTACTGTGCCTTCTTGACAAATGTGATGGTATTGTTAGACAAGGAGAGATTCTCTGCAATGCACATGCTCAGGAACTTCATTTTAGCTACTCATTCCACACAAATCCTGCCAATAAGCAAAGGGACGGGTGCTGCAGACAGTGACCGTTCTAGAATTGCCAACAACCTGGACAAGCTGAACTTTAGTCTCCTTACAAATATAAGTTTTTAAAATTTTCACAAGGAGAAAAACTAAAAAATGTAGAATAATGAGTTTATTACAAAATACAAGTTAAAGAAAACATTCATTATCCTACCTAAAACATTTTTTCTAGCCATTAGATCTGCAAATCTTTTCATGGCACTTTCTACATCTATGTTCTTTACAAGACCATTTTCTATTGACAAAGAATTTAATCTGCCTTGAGTCATGGACGAACACAAGTATGTTTTTATAAGCTTTAGTTTTGGAAGATCCTGTGCAGATCTACTATGCACATACATACAAAAATACAAATCACATACAACACCAAGCATTCATTGGTTAATTAATCACCACTGACGTTATTATAGACAATTTACAAATCGCAGCAATGCGACAATTTTGTAATCGCTCTATTTTTATGTAGTCAGTTTTGTGCACTTTTTTGGAGGAACAGATCACAGAAGCTTTCTTAAGTCTCCCCAAAGCTTACTTGCTGATTGGTCAATGCCAACCAATCAGATCGCCTGCATGTGAAGAATAATTCTTCCCCCGCAGCGATCTGGAGCCTATAGTCACTTATTTAAGCAAGAATTTTTCTTAGCTAATTTGTGAGAATTCAGCTGCCAAACGAATCCACGACAGTTGAAACCATGCGCCAACCTTCTCACTCACACACACCACTCACATGCTGAACACACCTTGTATATACTCACATAATCTTTTCTTACACAGCAAATCTTTTAAGAACAGTCATTATAAGAGACTCTCATAAACATTCTTCCAGTGAACTTTGGAATACTAAAATAACAGATAAAGAGAGACAACTCTTGTTTTATTCAACCTTTTCTTACTTAAATGCATGCTTTCTTTCACATTGTTGTTTGATATTGTACATCTTGTTAAATACATATTTTATGTGTAACAATGTCTTTTGCTTATCCTTTTCTGCGTCAGCCCTGTTTCCTAATCTAAAGTTAAATTAATGTGGTGAAGTCCACCACAATCCTAAACACATGATATGGTAGCATGATCGCTCCCACTGTCTTGATGGGGCCCCGGGTGACTGCCTGAGTGCCAGTAACTTGAAATAGCTCTGACTGTGGCATTTCTCTGAAAGTCCATCACCAGCTTGTTTGTCTTTAAGATGTTTAAATCAAGGTTATTCTCAGAGCTCCATGTAGCCAATTTTTTTTTATTTCACTCTTGTACTCATCACCCCCACCCCCAGTTTGAATCCACCCAATTTGTTCATTTTACCAAATCTTAATTTATGCAGATTTTTAAAGAAAAATGAATTACAAGTTCAATAGCCAGGCGGACAGAGATCTCTTGCCTTGAAAGGCTTACCGGCAAATCACATTGAAACATCAGTTCCCATACAGTCACCGAAGTTAAGCAACATTGAGCCTGGTCGGTACCTAGATGGGTGTCAGCTTGCGAATACCTGGTGTTGTAAGCTTGGGTGTGTGGGTGGTGTAATGGATAATGGCTTTTGATTGTTAATCAAATTTTTTGTTATATTCAATTATGCACAGATATTGTTAGGAAAGGTATGACTTCACCTGTTCTCCCACCTAGTTATGGGTTAATTATTAAAACTTGTAGCACGAAAAAATCATTATCTTTAAAAAAAAAATCTTACAGTCTCTAGAAATATTTTCTGGCTTTAAATAACCTGCAAAGGGTTTGATAAGCCGTAGAAAAATAAACAAATACGAATCAATTACCTTGAAGTGTCAACCAGTTTAGGAGAAGGAAAACTCAAAATTTAAAAACAGCCTAAAGAGGGGTTGGCAATATCTTGCTGACCTAGACACACCACTACATCTATGGCTGCAGTGCGGTACATGCAGTGCACTCACGACCCTAAAATAGTAAAATGTGTGCGGGATTTCCCACGTGACGTGAGAAATACATTTTTGTTTCATCATTCGGTGCAGTCACATCGACCACTGACTTCGCTTTCAAAAGGACTTCTTTTTTTTTTATAGGCATTAAAAAGAAAGAAAAATCACTGGAGACAGAAATCACGAAAAAAGTGAGAGATAACAATAACATTTTTAATTTTAATTGACATTTATTAACAATGAGAGTTCTGTTGAAAATTTTCTGATTTGTTATCGCCACAAAAGAAAATTTATAATAAATTTAAAAGTTTTATTTTTGTAGAAAGCATTAATTACTCGACAATTAAGAAGAAAATAATGACATAAAATAGCGTACTTTGTAAGTATCTGTCTTAAATACAAAGTAACAAGAAGCGACGGAAAACAAAAAAACCTCTATTATTATATTGCAATGCAGCAATAAACCACATTCACTCAGTAACCACGTGGTCGGATTTAGTCGTACTACTTAAACTAAACAGTTTTTGAGTACAATCGCACAGAGAACACGTATGCAATCAATTTCTCTCTCCACGGTGTCTTTTTGAAGTATCTTAAATACTCAGTACCCCTAAATGATTAAATATTGTAGTAGCTTGCGAATTAATTTTAAAAAAAAGCGATTTCGAATTAAATGTCACAAGTAACAAGTTGAATCAATTCGCCAGCTGCTATTTCTTCCTAAAGGCTTCGTCATTCGGATTATTAATTCCAAGAGCTCATATTCTTTTAGCAAAATTATTAAAGGTATTGTAAATTTTATTGTCAAAAATGGAACAACTTCTGTTAATGTAGATTTACTAAAACTTAGACTGAAGCAAAGCTTTCCTTTTCAATCAGCTGCATACATATATAAACAGATACATGCAGTATCTGGGTTTATTCAAACCACCCAATGAAATCGATTCTTTCAAAAATCTCTTGACAACAGTAGCAACTGACTTTAGCCAATCAAACTTGCGTTTTCTTCTTTACCCTAGCAACGCCGGATGCAACTAAAAGCTGATTGGTTTGTTTAGTTCTACTTAGCAACGGAGTAGAGTCGAGTGAAATGTGCGAAATATTCTTTTTAATCATTAAATAATCTGCAGTAAAGTAAATGTAACCCGTTTGTACAACTTATATGAGTTTGCAGGCATTTAAGGAAACAAGGTTATCTTGCTACTCATCATCAATTGAAAATAATCAGTTCTTTTTGGGTGTATTCCCTATTTATTTCTCCGTATCTTAGTGAGTAAATAAATAAAAAAAGTAATCTCCTTAAAAAGGTACGTGTTTTTTTTTTGCCAGATTCTCCTCCCGACTTTTTAGAACTTTTATTTATTTTAAAATAAATGCAGATAATTTTATTTTTCGTTATCAACGATTATTATTAACTTTAATTTTGCTTTTATGTCATTTAAACTGATTGTGACTAAAGTTAAAAAACCCTAAGGGAAAATAAAAAATTTAACTGAAACCAAACTTTCGTTAACTAACACTACTACCCGCACCCCTGTACCCAAGCTACTTTATTGGTTTTTGTGCTTAGCTTAAGGATCATGTCAGACGGATTAATTCTACCGGCTGTCAGTGTGTCTGGTAATGGAAGAGCTCTTCAGAGACAACAAACTGAACAACAAAGGTGAGCACCTTTTTATTTTATTTTATTTAAAAATATTTCATTTTATTCTGAGTGATAATGAGTATCCAATCCATCATTTTGATACCCGCTTGATGGTGGTGATAGCAACAAGGGTCGTAATATTCCTCAAATTTAATGGCGGTAGTTATATTTAGTTATTTAAATGAATAAATCACATAAAAAGAGACGAGAGGATATTTTAGTACTTCCATTCCTCACGATGGTAGATTCGACAAAAGTTTGCAATTAACGTACAAAGACATGTTGGCAAGTGTCAGAAATTGTCTAGTATTTTTTTTATTGGGATGCTGCCTCAAGCATCAGGGACTAACCCTAACCTTACCGCTTTAAATGTGATGGAATAGTGTTGGTTGTGAGAACTCCCTTCAACTGTATCAGCTTAAACATAGTATCAGCAGCAGCCCTGGGGTTATAAAAAATGCCAACCTTTAAGTAGTTCTCTCTTCCTGTTTTTCCTCCTTTCAAAGTGTGTTCCATAAACTTTTTATACTGAAGTAAAAGGGGCTACGGTAGCTTCACGCACAAACACGCCTACACAAGCAAATCACACTCAAATACATTCATTCAGAATTTTCGTAGTGTATGTAATTTACTTCTAAGAAAAGAAACTCTTAAACTTTAGTTATTTTGTTTAATAAATATTATCTTGCATTGCAAATCAATCAGTCTCTGTTATTTTGTGCATGTACATTTTTCACCACCATTAATTCATGTATTGTAAAATATTCTCATAATAAACCTTATACATTAATTATAGAAGTAGCCAATATACTAAATAAGCATACAGCAAATTATTTAATGAAAGTTAAAACAATTTTCTTGTCTATTAACATTTTTATCACCAATAAAACCTCACAAAGCCTGTTTCTAATATACTTCATTTGTTATCCTGTTCTTCACAGATCATTTGTCATTATTTTTAGCTCTACTCAAGTTGGAATAAAAAGAGTGGTGTGCTTTAGCAAGATATCCTTGTTTTGTTGTGCCAGGAACACATCTTTAAATAAAAGACAATTGTTGGAATAAGGAGAGGCATTGACATTTTTTATAACTAATGAAGTGGACAGAAAAGGCTGAGGAGGATCTAGGATTAATTTAGAATTTAATTTATTTGAATGAAGGAACAGTAAGTAAGTGTAGTGCCTTTATAAATATAGTATCAGTAGCAGCCCTTAATAAACATAGTATCAGCAGCAGCCATGAGGATATAAAACAAGTGAAACCTTAGGTAGCTCTCTCACCTGGTTTTCCTCCTTTTGATAGGGTATGCTATTGACTTTTCACACTGAAGCAAAAGGGACTGCGGATGCTTCATATGCAAACACATTTATACAGGCAAGTTACACTCAAATACATATCATTCAGAATTTTCGTAGCGTATACAATTTACTTCTAAGAAAAGAAACTCTTAAACTTTCCTTTTGTTATTTTGTTTAATAAATGTTATCTTGCATTGCAAATCAATCAGTCTCTGTTATTTTGTGCATCTACCTTTTTCACCACCATTAATTCATGTATTGTAAAATATTCTCATAAGAAACCTTATACATTAATTATAGAAGTAGCCTTCACACCAAACCCCCTTGGAACTGTATTTTGGTTAATTTGTACTTTAGTTTTTTTTTGACAATAATCTTCACCCTGTACGAGGCCCAAATGCCACACAAGGTAGAGGGTTACAGTGTAAGAATCAAGGGGCACAATTTATGAGGATATGTGGAGAAGATAACAGTTAATCTCAGACTTGAACAGGTTAAGATTGGAATGATCTGGGAAGAAACTATAATGATAGGAGGAGGTCAAGTGAAAAGGTTGACTATTTCAGCAATCTTGCAGTTTAGTGTCCCAAATTATCATGGTTGGTGTGTGTGTGTGTGTGTAGTGAGAGGGGCACTCAATCAGTTCCAACAAAATACTCTCTATAATCATAACTATTGCTGGGCTGGTGCTGCTCAGTCCTCACTACCCAACCCTGTCAGAGTTCAAAAACCATTGCATGGCTTTGAGGGTCATGAATTATTTTCCACCTTACAATCCTTATCCCACAGACAAAACGTTGCTAGACTCTCATACCCTATTGCTATGACTATGACAAATATTCTAATGAGTTACATTCCTTAGTTCCACCAGCTCAGACCTTCACAGTTTGTACCTGCCATAGCATGTTCACAGTAACAAACCAACCCTATTCCCTTCATGTTCCTTTAGTAAGGAGTAAGTTCCACTCAGACAGCTTCTTCCTCGGAGGATGTTTGCTTACTGCAGTTTTAACCTCTTCAAGTCCAGGGTCAACCAATATATATATCCTATATATCCTCATAATATGTGATTCCTCTTCCTCCTTCCCTTACAGCAATCTCACTCAGTAACCTTCTACGTTGTGTGGACCTCGAGCCTTGTACTGGGTGAACTAAAGTAAAAAAAAGAAAAAAAAAGAAAAACCTGTTAAAAGATAGATGAACCCTTTCTGTAGGGTCAATGATAATCTAGCATAATGGAGGCAGACTGGGCCCTATATATGCAGCCAGTATGGTGATGATACAACATTACTTAGCAGAGGAATTCCTAGACTGAAGTCATAAGTCAGGATAGAGTTTCTGATGGAATCAAAGGCCACATGTTTGTGACCAGAGTGAGCCTTTAATTTGGGGGACATTGGTTGTGGTTTGACTTGGAGAGGGATGGGATTCGCCAGGTTTACTTGCCTAAGACACACAATATACATGATTGAATAGTTTCCTGGTTTTCAACCTAGATATGTGGAGGGATCTGGTTGGGTGTTCAGCTTTGCAGTGACCCTACAACCACACCTAGTCATGGGATTGATGATCATAATAATGTGGTATATTTGCCTTACGCAGATGTTCCCGAATTCAAGGGATAGGTGCCTAGTATCTATGTAGGCTTCTCCCCATGCCCACTAGCTCAGCAAAATGTAGCAATTCAACATGATGCCAATCAGAACTAATCTTTAAGAAAAAAATTCTAAAAATTAGTTATTCTTGTACTAGTAATATACACAGTATATTTCTATTAAAGAAATTTTATAACAGTGAAACAATAAAATAAACCTCCTTGTAATTGTAAAACCGGAACTAACTGCCCAGTTGGATATATTTGTACTTTTGAAAATGTAGTATACGAAGCTGCAATTTTTTCGAAGGAAAATATCAGTCAGAAGATATACATAGGAATATCAGTTGGGAGTTGAAAGCAAAGATTTTACAATCACCAGCATTCCTTCACCAATGTGTCTTTAAGATATAAAACAGCTCTATTTAAACATTACTGGAATCTTAAAGATGGAGGCCTCACCCCACAAATAAAATTGAGGATCATCTGTCAATCACCATCTCCCAACAACTTCAGGGACAGATGCAATTAACCATAAATTATGAATTAATTTTATTTTCTTTATCTGTAATTTTTATATTATTATTTTATTATTATTATTATTTATATTATTATCGAAATATATTTATATGCAAGTGTGTATGGGTATAGATGCATATTTGTATATGTGGATGTATGTGTATATTTATGTGTATATGCAAATATATATATATATTTATGTGTGTGTGTGTGTGTGTGTGTGTGTGTGTGTATGTATATGTGCCTATATATATATATATATATATATATATATATATATATGTCATTGCAGTTTTAAGTTTTTAGTTACTTAAAATGATGCTTTGCTTATCTCTTTATTAATTTAATCAAAATTTTTGAGTTTTTTAAAATTTTTTTATAGAATTTCATTTTTTAAAATTTATGTTATTTCTTTATATTGATGTCAAATATCTTAATAATATTATTATTATTATTATTATTATTAATATTATCAATTTAGAATTGTGATGGTTATAATGTAATGACGGTTTTGCTGCTTAAAATGACTAGACAATTTCAATGTATCTATTTTGAATATGATCACTCCCTTCCCCCACCTTGTCC
>OZ038499.1:91217610-91227610 GCA_964036315.1 Acanthosepion esculentum | reverse complement strand
AGTCTCTTATATCCGGGTTTCTCTTATATCTGGGTTTGGTCTATTTTGTTTTATTAACACAGGCTCTAATTTTGGACCAGAGAAAATCTCTCTTATATCCGGGTTTACACTGTACAGTGTAACCTGGATATAAGAGAGTTGTATGGGGGTCTCTTATATCCAGGTTTCTCTTATATCCGGGTTTGGTCTATTTTGTTTTATTGACACAGGCTCTAATTTGGGACCAGAGAAAATCTCTCTTATATCCGGGTTTACACTGTACAGTGTAACCCGGATATAAGAGAGTTGTACGGGGGAAGCGGTCTCTTATATCCGGGTTTCTCTTATATCTGGGTTTGGTCTATTTTGTTTTATTAACACAGGCTCTAATTTGGGACCAGAGAAACTCTCTCTTATATCCGGGTTTACACTGTACAGTGTAACCCGGATATAAGAGAGTTGTCGGCCCCGAGACAAAGTCTCTTATATCCGGGTTTGGTCTATTTTGTTTTATTAACACAGGCTCTAATTTGGGACCAGAGAAAATCTATCTTATATCCGGGTTTCTCTTATATCCGGGTCTCTTATATCCGGGTTACACTGTATATATTTTTATATAAAGAGCAACAATACAAGAAGCTAGATATATATACTTATGTGTATAGCTGAATAGGATGAAAGATATGATAGGCTTTGCTGATAGAAAATGTCTGTGTGTGTGTGATGTGCATGTTGCTTGTTTGAGAAAGAAGGTTTTATTGTCCTTCTCTGTTATAGTTTTGAAACAGAGACACCTAGCAACCATACATTAACAATCCTCTAGAGTCCAATTAGTCATGAGTTCATGGGAAACAGTGAGGTCAGTGGTGGATCCTCGTGGATCTACTGTTCCTGTATTTCATGAACGCCAAAGAATGTTGACCTGACTTGCTGGATATGCATTTGGTACCTCCTCCTTTGAATAGATCTGAGCCAGTAACACTTGTTTGTTATTGGAGTTATCAAAGATAATTTTAGCCAGACAACTCTAGTCATAATCATCAGGGAACTCTGCACTATCTATGGTAGGTGACAATACCTTCCATCATCTATTCTTGATACACAGATAACACTGGAGATCAAGTGATGTCAAATGTCCTCTATAATTACAGATATGAAATATTCTATCTGTCTGGTACTTGCTATCATGTCCCATTTCAACTCATGGCAAGGTGACATGAATTATATTTCACCTTCCCAGGAGTCACTTCGCCAGTGTCCACACTGACTCACCAGAAGTCAGAGTACAACTGACTGGGTATTTCCATGATGTCATGGTATGATGGCGGTACCTACAATTATCTTTACAAACTACTATCCCATGCTTTTTCATATGTCAGCGTTCAGCTGTGAGCACTTTTTTCATTTTGAAAGTGGGCATTGAAAGGGAATGAGAAAATAGATAAATGATAACGTCTTGCCTGAAATTTAAATAAATTGTGGAAAGTGAAGGTGATAGTCATACATGTAATCGCTAGAGCACCGGAAACCCTTTGCTTCATCTACATGGGTAAATTGTTCTTGTTTAACTGTCCACGTCTAGGGGTTACTCTTGTTCATTTTTCAGTATTGCTCATTTATAGCTTGCTCTCTTTACACTGTATCTGAGTTTGTACTGTACTGCACAACCCAGGGATTGAACTCACAATTACTATGTCACCAAATTAGCAAACCAATATTTCAATTCACTAGGCTATTGTCCTATTGGACATTCTTGGACCAAAAATTTGAAGCCTTAAACCTGATGTTCTTATTTCCTGCTATTGCTGCTACTGCTATGTTTGACTTTCTTTACTATTGCTTCTTTTCTTATTGTTGCTACTGACACCTTGCTGTGAAGCTTGGCTCTCTTTGCTGTCATTTGTCTTTATTAATGGCTTGCATATGGTATTTATTTTTATGCTAGGCCTAGTATATGTGCTGATTCTAGCCACCCTCGAGAAGCAATGCTTGAGGAATATCAAAAATGCATAATTAGGAATCAGACAATGAAATCAGGTGTAGCTGATCATATATGGAAAGAAAAATGTTATTACCAATCTCTGGGGAATGAAGTAAAATTATTAGACTAAGAAGAATGCTGGAGAATCAGATATCTGAAAGGACAAGGACCCCAAAGACAAAGTGGAGGAATTTATGGAGAACCATTATTACCCAGGTCCTGAAGGGAGATAGCATATAAAAGAAAAAGAAGCTTTGTTATATAATGTTTCATATGTAGGATATATCTTTCATTAAAAAAAAGAGAGATTTTATGTTTAAATATAAATAGAGTAGAATTATTCATGCCAATGTGTAAGTAATTTAACAAATACATTATACAGGGTGTACATAAAGTTCATGTGCATTTAAAAAATTTATAACTTTATTTGTGATAGAAATAATTTGTAAAAAGGATTAGAAAGAAGTAAATCTATATTTTTTAAGGTTTTATTGAAATTTTATTTAACTTTCCACATGTCCTCCATCATTAGCAATACAAAGGGTAATACGTCTTTGCAGTTCACGGAAAACATTTGCCAACTGATTTACAGTAATGCCTGAAATCACATTAGTTATTTTAGCTATACTTAAAACTAGGTACATTAAACTTTATAACATTTTTTACAGATTATTTCTATTGTAAATAAAAATAAAGTTATAAATTTTTTAAAGTGGACACAAACTTTATGGACACCCTGTATTAAATGTTCTTAATAATATAATAGTTCTTAGTGATAATAGATATTTGTAATAAATTTGCTAAATAACATTTATTTTAAAAAGAAAACAGTTATATATACTTTGACTAATTTTAAAAATAAACAAATATGTATTTAACAATTAAAGATTATAATGTATAGTAAAATTATATTGTAATAAACAAAGAAAAATATAAGAATAAATGGATAATTAAAATAATCAAGATTTCCCTTTTAAAATACATCACTTCCTTTGAGCAATGAGAAGACATGTCCACCCACTCCAATAGCCACTTTGAATATTGTTGCCACATCTGGTCTGGTGCTCCTGATTCTTGATAAAATCCAGAGAATCTGCAATATTATTGATCCTGACATAGTATCTTAGCTTCAGTCCTTTTCCCAGCACTATAACATAGCTTCCCTTTGCCTTTTTTTATAAATACTTTCATAGTAATTGTTGATGAATTTTTCTCTATGGTGCCTTGACTTTATGAATTTAAGTGAAGTATGAGATTGGTGGCAAGGTCTCATCATTATACAGTTGAAATGACTAGATGTAATCATAAATTCTATGCTTCTCGCATGAGGAATTCTTTCTGGCTTCTAGCTTCTCAGTCAATTCAGACCTTCAAGATTTTAAATGCAATATCAATCGTTATCTTTTGTCTTAATTCCAGTTCTTTTATTTTTTGCTCTCCTTAAGATTTTTCTTTTTCTCATATTCTCTAACACTCAGTAACCTCTTGTAGCTTTATTGCATTAATTCCTATGGGGAAAATAGTTTTGGTTTACCAACATTTCAGGTCATGAATGGCCTTCAGGAAAGAATTAAATTTATGAACTCCACTGTATTTTTATTCGCAAAATATCATGGATGTTTCAGCTCGTAATATTTGTCCTTATTAAAAATATTAACACTAACTTTGGGTGGTTAGGGGTTTCTCATTTAAGGTTTTATTATACAAATAAACAAAGTACAAGATGAATTTTTATTTATAAATAAACTCAAAATAATAGGCTATGGAAATATTTGATGAACAGAATATCCCATATACCTGAATAAATTTATTATTTTATCATTTCAGTATGGGCTTCTTGACGTTCTATAACTTTCATCAGTCTTTCAATCATTGATTTTCTAAACTTCATTAATCTTTCAACAATTTGCTAACTTTTCTATTGTTTCAAATTTAACATGAATCAGATTTTATTGCTTTCCAGAGATCCTCTTTGCTTGAATATCCCATTCTCATGGACACCACTTTTAATCTCAGACAACAAGTTTTCTATTGGGAACTGTTCTATTAATTTAGTGATTTTTAATCTTTTTGGGAAAAGTGGGCAAAAATTAATGTCTTCTCTGAAAGAACTCAACATTTATTTTGAATCAGCATCAAATCAGGGGGGACTTATACAGTGTATATCCCAAAATGTTACCTTCCCTGTTTCAGCTTCCATATCATGTTGGTTGACTATTTCCATAAAGGTCATGACTTCTCACATGTCCAGCAGGTCCATTTAGCAGTAAAAATTTCTGTTAAGAAATCACTTTTTACGTACTTCTTCACTAAGCTGGACACCTTTTCTTTATAATGTTTACTTCAAGGTAATGAAGAACTACTTAAATTGACTGCTTTGCTCATAAAAAATAGGTAAAAGTTTTTTGGGGAATCATTCATTAGATCTTCCTTAAACCATAACTTTTCATGTTCAGCTTAGTGAAGAGGTGCATGAAAACTGATATCACAATAGTCTTTGTTATTGATAAATGGCCCTGATGGTTGTGTGAGAAGTCAGGTCCTTTATAGAAATAGTCAACCAATATGACATTGAAGACGATATAGGTGTTGCATTGCAGCTCAGACCAGACATCAAGTTTGTTGAAAGGCTGAAGCTTCTTCCCGTCAAATGCTTGTAGCTTAAAAATTACTCTTTGAGCCAGATTGTTACCTACAAGTGAAAGACCTGACGATTTCTAGCAGTAAGTCAGAGTTTTTCTTGGGTTGTAACTACTACTGTTATAAGTGAGCAAAGTTGAGGGTAGACATAGGTGAGGGGGGAGGTGAACAGTTTAGTGAGTGTCTTCCCTATCTGTTGTTTTCTGAGGCTCACTTCGTCTCTCTGTGTGCCTTTTTGCTGGATGGTCACTTTTACATCTGTCTATATTTCTGAGATGAGGTATTATGTACACAATTTACATTATTTGGACTATTATCCTCATCTTTGTTGCCATATTTATTACAATGTTTCGGCCCTTTAGTATCTGTCTATATTTCTGAGATGAAGTATTATGTACACTATTTATATTATTTGGACTATTGTCCTCATCTTTGTCACCATATTTATTACAACGTTTCAGCCATTGTACGCTCCAGCCCTCTTGAGGACACATGGCACAGTGGATAAAGGCGTTAGTTACATGGAACTAGAACTAGCATGTGGAACTAGAACAGTCTACCCCAGTGAACGAAATAAAGGGTTCAGTTCGACATTCCAACCACCTGAAGAAAGCCCGAAGCATACAACAGCCGAAATGTTGTAATAAATATGGCGACAAAGATGAGGACAAGAGTCCGAATAATGTAAATAGTGTACATAATACCTCATCTCAGAAATATAGACAGATACTGAAGATAACATTTATTAAACAAAAAAAAAAAAGAATAGTCCGAATAACGTAAATAGTGGTCAGTTTTACAGATAAGTTTTCTTTGTCTTGTCATCTTCATCTAAAAAAGTAATTAATCTTCCTCTTGTGACTTTCTATCTGAGCCTCTTGCTCTGTACTTTGAAGTTGACTCCACTTACTGATAAATATTGATTGAAAGTAATTGTTCTGAAAAAAGACCTCAGCTGACTGATATTGCTACACTGGGAAGGTAATATTTTAAGCTATCATTGGAAGGCAATACATGGAATTTTGAACTGAAACCTTTATTTGAACTACAATAGCCTCATGGACTTAGCATTGGTTCATGAAGTTGGTGACATAATAATTGCTAGATCAATTCCTGGGCAGTATGTACATGGACTGAGTGGGAACTGAGTGAGCAATAATTGAGAAGTATTAAATAATGAACAAAACAGTAACCTGCTACCTTGAGAAGCTCTTGGGCCTTGTATTGGGCAAACAATAATAAATATATTGTAATAGTAATAGTTGGTTTCATGAATTTAATGTAGTAATTGTGAGTTCAAACCTAGGGCTGGGCAGTATGTACTTGGACTCGGTGAAAACTGGGCAAGCAATAACTCTAAATAAGAACTATATGAGATATACCTGTACGCATGCAATGGAATGGAAACAGTCTATGCATAGAGATTAAATAAAGAGTTTAGTTTGAAATTTCTGAAGGTTACCTAGATCGACAAGCAACTGATGATGGTTGGAGGGCACAATGGCCGAAATGTTGTGATAGCAACATCAAAGATAGAGACAATAGTCTACATGTAAATAATATTGGCCTTTTAATTTGGTTTTTCAAAATAAAGCATTTGTTTTAAAGAACACTAAAGACTATAGTAAGAAAATTAAGGACAAAATGACACATCTATAATAATATTGTGACAATGCGCCCATAGAGTTTTGCATTCAAAGTTTTCATTCTAGATCAGTTTCCACCCAAGGCTATAGAACCCAGTCTGTCCTACTGTTTACTCATAGCTAGTGGTGTGTGTGTGTGTGTGGAGGAGAAAATTTAGATTCATATCTTTCTCAAGGGTATTAGCATGTAAGTAAATGTAATATATATATATATCAATAGTTTGATATAGATAGATAAATTTGAACAGATTGAGGTGGAAACAGATAAATTTGAACAGATTGAGATCGGTAGATAGATATATAGATGGATATGAGGAGATTGAAATAGATGGATAGCTGGGAATCGACTGTAGTCAGGATCAACGAGTCAATGTGAATGATCTTTTCCATAGCTGCATATGAAGTGCTTTGCCAGAACTACATACAGTTTTGAATTCAAAGTTTTTCTTCTACTAGACTGGTTGCTACACAAGGCTACAGAACCCAGTCTGTCTATTTAACCATTGCTGGGGCGGGGGGAATAGATGGATTAATACCTTTCCCAAGGTTTTTAGCACATAAGTGAATGTAATATATATGGATAGATAGATAGATATGAGGAGATTGAGATAGATAGATAGATATGAGGAGATTGAGATAGATAGATAGATATGAGGAGATTGAGATAGATAGATAGATAGATATGAGGAGATTGAGATAGATAGATAGATAGATATGAGGAGATTGGGATAGATAGATAGATATGAGGAGATTGGGATAGATAGATAGATATGAGGAGATTGGGATAGATAGATAGATATGAGGAGATTGAGATAAATAGATATGAGGAGATTGAGATAGATAAATAGATAGATATGAGGAGATTGAGATAAATAGATATGAGGAGATTGAGATAGATAAATAGATAGATAGATATGAGGAGATTGAGATAGATAGATATGAGAAGATTGAGATAGATATGAGAAGATTGAGATAGATATGAGAAGATTGAGATAGATAGATATGAGGAGATTGAGATAGATATGAGGAGATTGAGATAGATATGAGGAGATTAAGATAGATAGATATGAGGAGATTAAGATAGATATGAGGAGATTGAGATAGATAGATATGAGGAGATAGATAGATATGAGGAGATTGAGATAGATAGATATGAGGAGATTGAGATAGATAGATATGAGGAGATTGAGATAGATAGATAGATCTGAGGAGATTGAGATAGATATGAGGAGATTGAGATAGATAGATAGATCTGAGGAGATTGAGATAGATAGATAGATCTGAGGAGATTGAGATAGATAGATAGATCTGAGGAGATTGAGATAGATATGAGGAGATTGAGATAGATAGATATGAGGAGATTGAGATAGATAAATATGAGGAGATAGATAGATAGATATGAAGGGACTGAAATAGATAGATATGAAGGGACTGAAATAGATAGATAGATATGAAGGGACTGAAATAGATAGATAGATAGATAGATATGAAGGGACTGAAATAGATAGATAGATAGATAGGAATTGACTGTAGTCATTATCATGCAAATGATCCTTTCCTGAACTACATAGTATGTACTTTTCCTCCTAGACTGGTTGCTACACAAGTCTATAGAACCCAGTCTGTCCTGCTATTTAACCATAGCTGGGGGGGGGGAGAAGAGTTGGATTTATACCTTTCCCAAAGGTCTTGTCATGTAAGCAAATGTAATGAACTCAACTGGTAGTAAGGGAGTGTCAATAATGATTTTATTTTGAAAAAATTCACTTTCATTTTAAATTCTGCCATAGTGTTTTAAATATTTAAAAAAATTGAAAGTTTTGGCGTTATGTGTTTTACTGTCAAAGGACAATCGCCTGGCACCATACGCAATGTTGGAGCATGAACATGAACAGCGCAAAGAAGAAGTTTAAGAAAATATCAAACATCACAATCAATCAGTCTGCTATATTCTATTTTAGTCTCTGAAAAGTGAATCCACACAGAGTTCAATCATTCTACATTTTCAACTCAGTGAGTCATCGTTTACATCCTGAGTTAGTCAGAAATATACTTGCCTTTGGGAATCACAAAAGTTTGGTGGCCAAATCCGACCCAAAGGAGGGCACCTGAAACTTTGGCCAAGGTCCATGGCAACAAGCCGTGACTGTCAGACCACTGCTTGGCTCTGAATTAGCCAGGGTCATTGTTGAGAGCTTGCTTTCCTGCCAGAGAGACACGGTGTTGATGATATTCACTTAAATTGATTGCATTTGATCATATTTTATTGTTCAAGGCAGTGGGGGGCAGTGTCAGCATTTTTGCTGCCATTTTCTCTGGGGCATTTTCCTTTATTGCTGTGTAGAGAGAAAATATTTCTTTTTGAAGAATTAAGCAAAGCTGCAAAAAATTTAATAAAGTGCTTTGTTTGACATCATAAACTCCTACTCATAACAAGAATTTTTCTATCTTTGAAAGCGCATTCTTTTGAATATTCCTGTTTTTTCTTTGGCTCTTGGAAGCAAAATGATTTATGAAAATATAATATTTAACATTATTAATGCAATAAATATTACAGTAAATGTAACAGTTATTATTTTCAAAGTCTTTAATATTAAAATGTATATAAAAATATGTATATATAAACATGTTTATAAATACCTGTATAAAAGAGTGAATTGATAATTTTGACACTGTTCATTATTTACATTATTCAAACTATTGTCCTCATCTTTGTCGCCATATTTATTACAATGTTTCGGCCGTTGTACACTCCGGCCTTCTTCAGGTGGTTGGAATGTTGAACTGAACCCTTTATTTCGCTCACTGGGGTAGACTGTTCTAGTTCCACGTGCCATGTTTAATGGATGTCAGTTGTCAGTTATCTCCTGTTAATTTCCCTCTCTAAGTTCTCCACTGCCTTAACCGGGTATTGAACTCACACTCTTTAGGTCCTGTCACTGGAGCTAACTAATGCCATTATCCACTGTGCCATGTGTCCTCAAGGAGAGGGGAATTAACAGGAGATAATTGACAACTGACATCCATTAAACATGGCACGTGGAACTAGAACAGTCTACCCCAGTGAGAGAAATAAAGGGTTCAGTTCGACATTTCAACCACCTGAAGAAGGCTGGAGAATACAACAGCTGAAACATTGTAATAAATAAATATGGCGACAAAGATGAGGACAATAGTCTGAATAATGTAAATAATGTACATAATACCTCATTTCAGAAATATAGACAGGTTTGACACAGTTATTAGCTTAATTTTGATCTGAAAATTTCAGTGTCTGATCTATTTGATTAATGAAGAAACATTGTATTAAATGCATTGACAAAGAAGGAGAATCTTTATTTGGGAAACAACCTTTCAATCAGATATGACTTTACCATTACTTATGAAACCCTAAAGGCACACCTGGTAAAAAGACAAAAAAAAAAGCCCCAGAATTTTCACTCTTAAACTGCTCAATAAAACTAGAGTGATAACTATTATTAAAATATAAGTAAAAGCCTTCAGCACTTATCTAATGTCAACACAGTGTTTTGTAATATTTGAATCACTCATTGGGACCTTCAACAAGAATGACTGTATTGATCAGGATGATCTCTGAGTTGTTGAAAAACTATGCTACCTTTGTTGATGAATTTCATTTTATAATTATATATATAAAAATATATATATATATATAGTTATATAATATAATATATATTATAGAATAAAATATATTACCAAACACACACATATATACACATACACACATATACAC
>OZ038499.1:91191455-91213955 GCA_964036315.1 Acanthosepion esculentum | reverse complement strand
CGCTAATTAAATCTTGACCTCTTCAAGTCTAGAATTAGCTATCTTTCCTGTTATCTTGCCCTTTCTTATGCTAATACAACTTCACACAGTAATCCTCTACCTTGAGTGCCTCGTGAACAAAAAAAACAAAAATAAGATTAAATAAAAGGTTCAGTTCAGAATTTCCAGTAGGTTACCTGGATTGACATGTACCTTTCAGATATATCAAAAATTTAATCTATTTGTCAAGCTGTTGTATATGAGTAAGTGTCGTTGCCGACACTGTGGTTTGAAACTGGATTGCCAGTGAGCAACATGGGCAATTCCATTATTAAGTAGATCATGTGATCATGAAGCAAGTGAATAAATAGGAAGTAGCGTGTTGACTAACTGATCACTATTTTTCATCTATCAGCTGTACGGATCACTGTTTACACTTCTTGTCTATCCACTATTGCTATACGTTCACTCTCTCTACTCTACTACTATACAGATTACTATTCTCTTCTGATCATTATACTATTTGGTGATTACTACTTGAACATGTATTACTAGTGTGGATATTATTGGAAGGCATTACTACTAGTACCGGCATCTACAAAGTCTCAAATATAATGAGATTTTTTGGAAGTGATAACGAACTTTCACTTGACATAGCAAAGTGATAAGCGAAGCTGTCCAACATCACAAAACAAGTGTATGAAAATCATTATTAGCAATGAGAAAAAAACCCATCAAATTCTTTGTTGAAAATCTCTTATTCCAGATCAAAAATAATATTAATATCATATTCAAAACTGCACTCCTGTAAGGTCAAGCAGTCAGAGGAATATAACAGCTTTCTTTGACTATGATCTGTTAAAATATAACTAGACAATCATGGAAGATCTTCATGGTCAAGGACAAGTGAAAGATGACAATTTACACAGAAAATACACTGATTCTGCCAACCAAATATGTGTCTTTCTTTGGAATGATACTGCAATCCAACGAACAGTTAGCTAATCTCAGGAGAAGATCAAATTGTAAGGATGGGGAAGATCAACCACAGCATCCCAATTCACTGGCTTGAATACCTTGAAAGTTTCATTTATCCACATTATGTAGAACTTAATGGAGCTTATAGCTTATAGCAAATTTCTTTAAAAGTAAGGAAACGATCAATTCAAAATTATCAGAATTATTTTTGTCCAGAATCCTTGACTCTTTCAACAAAGAATAAAAGAATTAGTTTCATGATGGATGTGTTTTGTTTTTTTTCTCATTTCTAATAATGATGATTAGATTTTTGCAAAATGGATTTAATATTTGTTAGAGTTGAAGAGACTTTTAGGTTGTCTTCAAAAATATGACATTACTTTTTGAAGAACCTAATAAACACTCTCTCACACACACACACACACACACACACACACACACACACACACACACACACACACACACACACACACACACACACAGATGTGTGCATGCATTTCTGAGGCTTAAACAAGGATAGTGGTTCAAATCCCACAAAGGAAGCAGCATTTGGAAAATAAAAATCAAGTATTCTTTCAGTCATACCTTTACATGCTTTCCCTATTTTTCTCATCATGTCCCTTCAAGACATAAGTGATCATGGCTCTCCACAATTTCCTTTTTTCTGCAAAATTTGAATCGCCATGACTGTTCTTGGTGAAGATAGTAGAACAGTTTCCTGTTGCTTTTTTTATGGTTTTTAAGTCAGTTGTCATTGCCTGGTTGCCCTTTTAAGGCTACAGAGCCCAATCTGGTCTGCTATTTAACCCATAACTGGGAGTGGAGAAAAAAAACGGATTCATGCCTTTCCCAAAAACATTAGTATGAATACAAGAGCTTTGACTGGAATTTGAGCTCGGTATCCTGGTTTTATTTTCTACTTCAATAACTGTTACACCGCCAACATATTTAGCAAATATTAGCCTGAAAATAATTATGCTAAATAACTTTAATTATAATTATGACATTTTTAAACACACATGCACTAGGCCTAAGTGCACATATTTTTATGATGATATGAGGCTCTTCTATTGTTTATATGTTGTTGAAGTAGGATGTATATCTATGAATGTGTGAGCAAGTGGTTAAAATATTCACTTTCTGACCATAAGACTTGGGTTTGAATCTGACCATAGTTGATTGGTCAGCAAGATAACTTGTTGATATTATCAGCCTATGGAGGCAGTCCAGTGTATGCCGCCATTGGGAAGTGTCTGAAAACCATGCCACAGGTTAACATAAGTCAAGTGGGTGAAATTGGGTCGACTGAATTGTCTGTTAATGGTTGTGCTAGCATGAAGTCACAAGCCATTGTGACTGAGTGTCTGTTCAAACTGTTGATCACAACAGATGATGTGCTTTCTGTCATAAACTGTTACTAATGTCTACTTAGAATAGCTGCAGTATAAACCCTAGTTAGGCCCTGTGGGTCGTCATGTTTTTTTCTTTTTCCTTGCTCTTTGTTTCCCTGTTACGTTTCAATATGCTTGTTTTTCGGATGTAATAATAACGTTTTGTAGTCACAGAAAAATATTTAACTACCTTAATCTGGTTAGTACGTTATTTTACTATTACATCCATCTCATCCTCAACTCTTATTTTATGCTTTGGGCACCTCAAGGTAGTGTAATGGTTAGTAAGCTTGTCTCGCTAGAACAATTACGACTGAGTAGTGAGTTCGATTCTCACTGGGTGCCCCTTACTTTCTACCTTGTGCCACATCCAATCTACACTTGGAAAATCACTTGGGCACCTCGACGTGGTGTAATGGTTAGAAAGGTTGTCTTGCTAGATCAGTTACGACTGAGTAGTGAGTTCGATCCTCATTGGGTGCCCCTTACTTTTGGCCTTGTGCCACATCCAAGCTACACTTGGAAAATCACTTGGGCACCTCGACGTGGTGTAATGGTTAGAAAGGTTGTCTTGCTATATTAGTTACAACTGAGTAGTGAGTTCGATCCTCATTGGGTGCCCCTTAATTTCGGCCTTGTGCCACACTCAAGCTACACTTGGAAAATCACTTGGGCACTTCGGCGTGGTGTAATGGTTAGAAAGGTTGTCTTGCTAGATCAGTTACGACTGAGTAGTGAGTTCGATCCTCATTGGGTGCCCCTTAATTTCGGCCTTGTGCCACACTCAAGCTACACTTGGAAAATCACTTGGGCACTTCGGCGTGGTGTAATGGTTAGAAAGGTTGTCTTGCTAGATCAGTTACGACTGAGTAGTGAGTTCGATCCTCATTGGGTGCCCCTTAATTTCGGCCTTGTGCCACACTCAAGCTACACTTGGAAAATCACTTGGGCACTTTGGCGTGATGTAATGGTTAGAAAGGTTGTCTTGCTAGATCAGTTACGACTGAGTAGTGAGTTCGATCCTCATTGGGTGCCTCTTAATTTCGGCCTTGTGCCACATTCAAGCTACACTTGGAAAATCACTTGGGCACCTCGGTGTGGTGTAATGGTTAGAAAGGTTGTCTTGCTAGATCAGTTACAACTGAGTAGTGAGTTTGTTCCTCATTGGGTGCCCCATACTTTCGGCCTTGTGCCACATCTAAGCTGTGCTTAGAAAATCACTATTATTTTATGTTTTTTAAGCAGTCAACTGGTCAATGACGGTGTAAGTCAGAGTGGAGTTGATCTTGCGTATTATGTCAGTAAGGGAGATGGGTGTATTAGTAAAAAATTATCTGCTCAGTGATGGTTAACTAGCTAACATGGCAAATAATTGAGACAAAAAAGTCTTTTTAGAAGACTGTTGTCTTAATACCATATTTCTGTTTTAAATTTGACAGCCAAAAAATTACCCAGAATGCGCTGCTTTTCAGATTCTCTGAACGAGGCACATTTTTTAGTTTTTACTTAATTGTTCTTTTGCACAAGAGTAGTATTGCTGGCAATTCAGATATGACAAAGACAAGGCATAAAGTTCTTTAAAAATGACAAGTTTTCAGCTTAATAAGAAGAAAAACAACAAAAAATGTTGAGATTGCTAAGAAGATCTACGGTAAGAAGAAGAACCAATCTATTTCCGAATAAAGCAAAAAATCGCTACCCACCTTTGTTTAGAAATATTTGTCAAAAATCAGAGAATTGTCCGATTCAAACGCCGATTCAAACGAAATTTTCATAACTTATTCAGTAATGACTACTACACTGAATAATAGGTTATTTTAAAACCCTTGTGGAATTTTTTTTTTTTTAATAGGCTTTTTTCACCCCCCCTCTTCGATATCTTGTGTATACAGATACTTTTCAATTTTCAGTTTTAACTTTTCACTAACTTGTTTGTCATTTGCTTTTTTATAGTTACATAAAGAAAGATGTTATTTCAGTAATAATAAAAAAATGCAATATCAATTGTGAACACTTTGAAAATTCGTCCGAGCTCAATAATAATTCAATAAAACTCAAAATGTGTGTGTGTGTATACAGGGTATCCATAAAGTTCGTGTGCACTTTAAAAAATTTATAACTTTTAAAGTGCACACGAACTTTATGGACACCCTGTATGTGTGTGTATAATTTTATGGCAACCTTCCTAGAGATGGTGTCTTGATAAAAAAAAAAAAAACACTTGATGTACTTAGACCATAGTGACTGAGTTGGGTCTCATCAGAAAGTACATGTGGTCTTGTAAAATCTTTGCTTTGTGTGAGATCAATCCCAGTTCTGCCTCGCTGCTATATATGTCGAACTTTTTTTATGTGCTGTGTCCCTTTAGGATGTGGGAAATTATGGGTCTCCACAACTTCTAATCTATTTCAACTCTGAGTATATGTTTCCCCCTTTACTATATCTTTCAGTCCATATTCCACTGTCCATTTACACAAGTTTGTTAGGCAGGTTACTTGCTGTTTGCTGTCCCTCTTACCTTTGAGACATCCTGTGAGTGCAGAATTCTCCAAACTATCTTTCTTCATTATGGGTCCTAAACATTTTAACTCCATTTCTGATTCTAATTACAAATGTTCTTTCTGTTTCCATTTCTCTTGAAACTTCTTTATCTGTCTATATTTCCGAGATGAGGTATTATGTACACTATTTACATTAGTCGGACTATTATCCTCATCTTTGTCGCCATATTTGTCACAACGTTTCGGCCGTTGTACGCTCCGGCCTTCTTCAGGTGGTTGGAATTTCGAACTGAACCCTTTATTTCGATCACTGGGGTAGAATGTTCTAGTTCCACGTGCCATGTTTGATGGATGTCAGTTATCAGTTATCTCCTGCTAATTTTCCCTCTGAAAGTTCTCCACTGTCTTAACCAGGTATTGAACTCACACTCTTTGGGTCCTCTCACTGGATCTAACCAACGCCTTTGTCCACTGTGCCATGTGTGCATGTGGAACTAGAACAGTCTACCCCAGTGATCGAAATAAAGGGTTCAGTTCGAAATTCCAACCACCTGAAGAAGGCCGGAGCGTACAACGGCCGAAACGTTGTGACAAATATGGCGACAAAGATGAGGACAATAGTCCGACTAATGTAAATACTGTAAAACTTCTTTGTTACACATATCTTCCATCCATGCTATTCTCATTATCCTTTTGTTGCCACAAGTCTGTTAAGAAATTGTTCGCCATTCACTGTCGTATAAAAGAATTGCTATTACATTGCAGTTCAGCAATCTTTTCTTTGTTTCTAATGAAATTTTCCTGTTTCTTAATACTTTGTTTAACTTTTGGAAAGCCTCTTTTGCTATCACGAACTGTCTTCAGATTTCTCTGTCACATACTCATTATTTTTCTGTTTTTTGAATTGTAAATGTGGTCACATATAAAACTGATAAGTTTTAAACCATTATTTATGGTTATGGTTGCAGATACTGATGTGCAAACAAAGTCTGTTGTAGCACAAAATAAAGTCTTTTTCTGCATGTAGTAATTACAGACAGACATGTAGCACTTTACTTTTATTATACATGTTGCAAACCCACCTGTGATACTAATTTTGAGCCGTGATAAGTTTCTGCCTTTTGACCATCCTATGTATGACAATAAACTGCCTCCAACAGCAAGGTCTCTGATAGGGAGGTTTTTAGGAATATGAAACCACCTCTAAATTGCTGTTTTTCCCAGGTCCACCCTGACCCAGGGTGGTAGCACTTGTTAGGGTTTCAACTATGGGTAAATAATGAACCTCCAAACTGGGATCAAGACACTATGAAAGTATAAAAACAAATTTTTATAGTAAAAAACATAATTTCTAGCAATAGATTTTAATTTTTAAAAAAATTAGCACAGCTCCTAAGAAGATTAAATTTTTGCATTAAATGACACATAAGGAGTTGATATACTGTTAATGACACATAAGGAGTTGATATACTATTAATGACACATAAGGAATTGATATACTGTTAATGACACCTGAGGAGTTGATATACTGTTAATGACACATAAGGAGTTGATATACTGTTAATGACACATAAGGAGTTGATATACTATTAATGACACATAAGGAGTTGATATACTATTAATGACACATAAGGAATTGATATGCTGTTAATGACACCTGAGGAGTTGATATGCTGTTAATGACACCTGAGGAGTTGATATACTGTTAATGACACCTGAGGAGTTGATATACTGTTAATGACGCATAAGGAGTTGATATATTGTTAAATAAACCAAAAAAAAAAACAAACTAGCCTTTTGAATTATGTCATTTCTGTAAATAGTTGTAATTTATTAAGTTTAGTTTGGTAATTGTCAAGTCTGGAGTACCCAGTGTGGATTGAACTCCCTAATTGAGAAAGTTTAACTTATGATCAGGCAAAAAAAAAACATGTGCGAAAATGATGTTTTTCTCTTGAGAAACTGTACACTTTCTCAGTAATTTTTATTGTTTTAATTTTTTGTTTTTATTGTTTTATTTTTAGAATTTTAATAAAACCATAACCTATAAAACTGAAGACTGAACTTTTGTTTTTTTTTATTTGTAAATTAAGAACAAAAATGTATAACACAATTGTTTATTTACAAGTTTATTAATATGTAATCTGTAATTAAGCATAACTATGTTAAAATTAAATATTTGGTTTTGTTTTGAACTTAAAAAAACAAAAACAAAAAACTCACAGCTTCATATGTTATGTTTTTTTCAAATTCTAAAGATAACTTTTTAAACAATAATAATTACTAAGGTCATATATGGTAATAGCAGTGTCAAAAGAAAAACGTCCTTTTGACACACCCATTTTTTTTTTGCTTGTTCCTACTCAATAGTAATGTTGAACTAGACTAGGTTGTTAACCATTACCTCACCCTGATGCCTGCACTTTCAACAAATAGTTATAATTTCATAAACTTAACTTAGTTTGACAAAAGGCCTCTAGTCTGAGCCACCTAGTGAGGATCACACTCACTACTCAGTAGTAATGGTGAACTAGACTACCTCATTAAACACTACCTCATCCTGAGACACCCTATCTCAGCAAGTAGTTAGCTTAGAATTAGGTAAAAATTTTTTTCTTTACTAGTGTTCACCTATCACAAGGCTCAAGAGCTACTCAAGGTAAAAGGCTACTGAATGAGGTGAGTGGTATTGACATAAGAAATGAATATTATGAGGATGTTCAATTGACCTTGGACTTGAAAATGTTAAGATTATAGTGTTTGGAGGAAGCATCTATGTGGGAGTCTGTTCTACAAAGTAGAAGTTGAAATTGAGCAACAATTTTTGGGCCAAAGAAAAATCATAGTTTGGTATTTTTTTAGTTGACTTTCAGATCTGCCAACCTTGAATAATTTTTTATATGCTTAAGACAAACAAGAATAGCAAAAAGAAACAAGATTCTTAAAAAAAAAAATTCCTCTGAACAATGTGTGATTGATTGTGCTTGACTAATACATTTGTTGGACACCTTCTTGCAAACAGAGCCAGACTAAACGAAATTGGTAGCTTTTGTCATTCAAGATCAAAGGGAAAAATAAAACCTATGATTTTGTTGTTTGTTTTTATAAAGTAGTTATAGATAAAAGCAACCATTGGCTTCTCTGACTGTTAAAATGTTTTATATAATCTTTTGTCTCCTGTTGTTTTTAAAGTCATTTGTTTCCCTCTTTTGCTCAGTAATGGTAAAATGCTTTGTATTCCTTTGAAAAATCAGTGACTGAGAAAGTTGTGTGTCTTATTTAAACACTGCTATTTCTATTTAATTTTATATTTTACACTTGAAAGCCAACACAGAAAAAAAACATTCATTTTATATCTGAATTTTTACACACATTATTTACATTTGGATTTTTACATATATTGTATCTGTTTACACTTTTTTGGGTATCTCCAATGTAAAATCTGGAATGATCAGTGGATCTTATTTAAGAGCACTCAGAATTTGCAGCCCTCAATATTTACACAAAGAGGAGAAATATATTGAAAATACATTCAAGACCCTTCAATACCCTAACTATTTTATTTTTAATGTGAAACAAAAGGCTCATAAAACATTCCAAAACAGAAGAGCTGTCGTTCCTGACAAACCTAATGAATCAAAAAAATATATTATTCTAACTTTATCACAACTACCCCGAAAAGAATTTAAACACAACATAAAATTGGTCACATCTAAAATAATCAAAGACTTAATCAATAAAAGAACAACCAGCCAAAACTTGGAGGAATTTACTCTATCAAATGCAGGAATTACTGGAATGAATACATTGGAGGAACCTCAAGAAGTGAACACAAAAGGGACATTTTAAATAACAACACACAAAACACATTGGTTGTTCACTGTAACAAAACAGACCACAATTTTGATGTAGGGAATGCTACTTTGATTAAAAGAGAAAATAATCTACTGAGTCAATTGTCTGGAAAGTGCCTTGATCGCTAGTTCAGCCGCAGTAAATTTGTGTCCAGGCTCTTACAATATATCACCATTCTTGGTAGATTTTATATTGTCACAGTGTCAGGGAAAAAGTTGATGGAAAGAAAAAGAATAGAGATGAATTTGGCTAGACTTAAAGAAAAAAATATTCTTTCAAAAAATTTTGAAACTACCTGCATCTCTTGTTTCATGTGCATGTGTAGATGTGGCAACATCAACAAAGCCCAGTCCAACGAAATCCTATTGGATGAAACACATCACAAGAAATTGTCAAGATTGTCATATTTTTCTAAATATATGAATATATTTATTGGATAAATTCGTATGTAAGAATGTACTTAAAATTGCAATATATATTTTCTCTCTCTCTCTCTCTCTCTCTATCTATATATCTATCTATCTATCTATCTATCTATATATATATATATATATATATATATATATATAAATATATACATACATGTACATTTTTATTCATTGGCATTTTATGTAGACTTACACATCTTCTATGTGCCGTGTCCCTTCAAGACATTGGTTATCATGGCTCTCCACAACGACCTGTCCCCTGTGTTACGAGGATGTATTTCTATAAAAAGAAAGTCTCAATTAGGTTAAAATTTATAGTAAGGGATTCTACTGAGTCCTACCTGTTAATACAAAAAAGTTTTCTTTCGTAAAGTAGTTGTAAAATAGAGAAATTTGAAAGATTCTAGATCATTCCAGTATATTCGAGAAGAATCTAGATGATTCGGGAAACATCTAGAAATATGCAAATTAGGTGTTAGCCCCTATAAAATAGGTTTTTGGTAAAGGGTTGTCAGTTGAAGAGTTGGGTGTAAAAGGAATTGCTGCCAGTATCAACTCCGGCTTTTGATTCGAGGATTATTATATCCATCCGAAAGAATCCCTATGAAAAGTTGCCGACCAACAAAAACCCAAAAAGAGAATTTCATGGAACCAATTTGGTAAATAGACTTTTGACTATTTTCATTGACCAAACTAGGAATTTATCTTTATTTACACACATTTGTGGATTTCCAGTAATAGCAACTAGATTACTTCGCTAGCCCTACCGTAGTAAAGGCACTTGACTCTCCTCCTTTCTCCCTCGTAACACTTCGCCAGTAACTCTGTGTTTTCAGTTTCGTATAGCCAATTGTATATCTTGTATATATTTTACTTTGTGTTTTTTCAGTAAATTAAATATTGTTTGTGATTTAGCTCTGTTTTGGCAATTCATTATTTTATTCCTTTGTTACAATTATCAACACGTAACACCTGTAACTCTTAATAAATTTTGTCTATTTGCCATACCCTTTCCACCATCCATTCACTCAAGCTCACCAGATAGGTTGTGCATTGTTTCCTCTGCTTCTCTTACCTTCAATCTGTCCTGTGAGTATCAAATTTTCTAAGCTCTCCTTCCTCATTATGTATCCTGGAAACCTCAACTGTCTCTTCCTAATGTTAAGTATGAATGTTGTTTTGGTTGCCATTGCTTTTAGAAGTTCATCATTGTTCATATGTTTAAATCTATGTCATTCTCAGATTGTTGAGCATTCCCTGCCATATAGGAGGACATATATCATGTAACAGTTCAGTTGCTGGAGTAACGGATAGCGGCTCGGATTGAGGAATCGGAGAGCCGAGTTCGAATTCCAGTCAAATCCATTACATTCACTTACGTGCTAATACCCTTGGGAAATGTATGGACCTCTTCTTCTCCCCCCCCAGCTATGGGTAAATAGCCGGACTGATCGAGTTCTATAGCTTTGGATGGCAACTGGTCTACTGCAGAAAGAAATGGCCAACTACTGTCGGTCATGTATCGAAAGATAGGTGATTGCCTTAAGCATGTGTCACACATCGCACATAACTGACTAACTCTTTTCTTGTTTTTTTTTCAGTTTCTTAATAATTTGTTCAGCTTTTGGAAGGCATCTTTCACTATCTCAATGTACCTTTGAATTTCCATATCACACTTTTTATTGTTGTGGACCCCCTTGGGGTGGGGTGGGGGTACTATATAATATAGGATATGACCTGTGCACGCAAGTAAAGATGAGTCACAGGATTCCCAACATTTAAAAATAGAAGACCTGAATCTAACAGGTCAACAAGAGGACAATAAAATGATAAACTTAAATTAATGCAAAATTTATTTCCATAATAATATACAAAAGTAGAGTTTCGACTAAAGAAACATGAATAAACAATGAATCAAGTGAATGAAAGAAGAATTAAGTAAACGGTGGAATACTGACCGGATGGAAGATCAAAGATAATATAACTGTGACTAAATGTTAAATGTAGAGTCCAGGTAAGTTGGCTGGAAAGGCTGAAAAGTTCGAAAGTTTAGTTTAAATCTCCAGTGTAAGTGTTGAGTAGTTTCTGGTTAAGTTAAATGATGGACCTTCTGTAGTATTAAACCCAAACGTATGGAATAGGTTGATTGAAGTCTTGAAGGATATGTATGCAGCAACTTCCTAAACCAGGTGAGTTAGGTTGACAGGAAACACTGGAAGTTGATAGTTGAAGATAGGCCAAAATAGCTGTACTGTTCAGTGCAGGCGTTGTAATGAACAAGTGAGTTGAAATTGGAACACCAACAAAAATGGGCTCTTCATGTGTGAATAGCTGTAGTGGCCATTAAATGCACAAGTCCAGAAAAGCGTGCGGTAAGGGGCTGTTGCAGCCATTGTATGAGCACGTCCAGAAATGCCAGAAGTAGGAGGGGCTTTTTTGACTGTTGCAAGTGCTGGAACAAAAGCCAGAAGTAGAAAAACTGAATGTTGGCCAGTGTATGCGCAGATCAGGAAGTAAAGTAAGAATGCCAGAAGATAAGGGGCTGTGATAGCCGAAAGTAATAAAGGCCAAGAATGCCAGAAGAGTAGACTGGAAAGTTTTCAACTGGTTTCCAGTTGGCAGACAAAAATAGATAGGCTGTAACTTAATACAGAACCTGTCCAAGTGCCATGGTCATAAGGACCAGTGGCTTGCACTTTTCTCTTCTCTCCTCTCCTCAATCAGCAAAAAGGTCACAGGTTTATATAATAGGTGTGCAGTAACATCGCTGAATTTGAATGTACTTAATATCTAAAAGAATTAAATATTGAGTTGCTATAATGTATTAAAAATGTCATGAAATGTTCAAGGGGACTATTTAGATTGTGTTAATAATAATCAAATAACTCAACTAAGAGAAATGTGGTTGATTATAAAATCTAAATGAGCCTGCCATGTTGCATAGAAAAAGTGGGGTGATGCAGAGAAAATAAAGAAAAGGCAAAGGTCCCGAGGTAATAACTCATCCAACATGAATAGGAGTAGCAGGGGTGCTACAATATTATCCTCTGTTAATATACTTAAAATAGCAACAACAAAAACTATGTTGAGTAACCAAATGAATGTTTTGCAGCCTTGTTGATATCTATCTGTTGATGCAGATACCTTCCTAAACATTAATAACACAGAAAAAAAATGGCTAGAAAGAAGTCAGAAGAAAATTAGAAGAATGAAAATAAAGTTTTATTTTCTAAAAATGAAACTATATAAACAAAATATGAAAATATCTTGTATGCTTTCTCTCCACCCTTGAAAAAGGAATAAGAGGATGTTATAAAGGGCTGTCTCTACTCACAAGTCAGGATCACATGTTTCCTATCTGGCATCTATGGAAACATGGCTCCACTGTTGAGGGTCACATGACCATTCGAGTGCATACTAATTGGAGGAAGAGGAAGAGAATTAGTAACATCATGAAACTTCAAATATCTGATGCTAAGAATTGAACCTAAAAGTGCTATTACAACATTATATGATAAACAAAAATTATTTACATTTGGTCTATTGTCCTCATCTTTGTTGTTGTTATCATAATCTTTCCAACATTGTGCTCTCCAACCTTCTTCAGGTGCTTGACAATCTGTGAGTTTTGATCTCAACCCTTTATTTAGTCTACAGGGATCATCCTCATTCTCCTGTTCATGTCTAGGGATATCTCTTCTTGTTTTTATTTATTGCTCACCCTAAGTCTACACTAACCAGCCCAGGATGAAACTCGTATTTACTATGCCATCAAACACATGAACCAATGCATTTACTATGCCATCAAACACATGAACCAGCTGAACCAACGCATTTACTATGCCATATAATACATGAACCAACACTTTAATCCACTAGGCTATTGTTTCATGGGACAATCCCAAGTTTAGAACTTGGGGCCTAAATCTAAACCTAATCTACCTGCTATTGAATGTGTTACTGCTGCTTATCACACTTGACTGCATTCATAGAAGCTTCCTCTTTCTTACTGCTGCTGCTGTTGTAGCTTTGCTGTCACTCTCTTTTTTATTTGGGAACATATGCTAGGTCTACTGATTAGGCCCTGATAACTTAGCATGTGTGTTGATTCCTTCAGACATCTGACTTTCCAGTGTTCTTCGCTGTTTAATATTTTTACTACATTCCACAGATGTCCATAACTTCTTTTTTTTTTCTGTACATGATCAGCCATACCTGATTTCCTTGTCCCACTATTAACTACAGCTTTACAATGTTCCTCCAGCTTTATTTTTAGTAGGTGGCTAGCTTTACTTAGTTACAACTGCAAGGGATGGACTATACACAGTTCCTGGCTGAATGTTGTGGTAATAACACCAAAGATGAGGACAATAGTTTGAATATAAAAGATAGAAATCATGATAACTCTTCATCACATACATTCAGACAGAAAGAAAAAACAGTTCAAAATATAATATGAATGCAAACATCTTTCACTATCGAAAATAACTTTGTGAAGATGGCAATGACAATGTCTCTTAAATAAAACTTGGGTGAAAATTTCCAATGATACCAAGAAGTTATTGTGTTTTGCACCTTTTCTGTCACATTTTGACTTTTAAAATTGATTCTTGTGCATGTAGGAATTTTAATGGCTCATAAAATCGATAATGAGAATGAAAATCTGGTGTTGTATATCACATATGTATAGAGATAAATTCTGGCCATATTGAAAATGAAGGACTAGTACTTGTGTTTGTTATAAATAATATAAAAAAACCCAACTTCATCGATCTCTGTATGGCAACTTTTTCATTCTATACAATGATCATAAACCACTTCTGAGAGTTGCTTGCTGAAAATAAGTCCATTCCACCTCTTGCAGCTGCCAGAATGGAACATTGAAACTGAAACAACTTCTAATGATAACATTGTGCTGGCTCCTCCAACAGGAATGCTGATTGTCTTTGTCACCATTGTCCATTATGTCCCTTTAGAGTATTTTTCAGTTTCAGAAAATAGAATTCATCTGATAGGTTTGATTAATTCTCTTGTGACTATAGCTGAAGTATGTTGTTTAGAAACTAGAAAAGATCCTGCTATAAGTAAGGTATATGAATTGATAATGGATGGCTGGGTAAGTCATTGAAAACGCCTGTAGCACTGTGCACACTGAATTGCAAACAAATAGGTTGATATAGAGCAAGGATTTACAAAGTCGGTGGTACTGTCCACTGTCTTGGGGGAATGGTAGAAAATTTTCTTTCTTTTTTAAAAAATTTTTTTTTTTAACACAAACTCTGATAAAAGTCACACCAAGTCACTTCGCTGTACTTTACAAAGTAAATAATGGTTTAGTGACACAAGTCTTACTAATTAAGCCATAACTGAGGGGAGAAGAGGTGCATTCATACCTTTCCCAAGGGTATTTGCATATAAATGAATATATCGAACCCAACAGATATTGGAACTTGGCTCTCCAATTAACAATTCCAAGCCATTATCCATTACACCACCCACACATCCATATCTACAACATCTGGTATTCCCAACAGTCATCCATCAAGGTACCAACCAAGCTTAATGTTGCTTAACTTTGATGAAGGTGATGGTGAATATAACAAACCCAACAGGAATTGGAACTCGGCTCTCCAATTAAAAATTCTGAGCCATTATCCATTACACCACCCACACATCTAAACTTACAGCACCTGGTATTCATAAATGGTCACCCATCAAAGTACTGGACAAGCTTGACATTGCTTAACTCTGGTGGAGGTGATGGTGAATATAATGAACCCAATGGGAATTAGACTTGACTCTCCAATTAACAATTCTGAGACATTATGCATTAAACTAACTGCACACCCAAGTTTACAGCACCAGTTCCTCCCAAATGATCACCCATCAAGTTACTAACCAGACTTGACGTTACTTAACTTCGGTAATTGTATAGGAACCGCTGTTTCAACATGATGTGGCTGTAACCTGCTGATATATCATTGATAACTGTATACAATTATGAATTGGGGAAAATGACAAGATCAGTAGTACGTTATTATCAGTACTATAAGTTTTATATACTTAAAACAAACATAGTATTTGTAAATAAAAACAAAGTATGGATAACTCTTAAAGAATTCCGGGATCGATTTGATATAGTATTTACATTTTACATTCTTCTAAAACTAATACAAAAAAAAAACAATATTTTTCAAATGTGGATGGAGGAAGGTACAGTGAATATTAATCTGCAAAAATTATTCTCCCACGAATATTTTCGTTTTTTTTTTATGAGCAGGCGAGTTAATTTAAACAGTACCAATTACTCCTCTTCTTTTTAAAGTTAGCAGACAGATCCTCAGTATTTGGTATTGGATTTGTGTCACAAGGTGCACACTTGTTTATGATTTGTTTGTACTACCCACACAGCTGAGCGATTCCTTTATTGTTTTTAGGTGATGGTACAATGGGTGCAGCCTAATTAGACTATGCAATTTTTTTAAAATGATACTGTCCCTCTGGTCGATCAAGTTCCTTCTCAGTTTTATCCTTTAATCAGTAAGATACTTGAAAAGCTGTACAAAATTGTGGGTTTGCTGTTTTACTAACTAGAAACTTAATTCTTTCAAATGGTCGAGGTAATTGTTAAACATTGAAACAGACTCGGCTAATAACTCCTTCGCTTTTGAGAAAACTGCCTCCTCACCTAAAGAAAATGTGGCTTGGCAATCTAATTTTCCTTTCTGCAACCGATTTCTACTAAAGAAAAATAAATGTTTAAACCACACCCTCCACAACTAACAATGGTAGATGATTTTTGCTTCCCATGTACAATATCCTTAATCTGGCATTTTCCACAGATGAAACTTTGCAAGGTTATTGCTACTCTATTGCAAATATTCCATTCTTTAGTTCCTCCAGTTCTGACCATCACTAAGACCTGCCATGCTGCGTACACGGGATAAAATCCTTCTCATTGCTTTTTGTGTTCAATTGGTGAGGATGAAATATAGCTGAGGCAACTTCTTTCCCAAAACTGTTACTTTGTGGAACAGACTCTTGAGCGGTAGTCCTCAATTACTTCCTCAAGCCCAGCATCAGCAGTTATTTATCCTACATATCCTCATAATTTGCACCTATCCTTCCTGTTGTGTCCATACAAAAACCTCATTCGGTAACAATTTACCTCGAGTGGCTTTTAGGCCTTAATTGGATAAACAAAAAAAAAAAAAATACCACATGTCTTTACCAACTCTGCAGGATGTATTTTTAACCTACCTGATGTCTCTTACAAGCTCTTTTCAAATCACCTAGGTCTTTAAATTTTCAAAAATTCACCACTGAACATGAATCATCTATATCTATCTTAATCATCAACCCCCATTCGTAAACAGTTCAACGGGCATTGAACATGACTCCATCAGCACGATGCCTTAATCTAAACAACCATCCATTTTTGCCAATTTTCCTCTTTCTAACGGATTCCTTATATCGGATATGACTCAACCCAGATGTTGCTAAAATTAACTTTGCATTTAGTGTTATACTAGAGCTTCAGAGAAACCAGGGGCATCTGCAGATTGACTGGAAAGATGACTTCCTAGCCACCAGGTGTAGATCAGCATTTCATCCACTGGCTGCCTCAGACATGCAAACACATGGCTGACCCAGCTTTGCATGTTGGGGGAGGGGGACCATATGAATGGTAGATATATAAACACCCACTCAATAATAATGTTATAATTAATTCTTTCTTTCTTTCTTCACAATTTCGACAAGTGCGTCCAGTTACACTTGTGTCCAAAACACTTCTTATTTTTCTTTTTTTAATGGACTGATCTGCATTATGGTGAGCACTTCCATAATTATAAAATTCATGTTTGGCTGACAATCTTTGGAGAGAAATCTCGGATTCATTCTCTGGCATGCCTTATGGACTTTGATTGTCCGTCTTCTCTGTGACATGTCCCTTCAGGATGTGGGCAATCATAGCTCTCCACAATTTCCTATCCTTTTTAGCTCTTAATAAATTTTATCTTTTTGTTATCTCTCCTAGTTTCTGTTCTGACAGCTATTTACGCAAGCTCGGTAGGTAGTTTATATGCTACTTTCCTCTCGCCTTCGATCTGTCTTGATTGTGTCAAATTTCCTAAGACCTCTTTGCTCATTATGTGCCTTAGAAATTTCAACTGTCTCTTTTCTGATGTCTGTTTTGTTTCCATTTTCCCTAAAACTTTGTCATTGCTCACATGTTCGGTCCATGGTATTCTCAGCATCTTTCTGTAGAACCACATTTCTGTTACCTCAAGTCACTTCTTAATACTCCAGATATTTCCAGGACTTTTCATCCTTCTCTTGCTGAGAAATCATTACTAAATTCTTTCATTAAATTGAGCTTGTTCCCCAAATTCCATTTCTCAAAATATTCTTATAATCATAGTGACATGTTCTTGTGTACCAAATACTAGTGCCATTTTGAATAGTTATGCAGGTAGGGGTTTTTTGATATATAAACCAAATGGTGATTTCTTGATTCCTTTTATCTTTTTGTTATCTCTCCTAGTCTCTGTTCTGACAGCCATTTACGCAAGCTCGGTAGGTAGTTTATATGCTACTTTCCTCTCGCCTTCGATCTGTCTTGATTGTGTCAAATTTCCTAAGACCTCTTTGCTCATTATGTGCCTTAGAAATTTCAACTGTCTCTTTTCTGATGTCTGTTTTGTTTCCATTTTCCCTAAAACTTTGTCATTGCTCACATGTTCGGTCCATGGTATTCTCAGCATCTTTCTGTAGAACCACATTTCTGTTACCTCAAGTCACTTCTTAATACTCCAGATATTTCCAGGACTTTTCATCCTTCTCTTGCTGAGAAATCATTACTAAATTCTTTCATTAAATTGAGCTTGTTCCCCAAATTCCATTTCTCAGAATATTCTTATAATCATAGTGACATGTTCTTGTGTACCAAATACTAGTGCCATTTTGAATAGTTATGCAGGTAGGGGTTTTTTGATATATAAACCAAATGGTGATTTCTTGATTCCTGTAAGAAGTTAATTTTGCTGCAAAGAAAAATTGGCAAACTTGGACTGTTGTGCTCGCAAAAAATAGTGTCAAAAGCATGTTTTTTTTCCATTGACACCACTATTATTTTTGTCTACCTTCATTCCTCAGCAATGTTTATTGTTTTAAAAAATGATGATTAGAATTGTAATAAAGTCTAAACATCTGATGAAAGTGAATTGATACTTTTTCTTTGTTCTTGAGAATTTACAACAAAAAATGAAACCCTATTTAGATTTTTTATTTACAAGAAAAATTTTATATTTACAACATTCTAAAAACTACTACAATTAAAACTCATGCAGTCCAATATTTATCATTTTCCCTATTTCTAAAGAAATAAATATGAACATCTTAAATTTGTAAACATTTACTAAATTATTAAAATATGTGAACCAGCTATAAAGAAATCCTTCAGAGTCTGTCTATATTTCTGAGATGAGGTATTATGTACAGTATTTACATTAGTCGGACTATTGTCCTCATCTTTGTTGCCATATTTGTCACAACGTTTCGGCCGTTGTACGCTCCGGCCTTCTTCAGGTGGTTGGAATTTCGAACCGAACCCTTTATTTCGATCACTGGGGTAGACTGTTCTAGTTCCACGAGCCATGTTTGATGGATGTCAGTTATAAGTTATCTCCTGTTAATTTTCCCTCTGAAAGTTCTCCACTGCCTGAACCGGGTATTGAACTCACACTCTTTGGGTCTGTCACTGGATCTAACCAACGCTTTTATCCACTGTACCATGTGTCCTCAAGATCCAGTGACAGACCCAAAGAGTGTGAGTTCAATACCCGGTTCAGGCAGTGGAGAACTTTCAGAGGGAAAATTACCAGGAGATAACTGATAACTGACATCCATCAAACATGGCTTGTGGAACTAGAACAGTCTACCCCAGTGATCGAAATAAAGGGTTTCGGTTCGAAATTCCAACCACCTGAAGAAGGCCGGAGCGTACAACGGCCGAAACGTGACAAATATGGCGACAAAGATGAGGACAATAGTCCGACTAAAGGAAATCCTTATTTACCATTTCATTAAGTTTGAATCAGTTGGCAATTAGCTATTGCTTTGCCAGTCATTCCAATAAATAATATAATAAATAAGTAGTATAAATAAACACTCTAATAGTGTTTAATTTCTTGTAAATTCTCAAGAACAAAGAAAATGTATCGATTCACTTTCATATGTTTAGGTTTTATTACAATTCTAATCATCACTTCTTAAAACAATAAACATTGCTGAGGAGTGAAGGTAGTTAAAATAATAGTGGTGTCAAAGGAAAAACCATCTTTTTGGTGCTCCTTTTTTTTTCCTTAGTAGGCTGGAAGATGGTTCACAGAGAATTAGACATTGGCATGCAATCAAGACATATGGAGTGAGCTGGTCAGGTGCTCAGCTGTGCAGTGACCTTATGACCACATCTGGTCATTGGACTGATGATGATGAATATTTCATTAGGAGCTGTGAATACTCCAGTATATATGGTGACATTGCTTGTCAAATGTTTTATCATTCAGTCTTTTATCTGCTAGACTTTGTATAGTTTTTAGCACCAACCACAGACAGTAATATTACTTACTGTATATGATTATCATTGGATAAAAAAACAAAAAAAAAAAAAAACAAGCACTCTACACAACTCCTCCAATCTTCACCCCTCATTGTTGTTCCACTTTAAATAATGACATCCTGCTGGCAATTCTGAAATCGCAAATTTCCATGTGCCTTCTTTTTTTACATTGGCACCAGTTTCATATATGAAGTAACGTCAAAGAAATGTGGCAGAAAAGTTTCTCCTGGATACATGGAGTTTTTATATTATGATATAAAGGTGAAGGCCTGACAGGACTAAGGAAAGATAACTCTATCTGTAAAAATGTAGATAGCAAGTCAGTCCAAGGAATGAGGTCAATTCTAGGTTTGTAGTAATTAGATTAATTGTCAAAATAACAACTGCAGCATTTCACGTTAGGAAAAAAAGCCTATTTATAGGCCATTGTTTTAGTCACTTTTGCTATGAGTAAATGCAGAGAGTTTTGGGGTGGAGACAACCAAACAATTAGCAGCTGTGAATTAAAATGAAAAGACATTTTTGTCCCCAAAGTCAGGCACATTTGGGGATTGTTGAAAATTGTTTAGATTCTTTGATAGCATAAACAATATGGGCACTATAAACCTTAATCAGTGCAAAGGGTGAAAACTGTGGATTTTCTTTTTTTTTTCTAAACAATGATGATTGAGAAACCTAAATGGTTAATTATTATATTGGACTTGAATTAGCATTGGCGCATGAACGAATGGTTAGAGCATTTGCATTCTGACCATGAGACCCGGGTTCGAATCTCACCATGGTCGATTTGTCAGGAAAGAGACTTCCTGATGTTATTGGACTGGAGGGGTCGATCCCAGGGTGTGGTACCCTTGGAAAGTGCCTGAAAACCATGCCACGGGTTGACCCAAGTCTTGTGAGTGAAATTGGGTAGACGGAACCCTTGGGGGGTGCAGTCAATAACTGTGCTAGCAAAAAGTCATAAGTCATCGTGGCCGAGGACTTGAGCGTGCTGGCCTTGTTCAAATTGTTGATCACGCTAGATAACACCCTCTCTACCAGAAACTGTAACTAAGGTCTGCTCAGCATAGTTGCAGTATAAACCACAGGTGGGCTCTGTGGGTGTTGAAAAAGCACAAATGTGCCAGAGCAAGCATCTTCAATAGGGATTGGCTAGCCGCCCCTAGTAGATGGGTATCCTCAAATACGAGTGGCCAGCTATATTATATAGTATACTTGAATTAGCTGAATATTAAAATATACAAAGCCATTGGACTAAATTTTTTTACTGGTCCTGATAAATTTGGAAATAAATCCTTACAAAAGTTATTAATCTTAATTATTGATCTAAAAATAAATATATTGGTCAATCCAGTGTCATCATATGTTATGAAGTCAATAAGAGTATTAAAAATTGCTTTTTTAATTTAAAATTTATTTAAATTTTTTTGAGATCTGTATGGAAATTGTGACACTGAAAATCTGAAGGTGTATTTGGATAGCCAAAGATGCCTTCCAAAAGCTAAGCAGAGTATTAAGAAACAGAAAAGTTTTGTTAGAAAAGAACACTGTCCTCCTATATTGCAGTGAATGTGGATCAAGCTCCTCAAAGATGAAGAGACTTGAATGTGGTTCTACAGAAGGATGTTGAGAATATCATAGATGGAACATGTGAGCAACGACAAAATTTTACGGAACTTCAGGAAGAGACAGTTGAAAATTTTAGCACACGTAATAAGGAAAGAGGGGTTGGAAAATCAGATACTCACAGGAAATATTGAAGGCAAGAGGTACAGAGGAAAGCAATGCATAACATACTTAGTGAACTTGAGTAAATGGATGGTGAAACAGGGATTATGAGAAGTAACAAAAAGACAAAATTTATTAAGATCTACAAAAGACAGGAAATTGTGGAGAGCCATGATCACCTACATCCTGACAAGGAGAAGGTTTATACTTAACATCAGAAAGAGGCAGCTGAAGTTTCTGGGACTCATAATGAGGAAGGAGGGCCTGGAGAATCTGATACTCACGGGTCGAATAGAGGGAAAGAGAGACAAGGGAAAGCAGTGCGTGATATACCTGTCAAGCTTGAGCAGGTTGATGACAGATCATGGACTGGGGGAGGAAACAGAGAGAAGGAACTTGCCGAGAGCTGCAAGGGATGGAGGCAGGTGGAAAGCCACGATCGCCTACGTCCTGAAAGGACATGGCATATAAAAAGGAAAAGAAAGAAGTTGTTTATTGAACAAAAACTAAAAATGTTGTTTCGGTTGAGGAAATAGACAAAAGAGTAAAGCAAAATGAGATAGAAATATTTCGTATCTAGAAAAAATTTCATAGAATGTTCTTAAGAGTCTCTGTAAGTAATGAAAGAAAAGTCAAACTTATTCTGCTTGTGAATCCGCAAGTGAATGAGGTGCATAGTCTAACCTATGTGCAGCTACAACTACATGGAACTTTAATTCTAGTGTCCTATCTTGGGCCACAGTGAAATATAACTAATCTCTTCAGGTTTACTGCACACAGGCCCAAAAGCAGAAAAAGTGGTTGCTGCTGATAATAGGGATATTAATGCATGCGTGTGGAGGGAAAAGGTTTAACATTTGCAACAGAATTCTTCATACACGAGCTTATGGCCACATCATGTTGAAACACCGGTTCCTGTAAGATCACTGAATTTAAGCAATATTGAGCCTGGTCAGTACCTAGACTGCTTGGGAATACTTGGTGCTGTAAGATTGGATGTGCAGGTGGTGTAATGAATA
>OZ038499.1:91181455-91186455 GCA_964036315.1 Acanthosepion esculentum | reverse complement strand
TCTGTAGTTTATTGTTGCCTATTGCATCTACTACTCCCTACCTATTGTAATGAAGGCCCAATCAAGAGCCCTCCGCAGGAACTAGCTTAAATTCTGCTTTTAAGCAAGTGTGTGTGTGTATATATATATATATATATATATACATATACATATACACACACACACACACGTGTGTGTGTGTGTGTGTAAGAGATTGTGAGAGAAGAGGAACTTTGTGGTGCATTGAGTAATATAGGAGCATAAAAGACTCCTGAAATGCTAATGTAGCTGCTAATCTTCTGAGGTTTATTAAGTCTGGGATTGTAACATCTTAGTGACTATATTGTTTAAACTGGATGCAGAGTCGTTTAGGTTAGTCATATACAGTATCACTTACTTATATAAAAATGATACAAGGTCATAAGTTTCTTGAAGTTTAATATCTTTAGATAAGGGAAGTACATTTTGGGAGTTACCAGTTCAACTTCCTTTCGTGACTTAGATTTTTTTTTTCTTTCTTTCCGAAACTCTTTTCCATGATCTTATTCATGCTATTAAAATACTTATTGCTAAATATGCTTCTTGAGTAAATCATGTCATTCTTGTGTCATTTGATTTTGATGTGCAAGGCGGAGTATAAGCAAGAGGAAGCGTCAATCAAACCCACCTCAAAAGACCTTTGTAATTTAGATGTGGAGTCTCAGATATCAAATTCAAATGCTTGTTCATCCAGTTATCTAATTTCTTCTGGAATCATTTTGTCTCTGACACAGAAATATTCAGGATATTCAAGATGAAATAGGATGTATCACTCAAACTGATGTGAAGAGACATTTTGCTCTAAATGAGAATATAATATTCGCTTTCCTTATCTTTAAATATTTTTTTAACCTTTGAATGAAGCATTTTAATATATAAATTAAGAATAATAACAATAATTTTTCATGTGGGTGTGTGTGTGTATATATATATATATATATATATATATATATATATATATATATATATATATTTTGAATTCAAAAATATATGACCTCATTTGTTTACATTTGATACGCTAGAGCAGATATGAATAGAAGAGATTCATGGAAGATTTAAGTTTAAAGATAGTAAAATCGACCTTGCTAACCAGACGCTGCTCTGTGGCCGAACGGTTAAGGCACGTCACGCGAAATGACGGTTCCGTATAGGATACAGGTTTGATTCCTGTCGGAGAACGAAAATTTTCTATCAAAATTTCTCGGACATTCAGGCCAGTAAATGTTATTTAATACTGTTTATTATCAAACAGAGCATTTGCTTAAATACTTGTATCTATAAAAAGAACGTTAAACATATAAAAATGTCTTTAAATAAACATATATATATATATATATATATATATATATATATTAGAGTATTCTGTGCATTTTGCCAGATATTGGGAAGGGCATTTAGTCAAAAAACTTTTCTCAACAGCCCTTCTTGTGTGCTTATATATATACTATTTACATTATTCAGACTATTGTCCTCATCTTTGTCGCCATATTTATTACAACGTATTGGCCGTTGTACGCTCTAGCCTTCTTCAGATGATTGGAATGTCGAACTGAACCCTTTATTTCGCTCACTGGTGTAGACTTCTAGTTCCACGTGCCATGTTTAATGGATGTCAGTTGTCAGTTATCTCCTGTTAATTCCCCTCTCCAAGTTCACCACTGCCTTAACCGGGTATTGAACTCACACTCTTTGGGTCCTGTCACTGGATCTAACTAACGCCTTTATCCACTGTGCGATGTGTCTTCAAGGAGAGAAGAATTAACAGGAGATAACTGACAACTGACATTCCCTAGAACAGTCTACTCCAGTGTGTGAAATAAAGTGTTCAGTTCGACATTCCAACCTCCTGAAGAAGGTCAGAGTGTACAACTGCCGAAACGTTGTAATAAATATGGCAACAAAGATGAAAACAATAGTTTGAATAATGTAAATAGTGTACATAATACCTCATCTCAGAAATATATATATATTTTTGTGTATTTAGGCAGCAATCCTTCTTTCATGCACATTTCGTTGTTAGTCGTTTTCAATGAAATATATATATATATATATATATATATATATATATATGACTAAATTCACAGAACACTCACATATATAGAGGGTGTATCAAAATACTTTTACGAACTTGGAGGGTGGGTTCCTCACACCAAAACAAAAGTCCATATAAACATATGTCCGCAAATCCTTTGTTTTTTAGTTATTATGTTTAAAGTTTATGGGAGTTGCTATTAAATGTACAATCCGATATACAATCCAAAAATACTTATTACCATTGTTTGTAGCGCCATGGCTCCTGTCTCAATAATGTGATGATAAACACTAGCAAAGATTGGATGACTTGGCTGCCTTCGGTCTGGAAATGCAATCTGATACACCCATGCAGCTTCACATCCATTACCATTTGCGTGACCGTATGTAAAAATCCTATCTGCCTGTTCACGATATGAATATTCTGCCATTGTTAAATAGAACGCTTCTCAATTAACTCACTACTACACACATTAACTGCTGAAGACAGACTAGCCACAAATGTACACGAATGACAAATGTAACCTAGTCTATGTGGCAACACAGCACCATCTAAATGTAAATTTTCTTGAAACTTAACTCAAACACAAAGGATTTGCGGACATCTGTTTATCTGGGCTTTTGTCCTTATTTAGTGTGAGGAACCCCATCCCTAAAGTTTATAAAAGTATTTATATATATGAACAGAGTAAGAAAGAAAGAAAAAAAAACGTACAAATATTTGATGCATGATTTTTTTCATTAATCAGTTACAAATTATGTCACTTCACTTTGAACTAATTTCAATAATTTGAAACACCAGAATTTAGTTAAATAAATTTCATCATAGTGATAACACCCAGTTCTTGACAATGATTGTCACAACCCAAAGTATCTGAATATAATAATAAAAAGTTGAATAGATAAACTTTGTCAGTAGAATTTATTAAAACTTGTTTTTATATATATGTTAGGTCAAACTAGAGTCATTCCAATGGATGGATATTTTAAGAAAGTGCTCAATACACAATTTATAAAATTGAACATGCAGAGCAGATAATAAAAATTTGAAAAAATTCACACTCAACACTACCCGGGATTCAACCTTACAGTTTCAGCAGGTGGTTACTAGTAAATAATTAATTTGTAGTACTATTGAAGCCTGCTTATATAACTTAACTAAGTTAACTAAATACTACAAAGTAGAAATATCAGAAGGGACGAGGAAAGATTTGGAAGAACCTGAAGAGGGATGAAAAAAAAAAATTGTTAGTGTAATCATCCGGGTTAGTATTGTTGATTCAACAAATTGACTCTGTCCAGGTATGTCACGATAGCCAGCTTTTCCTCTTGACACAACCCACAAACACTGCCATTATAAGACTTAACTCTTCTCAGAACACTCTATCTTATACTGGGGCTTCTATTACGTTTCTTTTTAAACTCCCACACATGACTTGCCAGCTTTGTATAATGACTATGGCTTTCCACTTTAAAGGAGGACCTATGATTGTACAACCTTTTCTTGAACATACCTTCTGTAAATCCTATGCAGATATTGCTCTGTCCTGTGAAATGTTCCACCCCCGCCTTGTAGACCACGCTCACGGTATTACAGCTACCGTGCAACAAACACTTGTCTTTGTCACTGCAGTTGCAGGAGATAGTGTTGGTGTTGTTGCTATGTGGGCCGTCTTCAACTTGCTTGTGTTGTTTCCTTTTTTAATACCATCTAGATTGTTGGTGCAGCAGTAACTTAATTTTACAGTATTTCTGTTAAACATTTTGTGTAGATTGGGAAATGCTTAGTGAATAGTTTGAAAAATATTTCCATATATTAGTTTTAGCTACTAAATTAAAAGTGAGGGGTCGGGCGTTGAACCAGATAATATCTCTCTTCCTATTTCTATTCCTCAATTGCTGGTTGGGTTGCGGATTAAAGTTCAATTTGTTTCTGTGCCTCTCCGCTCTCAACACTGCTTCATACGCTTTTTTTATATATAGAATTTATATATTTCACTATCGTATTTGGCTTCATATATGGAGCGACAATGCCAGCAGAGAGGTTAAATTTAACATCTAAATATTGTACGCTCTTTTTGTTCATTTTGACCATAATTTAAAATTTAAGGGTGTGAAAAAGCTTGAAATGCATTTTCCTGATCTTTTTGTTAGCCTTTCTATTATCTGTAGAGGCCGTGATTGTCAATATGGCCAATTTTGTTGATTTTATTTAATATAAACAGCCTCATGAGCTCCAAGTATCCTTGCAGGACATCAAAGTCATCTTTGCTTATCTTCTTCACCCAAACATCACCATTGTGTTATAAAGTGGATTTGTGACAATGCAAAATTATATCAATATGTTCAAGTGGGATGTCACCAAAACTTTTTGCAGACTCTAGTGCTTCAAGCCGGCTTTTCTCCATTGTGCTGGGGAAGAAGTCTTTAATGTTGTACTTAATGAAAACCTGCCTACTCTTATCTTTAATGCCATAAAACCAGGAGATACATTAACTTGTGTCCTTCCATTTGTTTGCTTGGGTAACTACTTGTAACAAGTTGCAAACATTTTAAAAAATTTTTCTGGCTAATTATACCGACTTCTGTTTTAGTGGGATTTATCAGGCAAAACAAAGGGCTTTCAAAGATGTCACTTTTGTGGTACTTTGCAGTAAAGAAAGCTTGCTTACGGTATCATTGGTTGACCTTGTTATTAATGCCCAGCCTGGCTGTGATTTCCTTGGCCTCCTTATTGACTTTTTTTTTTTTTTTTAAGCTTATCACCCCAAGCAAGGCTGGAAGCCACTAGCATGCAAGGGGTTACAGAAGGTTTGGAGGAAGAGCAGATAGGAGTGGTAAAGGAGAAGATGTGGAGAAAGATAGTGGATCGATCAAGGCAAGGGGGTTACAGAAGATTTGGAGCGAGAGCAGATAGGAATGAAAGGTGAAAGGATGTGGAGAAGGGAAGT
>OZ038499.1:91103955-91178955 GCA_964036315.1 Acanthosepion esculentum | reverse complement strand
ATTAAAGTTTTTATTGAATTTTTCTTCTGTTCATACAAGTGTTTTCTTTTCTGGACACAAAGTGTGTAAAAACTGTCCAATATTATTTATGATTTCACATGCCCCTTACAGAACTGTATTCCTGATCAAACCAAACTCATAAATAATTATATTGGTCATACCACTACATGCCTACCTGAACATAGCTCAATTAGGACTCATTTAAACATACATGGAAACCCATCAAACTCTATCTGCAACATACTAGTAGAAGATAAAAGTATAGTAGCCTCATGCACATGTAAAAAAAAAAAAAGAAAAAAAGATTAAAAATAACGGAATGACTAATAATAATAATAAAAAATCATCCTTGATAATGGCTAAAAGAATAGCTGAAAGCGCTTGGATATGCAGAACTTTTGGACATTTTTTAAAATTTTGTTGTAATGCCTTCACTCCACATTAATACTGTTAATGCTCTGTCCTTACTTTTTAATATTGAGCACTTAATGACAAAAACCTGCCTGCCTAAAATGCCTTTCCACCAGTAAATTACGGGGGGAAAAGAACCATCAATTTTGGCACCTAAAAACTCTTACAATAAACAGCCACCTGCACTAATGCAAAGCTCTTCAGTAAAATGAATGGAGCACTTTGGTTGATTGGCATTTGTTTACATTTGTAAAAACAATACGCTTGATTTAGTTGTGTAACTCTACTGAGTGAAGATAGCTCTGGCTGACACCAAATTAGTTGTGTTTCAATCCTGGCTTGAGGCATTCGGAAGTCTAGTCGCACTGAGGAGCTGTGATACAGTGAAACAGTACTGTCTGTGAATGACATATATATATATATATATATATATATATATACACACACACAGTTTTCTTTTTACATAAACTATTGATGGTAACTGATATTTATATCATGTGCAAAGTGAAGTGCCCCAAAATTATGTCATTGGTACATTGGATGGTTTTTTCTCTCTCCTACTTGTAAAAGTGAATTCATCTGGATGACCTTGGTGTGATATAGTAGTCAAAGAAGTAGTGCAAATATGGTAGCCATAGGATGCAAACAAGATTTATTATCATTTACCTGAAAGACAGGGTACTCTATCTGAAGGGTGGCAATTCAGTTGCTATAGGTTTTACTTGGGCAACAGTGGCATGCTTATCGAAGGGTATAGATAATGAAGATAGGAAGATAATGATGATGAAGATAATGTTGATAGATGATGAAGATAAATAATGAAAAGAGATAATGAACATTCTTAGATCAGAAAATTGTCTACTGGATATGTTGATTTTTTTTTTAAATGTTCACCATGTGTGTGTATATTTTCTTCTCTTATTAAATCATGACAATTGTTTAAGTCTTCAGTTGAATGACGAAGGAGTTTCTGTTCATGAAGAAATAAAAAGATTTTCATAACTTGCAACTTTTGCTGAATGACTAATTTGTTTTTGCCAATTTTTTTCTCAAAACCATGTTTTTTTTCCCTTTGTCTCCTCTTGATGTAGGTCACTTGGTCCAGACATTTCTCTACTTTTGTCTCACAACAGCAAAAGACTGATATAAGTGCAGAAGTCATTATTTATGCATTTGCACATAGGTATAAAATTCTCTATAAAGACATTGTGATGTATTAAACATTAATATTTTATAGCATACTGTGTGCAAATTTATGTTACATAACTGTGCATATAAAAATAGACTTGTGGAAAAATAGAATGAAAACTAGCTAAATGAAAAGTTCAGTTGTCTGTCATATTTGAAAATATTACATGATGAGGAAACAATGAAAAGTGCATATATTATAGGGACAGACTTCTTGTCTTTTATTAGTGATAATTTTTTGGAAGAAAAAATAAAGGCATTTTTTTGGTCATCATATTTGTCCTTCAGATCTGAAGAAGGCTTTATCTTGCAATTCATCAGTGGAGCCAGAGATGGATCCACAAAGCAAGTGTGGCTGTGCAGTCTCGAGAAGCGGGTATACTGGAAGTTAGTGGTTGTGACAAATAGCAAATTACATTGTTGCATTGTTCCCTTTGGATATTGACCGAATATTGATTTTTTTTTTTTTTTTTTTTTTTCTTGTCACCAGGCTTCTTTGAGGTTTGTCAGGCAATGGCACATACAACATGATTGGTTGTGAACACTCTCCCCTAGCTTCTTTAATTCTTCCTTCAGTCTGCTCTTGCATCAGTGTTTTCAGTAAGAACAGATTAAACAGACATACTCTAGCAAACATGGACTTTCATGCCTACAATAAGACGGTATCAAAAGTAACTTTTTTCCAATGACACTGCTTTTAACTACCTTCACTCTTTGGCAATGTTTGTTTTAAAAAGTAATGATTAGAATTGTAATAAAACCTAAACATATAATAAAAGTGAATTTATATATATATTTTTTTCTGTTCTTGAGAATTTACAAGAAAATATTAAACATTATTTATTTATTAGATTGTTTATTTACAAGAATAATTTTAGATTTACAGCATTATAAAAATATAATACAATTAAAATAAACAATGGGATATTCCATTTTGATTGCAAGTAAAGATGGAAGTGACATATCAAAGATGCTGTTTAGTTTCAGTGAGAAAAAAAAGAAAGGGAAGCTAGAGGAGGCAATAACACTTTCATGTGTTTAACGTCTGCTTCAGTGAAATGGAAAAACTTGTCAGTTTCAAATTTTTTCATTTGTACCCTCTTACTTTTTTAAATAACGACCTGCATTCACATTTATAGTTGTTATTGTAATGTTTTATTAAAGTTGTTAAGCTCATATTTAACGATGCAATAGCGGAATTTCCATGGGTATTTTAAAGCTGTGGGGCTTGCAAGGAGTTTACTCGGACATTAAGTTAAGAATTAAGATTCACCAGAAAGTTAAAATAGGAAAACCGTGAAATGTTCATAGGTATTTCTCGTTACTATTATTAGTACTAACCCGAAACTTGAACACATTATAGTAAAGTACTTATGACATGTTATGTGTCAGGAAAAATGAAGAAAAGTTTACTGATACATGTTAACAAGTACAACAAAATGTAACATGCAAAGGTTTTGGACACATATAGTTTTCAGTATTTACTGGCTTATCTATTATTTGATATCATGGCTACCAGACATTTGGAATAATTTGAAGCAAGCATTGCTACAAAACCAAAACATTAACCAAAAAAAAAAAAAACTCAAGTCATGTTTTTAAATAACCAAAAAGTACAAAATTTTCATATGGCACCATACTTATTCAGAAATATCTAAATTGTCAGATGTATACAATTGCTTTCTTAGTTCAATGATAAAAATGGCTTTGAACAAATGAAGCCTCGCGATCTTAACGAAGACTGTCCTTCTTCAGACCTTGTGAATTGGTACTGCAGAATCACAAGGAAAGAACTGCCAAATAACAAAGCACATCACTTGAGGACTACTAAAATGTAACTCAAACAGAAAATAATGACATAATCAAGATGTTGATGTTCCTCACAAATTCAAACAAAAGGTTAGGAAGGAAACCTCCACCAATACTGGAAAGATCAATAACAGTTATTGAATTTGAGAAACATATTATCCTGCGAATTGGTTTAATAGAAAATTTCAACCAAATGTAGCACAGCCTAATCAGTGAATGTTTCCTTATAAGGAAACAGTGAATATTACCATTGAAGAGAACAGATACTACACTTTGATCCAAGCACAATGACCAGGGAGTGAATAAAATTGTAACTTGACTAGCACTGGATGTTCAGTCAATGAATGCTGAATGTTTCCTTATAAGGAAACTGTTAATATATCCATTATTGAACTTGAGAAACCTATTTTCCTGAAAAATTATTCTAATAGAAAGATCTTAAATATTTCAACCAAATGTAGCACTGGCTGCTCAGTCAGTGAATGGTGAATGTTTCTTTATAAGGAAACAGTTAATATTGCTATTAGCATTACCAGTAAGTAAAGTGCAACAACAACTAAAATGGATGGCACTTGAGTCTTTTGGTGAGTTTCTCTTGGTGTCGAATAAGTCATTTAATGCCAGGTTGAAACTTATAAGTGGAAATTTCCAAAATTATGTTCTGCATACTTTTGAATGTCATTGTCAAGGAAAGAAGGTAGAAATTCAAGAAATAGTCATGAAACAACATATAATTTTAGTAAGTTCCTTTCCAAGTTTTCACTTGTTATTAAATGACTTGCTAAGTTATACTGTGTTTATAATATTTTTTTTTCGTATCTCTGAGTATATATCAAGTGGTATTTAACTTCGGACATTTACTCTGTTCAGAGTGCAATCTGTTTGACTCGGTTTTAAAAAAAAGTTATTCATTTGAAAATGATAAATAAATCCGAACGTATTTTTTCTATCATCAAAGTTATTTTAAATAATAAAAATAATATAAAACAAAAACATGTACGATCCCTAAATAAGAAGTTTCAACTTCTTTGCTTTTATTTTGTTTCTTGTCCCCAAAGGCACAAATAAAATCTTTATTCAAAGAAATATTTCCGTTTTAACTCATCTTTCATCAACGATGACTATTTTTACCATGACTTAACAATCTCTTAATTGAAGTTAACTGAAGCAAGAAATGAAGTGATCAGGAGAACGGTGTGCCCACCTGGCATTCAGGGAGCTGCAAGTCTTTGAAAAGATAAGCAGAAGACTTTCTTTTGACATACTGCTATTTATAGCAGTATGGCTTATTTCTCTTCTTTTTTATGGTTTTATAAAAATGAGGAATTATTGTACAAGCTAAATGTCTTTGCTTTTGATCAAAGTTAATATTAGGTTGGTGCAAAAATAATGTTGTTATTTACATAAGTAACATATGTGAGAAAACGACATTATTTTTGCACCAACCTAATACTTATGCCCCTCTTAAAATTTGCGACTCTGAATTTTTCTTTACAAGCATTTTAAATTTTAAAACCTCCCTCAAGCAAATTAAAAATAAACATCTGAGTGACAGGACGGAGAAATTTTAAAAAAAAAAGTGTCGACCGTAGTCTGGATCATCAAGTCAATGCAAATGATCATTTCCTTAGCTGCATAATGTGTGCTTTGCTAAGGCTACATACAGTTTTGAATTCAGTGTTTTCCTTCTCTTAGACCAGTTGCTATCCGAGGCTATATGACACAGTCTTGCTATTTATCCATTGTGCCTTCCTCTATAAAGATTTCCATAGTAATTATTCTGATGAGCTTTCCTCTTTGGTACGTCAACTTTACAAATGTAAGTGTAGTACTAGATTGGCAGCTAGGTCTCATCATTTTACAGTAGAAATTACTAGATGTAACCGTAAGTTCTATGCTAATGGTTGCTTTGGTTGCACTTCTCACTTGCAGAACTCTCTTCTGGCTTCTTTTCTTTCCAGTCAACTTTGATTTTCAAAAAAATGAAATGCAGTGTCAGTCTTTATCTTCTTAATTCCTGTTCTTTTATTGTTATTTCTCCTTAATAATGTTTTTATTTTATTCTCTCACACTTGGTAACCCCTTGCATCTTAGTGGCTTTATTGCCTTACTCAAGATGAAATGAATAAAAAAAATTAGGTCAATTTTTTTTTTTTTTTAAAGTTATCTGAAGGAATACTAGCTGAATTGGATACTAATCATATATTATTATTAGTATCAGTAATTAGTATACTAATATGCTAGCCAATACTAATACTAGCTGGATTGAATAATAGCTGAAGGAAAGCTGTTCTGGCTCATCCTGGACATATGACACTATAGGATACAATCCGCCAAAAGCCAGAATTGGAACAAAATCAACACATCACTGTATATTAATCTATCATTATTCAATAAACAATTATTCATTTTCACTAGTTGCATTCTTTGTGGGCGTGGCATGTTTGTGATTTGAGTTTCATCCCATAAATTGTAGTTATGATTGGGCTCAGTGGCATCATCATTACATCACAGGATATAGCTTTCTTTCATGTTTTGCATACATTTATTGTTTTCTATGTATTTATTAATTATTTATAATCAAAGTAACAAAAAATTTATTCAACAGTATGCCGATAACAAAATCTGGAACGATTTTTCTCATTATTTTATTTTATTTTTTAGTCTTTTCAGCCCTAGCCAGGCAATAAAACCACTAAGACTCGAGGAGTTACTGAGTGTGAGAGAATATGACAACAACAAAAAAGAAACTATTAAAGAGATAGAACAATAAAAGAACAAGGAATATAACGGAATAGACAGAACGATTGACATTGCATTTAAATTTTTGAATATCAAAGTTGACTGGGAAGAAAGAAGCTGGAAGAGAGTTCCACAAGTGAGAAGTGTGATAAAAGAAACTGTTATCATACAACTTAGTTACATCTAGCCATTTCAATTGTAAAATGATGGGGCCTTGCTGCCAATCTACTTCTGTGCTTAAATTCATAAAGTCTAGGTACCATAGAGGAATGTTCATCATAACAATTACCATGAAAGTATTTATAGAAAAGGCACAGGGAAGCCATATTATGGTGGTAGAAAGTGACTGAAGCCAAAATACCAAAATACTATGGATTTTGTCAATATTCCCTAAATATATAGCAGGAATACCGGACCAGATGTGGCAACAATATTCTAGGCATGGATGAATCGTAGACTTATAAATATGTAAGATAGATTTTGGAGAATTATTATTTATTTATTTAGTTTTTTTTTTAGCACACTACAGAGAAAAAACTTTCATAACAGAAGACCTAGCAATTGATTCAATATAATCTTTCCACTCCATGTCAATGGAAAATGTTAATCCAAGAAGGCTCAATGAGTAACTCTCATGAAGGTTAGCATCAGCCATGCTGATAGAAGGCAAAAAGGGTTCTCAGCTGATTAAATGAGAGCAGTTTTATTTTGTAGGCATTAGAATTAACAAGCCATTTCTTGCCCCAGTTAACAACAGATTGTAGATCAATTTTTTTAGATCTGTTGCCTATTTGACCTTATGGAACTGGTCAGACTTGCTATTAATACAAAAGTAAATAGTTGTCATCAATGTAGATACCAAGTTGAGAACTGATGATATCAGGAAGGTTGTTGATGAAAATTAGGAACAATACAAGTCCAAGGAGAAAGCCCTGGAGGTCACTGGCATTAATACAAAAAGATCGAGAAAACTGGCCATTCAAGACATGAAAGTAATTCTTTCTGTATAAAACTTTGTCACTGATTTTTTTTTTGTGGAAGCCAGTACTTCAGTAGTTGACCAACAGTGGGCATATTTTCTCTTTTTTTTTTTACAAAATCTTCACCCAGTACAATGTCAAAGAGCCACTTATGGTAGAAAGTTACTGATTGAGATTGTTGTATGGGGGATGTAAGAGGAAGAAGTGCAGATTATGAGGATATGTAGGATAGATAACAATGAACCTTAGACTTTGAAGAGGTTAAGATTGTAAAGATCAGGGAAGCATCATTTCGGGAGTCTTTTTGATATGGTATCAGTTCTCAGGAAGAAGCTGAATACTACTTCCTTCTTACCAAAGGAATATAAAGGGAATGAGGATGATTCAGCACTGTGTATGTGGCATGGCATATCTGGACTTTAAAGATCCGAACCTGAGAAAAGAATTCAAGGATCAAAAATTGACATTGACTTATCTACCGGTTTGCCTAATACACAAGTTTTGGCAGTAATTTTATATGTGCTTTAGCAGGACATAACTAACATAACTGACATTGGTTTTTATAAGATTTTTGCATGCTAATATGAACTTGTCACAATTTTTTTTTCTTTTGTTACAAAATTCAAAGAAGGGTCTGTAATGTAATTGATCCTGACCATTTGCTTCAGTTTCAGCCATTTTCTTACTGATGTAATGTGGCTTCCTTCTGTCTTTTCTACAAATATTTTTATTGTATCTGGAATGACTGCAAAACACTTTCCTCTCCCTAATTTATAGGCAGAAGAGCACAAATGCATTCCTAGCTGCAAGGAATGAGTGCAAAAGATTTTCCCCTTCCCTTTCATAGGCAAAAATCCACAAAATGCATGATGGGATACATTTCTTAGTCAGTAAAATAGATCGAAATCTACCTTGTCCAAATCTACCTTGTCTATATGGAAGATCATTGGGTTCACTTGCCTGGCCTAGCTTTACTGCGTAGATGCTAATTTGTGGTTTGTAAACCTCTTTGCTTTCTTACCTGTGAATTTAAGTATTCCCATACTTACCTAAACAAAATAGACCAAACCCGGATATAAGAGAAACCCAGATATAAGATACTTCTTCTCCGGTCCCGCCAACTCTCTTATATCCGGGTTACACTGTATTGTTTGCTTGCTTGATACCATTTAATTTTTGCTCCTCTTTCTTTCTATTGCAAATATTATTAATTCTGTTCATTTGGACAGTTGTGCTATTTATCTTGCATTTGGACCACGACTTCTATCTTAACACTAGCCAATAAGATAGGCCAATTCTCAGTGTCGTCTGATTCAGTCCTGATTTGACTTGCTTTGAAATCAAAATGCTACATTCGCTTATCTGAATTTGCTCTTGTGTATCAACCCCAATTCTTAGTCTGTGAACTTTTTGCCATATTATTGTTAATTTGCCTTACATATATTATTTGTTTGCTTTATATTATTTTTATCCTGTTCTTTTATTTTTTTGTTATTGAAATTGTTTATTGCAAACTTTCTCAATTCTGTTTGTTTGGCAGTTCTGCCATTTATTTACATTTAACCATGGCCACTCACTCTACACTAACTGCTCTGACAAGCTTTTTTACCTGGCGACCTATCTACATGAATTTATGTTACTAGATTGGTAACTAGGTCCCACTATTTTACTAAATGTAACCACCATTTCTACTCCAACAGTTTCTTTTCTCACACTTCCAACTTGTGGATCTCCCTTCTGTGTCCTTGCTTCCTTGATGACTATAATCTTCAAAAATTTAAATGCGATGCCAATAGCCATCTTTTGTCTTCTTGAACCCTGTTCATTTTTTTTTTTCAATCCTCCCTATTCTAACTCTTGTTTTTCATTTTCATTCCCTGTAAACCTCTGCATGCTAGTAGCATTACCGCCTTGCTTGGGGTGAAAAAAAAAATGCAGTGATAACTTTTCATCTTTATCATCAGTTGATATAACATTTATGTATTGACTAGCAGCATGGCCCGGCATTGCCCGTGCTTGATTCAAAAATCGTACGACTCATACAACAATCGCTATCACTTGACTTAAAATATTTTGCCCTTTGCCGTCCTTATGTTGCTACATGCCTTACTTCTTGCCTATCTCACACTGTGATTTTTTTCTAAGCTTTTTTAAGCGATTTTTTTCTTTTCTAAGCGATTTTTTTCTAAGAAAAACCAAATGAAAAAACAATGTTAATAACAAATACTTTTTCACACCCAACCCAGTTCTGCGGAATCAGAATCAATGTTAAGTTTAAGCAAGCGAATGTGCCAATTGGAGTAAAGTGCCATGCAGATTTAAATTTTTCCCACTTGTGACGAATGCAGCTATTGATTTTTTTTTTTTTTTTTGCATGCTAGCATGCTAGTTAACATTCGTGTCAGTCAGCTGTTGGCTCTCACGCTGGCCAATAGAATCTTCCTGCCTATTCGTGGCAGCCAGCTATAGGCTCTCACTCTGGCCAGTAGAAAATGGCCGTAAACTACATGAAAACTGCCATAAAAGCATGAAAAAATCGATTATTTCCACTATCAATGGGAGTTGGGAAATGCAATGTCAGTCTTGGCCTTCTCACTAACTTGGAGCATGTGCATGTAAATTTTGGTGCAAATCCGTCGAAAATTGTGGCCGTGCATTCATTACACACACACACACACACACACACACACACACACTCATCCTGCCTTTTATAGATAGAGATATCTATACTGTGCCAGTTAATTGAAAAGAGAATCCATATTATTGAAGAAAGCCTTGCTTTTCATGATGCCATCTAATATGTTTATTGGATAAGGTCAAGAAATTTCTGAAGAATAAAAGGAGAAATATAAAAGAAATGCTCACTGAATAATATATTTCAAGTCAAGGTTGAATGATGCCATTTTATAGAGATTCCGACCTTGAATAAACAAAACGAGCCATGCTGAGGCTGATGAAGAAATCTGTTACAAAGTGCTTCAGAATAAGGTCAAAGCTGCATCCATGTTTTTGGTAGGATATTGTTGTAGCAACTAAAGTTTGTTTAATGATGTTTTTCCCCTGAAATCTTATCTGGACGGCGACTCATCATCTCATAAAAACTTTGAAAACAAAACAACAGAATATTTAGATTTGCTGACTTATATATTTTTATACCAGTATATGTATATATATATATATATATATCAGTGGCGACTGTATGTCATCAGTATTTGTTGGGCTCATTACAATCTTTAACAAAATAAACTCTTGATATAACTTAGATGCTAAAATATATAATTTAAAAATATCTGTAGCCAGATGATTTTTTTAAAAAAAATAATGTGTATCTATCCGGTGTGTGTGTGTGTGTGTTTGTATATATGTCTATGTATTTCTCTGTGAATTTTTAGTTTTATGATCAGTACTGCTGACTGATATCATATTTCCTCAATACTACTCCAGTCACACTCCTCAGCCCAACCCTCCAGTCGATGAGTTAAGCCTGCCATGTTCTTTGATTTTCCGTGGACTTCAAGTCAGGCTAAACTTAATTTGCCCTCTTTCAATTGATACATTGTGCTAAAACCCTTATACTGTATGGAATAAATTATTTAAAATCGACATGTGAAAACAATAAGTTGAAGAAAAAAATGTATTCTTTGGAAAAAGGGAGCATACAAGTCATTAGAGATACATTGCTTATTAAGTATGTCTCCAGCTTAGATAGGGCCTCACACCAATGCAATCTGACTTGCCAAGTTAATTTTATTTCCTTCTTTTTTTCACTTACTTTCTCTATTTGTTTTATTTTTCTTTTCTTTCTTCTTTATTATGAACAATATCAGTGAAATGTATTTCACTTAATATTTTGAGGCAGGGAGTTAAAGCAATTAATTTTGGATCCAGATATAGATATTCTTGAATGTTAAACTGTACCTCTTACTCTGTAACATTCTACCTTGAGTGGCTCTTGTACAGGGTGAACATCATTTTAAAAGAAACAAATATCTCTGGCTTTATAATTCTGAAAGAGGCAGCTAAAATCTACTTTTGTATGACTTAGGGTGAGCCTAGTAAATGCTGGGGTGACCACAGATCAACTCTTATTGATATTAAATTCTGTCCCGAGGAAAACAATGCATAACTTGCCTAGTGAGCTTGAGTAAATGGATGGCCGAACAAGGTTTAATAGAGATAACAAAAACAAAAAATCATTAAATCATTCTTTTTAGAACAGGAAATTGGGGAGTGCCATGATCACCAATATCCTGAAGGGATACTGTACATAGAAGAATAACGTGTCTCTTATTAATTAACCAGAAATTTTTTTTTTGCAGAGTACTGACAATCTCTAGTGTATATATCTGAAATTACTGTGTATAAAATTCTGTCCATATTTTATAGATTTGTTCTCAGAATCATTATGAGCTTATAGCAACATTACATTGAAACACCACTTCTCATATGATCACTAAAGTTAAGCAATGTTGAGCTTGGTCAGTACTTAGATGGGTGACCACTTGCGAATGCTAGGTGCTTTTTTTTTTTTCTACTTAGAATCAGAAAGAGACAATTGAAATTTCTGAGATACACAATGAGGAAAAGAGGCTTGGAGAATTTGATGCTGACAGGAAATCATGAAGCCAAATGAAGCCTACCTAATGAGCTTACAGAAATGGATAGTCATAGAAGAGATAATAATGAAACAAACATTACTCAGAGATACAAAGGAGAAGCTGTGGAGAGCCAAGCTTACTCACATCCTGAAGGGACATGGCATATGAAAGAAGATATCAGTTGAAGAAAGAAAATTAATCACACTAGCTCCTCTGCGATAATATCCAAGTATATATGGATCATTGCTGAATCATGAGCAAATTAAGAAAGCTACCTACTTTAACCTTGTGGGAAATTGTTTAAGTAAAGCTGGAGAACAGTTGAAGAAGAGACTGGAAGCAAAAGAAATATTCTACAGAAGGATGCTGAGAATAATATGGACTGAACATGTAAGCAATGATGACGTTTTAAAGAAAATGGAAACAAAAGGACACAGAAAGAAATAGTCAAAATTTCTAGGTCACATAATGAGGAAAGAGGGCTTGGAAAATTTGATACTCACTGGACATTCAAGTCAAGAGGGAGAGAGGAAAACGATGCATAAACTACCTAGTGAGCTTCAATAAATGGCTGTCAGAACAGGGTTTACGAGAGTTAAAAATGGACAAAAAAATTGTTGGGAGCCATGTTTGCAAATGTCCTGAAGCAATGCTGCCCATAGAAGAAGGTTTGAGTTGATTTCTTTGCTGAACAAGAGAAAACCTTGGAGAGAAAACTTATGTTTAAATATGAAATTGCCTGTGTCACATGAGATACTTTGAGGCTTGGCATAATGGCTTAGTCTGATTACTATGTTCACAAACATTTTTTTTGTCTTTTACATTTTTCAACAGTAAATAAAAAATAAAAAAAAAAGTTTATGGACATTATCTGAAAATAAAATTAAAAAAAAAACATCATTCAGGAAAGATTTTACACTTGAGAAAACTAAGGAAAGGGTTGAAATGTGGTAACGATAAAAAGAATGCGATCAATTTTCAGAATAACATTTTGGAAATGTATACTTCTACAAGTCACAGAAGTTGAATAACATTGTCTCCTGTTTATTAAATTTTATTTAATTCTATGCAATAATATTTTATTCAAGATTTAATGGAATGCGCTGTAGTTGAATTTGGTCAGTGAGTTTATTTGACTCATGAAATTTCCTTTGACATTGCTATAGAAGTGTGACAAAGAAGAACCAAGTCTTTCATGGATTGGCCAAATTCTTGAGGGTGGGGACACCGGTCACATTCCTTAAGCTGGGGATACTTGGTCAAATTCCTTTGGATAAGGACATTTGGAATGCAATATGCATTTCTTGTTTTACAGGGTTAAATTTTGTTATAGTAATTCTATTAAAACAGTTTTAAAATTTTGTGTTATCTAAGTCTGTTTTTCTCTCTCTATCTTTATCTAAGTATGTTCATATCTATCTCAGTTTGTTCATCTCTTTCTCTCTAACTCTGTCTCAGCCATCAGTTTCTCTCCCACTCTATCTCAGCCACCAGTTTCTCTCCCACTCTATCTCAGCCACCAGTTTCTCTCCCACTCTATCTCAGCCGCCAGTTTCTCTCCCACTCTATCTCAGCCGCCAGTTTCTCTCCCACTCTCTATTTAGTTATCTATCAATCGAAGTCTATTCCTATCTATCTATCTAGAGTAAAAAGTCTACCAAAAAATTTTGTACATATCTTGCCATAAAGCAGACAAATATGTTGTCAAATTTAAAAAAAAATTAAAGTTATTTTTGTGAAATTAAAGGTCAAAGGTTAAGGTCATGGTCAAATTATCTTATTTGACCTTTAAACAAAAATAAATAGATCACATTTTAGACGCATCCAAGTACTTTAAAATGGTATATAATTTAGCTTTGTAAATGCAAAAACAACTGAGATATTAATATATAAACTTTGTGACTATTTTCCAAAATTCACTTTTTTGGTAAGGGTCAAATGGTCACATCTTGGTAACCCTTTGACCTACAGACGTAAAATAGGTGCCATTCAATTTCTATCATGAAGTTCTATAAGTGTAGCAAACTTGAAAAAATCTGTGCCGATGATGGTCAGTCCCTTGTTGATTTGACATGGAATGACTCATATTTAACATAATCTTTACACCTTGTAACTGACGGAACAACTTGAGCAGACCATTCTTCTATCTGCTAGATCTCTTCAAGATGTAGGCGATCATGGCTCTCCACAATCTCCTACCCTTTCTAGCTCTTATTAAATTTTCTTTTTGCTATCTCTCCTCTTAAACCCTGTTTTGCCATCCATTTACACAAGCTCAGGTTGTATAGGTTATTCACTGTTTTCCCCTGTCCCTCTTGTGTTCAGTATATCCTGTGAGTATCAAATTTTCTAAACCCTCTTTCCTCATTATGTTCTCTAGAAATTCCAACTCTCTTTTTCTGATGTTAATTATAAGTGTCTATTTTGTTTCCATTTCTTCTAAAACTTCATTGTTGATCACATGTTCAATTCATGCCTCATTGTAAGGCATTGAATCCTAACCAGATTTCCTGTATTTGTATTCTTGTTCAACATTAAGTTTAATAAATACTTTCAGGTGCTGCACTATGGGGTAATGGTTAATGAATTAGGCAGAGCATTACTTCTGTGCACCAAGTTCAGTCTTCATGTGTTCTTCACACTTACAGACCTTGTGTCAGACTAAACTAAACTCATAAGTTCTTATATTTACCACAATGAATTCTTTATTTATATTAGTCTCTGTATATCAATCTCACATGATTTGTTATTTATGTTTGCCAATATGTTCCTGTCTATTTAGTTTATCGATCTATCTATTTATACAACTTATACAATCTGTTCTAAATTTGGGAATGCGATGAGCAGTAAGAATACTCAGGCATCAGTGTTTAAATTCTAGTCAAGGACAAGGCAATGAAAGTTGCTTTTCAATACAGAGAGCACCATTCTATTTACACGACTGGAATAAGACTAACTTCCTGTAAAATCTATAATACCAATATAGTATAAAATCTTTCTTTTTATCAATCTCTCTCTCTCCATATTAAACTTCTATTTATCTTAGACTGGTTATGTTTCTTTATCTTTTTCTAACACAATTCACATCTATGTAATATTGGTAGAATTATTTGGCCTTGTTCTGGTCTTTAAATATCCAGAATGAATACAGACACATGGGTTTACTATAGTTTGCATCAATTTGCTTTAGAAAGAAGCTGAGCATATTCAGTTGGTCCTGGAATGTTGATTCTATCAGAGTTTAGCCAATTTTACTATCATCACCGTCATCATCATCATCACTCCCATAAACAGATGTGGTCATAGAGTCATTGCACAGCTGAGTACCAGTCCCCCCTCTACATATCTGGGTTGAAAGCCGGAGAGATATTCATTAACCTGGTGAAGCTCATCCATCTCCAGGTCAAACCACAACCTATGTCCTCAAACTTGAAGGCTTGCCTTGGTCATGGGCATGTAGCTGTTGGAAACAGAACACCTCTCCAACCAGGCTGTTGGAAGCTCTCTGCCCAGGAGCACCATGTTAATACCACAATGGCTGCATGCATAGTTATAGAGCACAGACTATGACATTGTGCTAGATAGCTGTTGACTCCCTATGAAAAGCTTAATCCACCTTTTGATAGAAGTTTTTAATCCTGCTGAGTGTCTAGTCACTCTCCTTACCAAAATATACCTGGTCAGGGAGCTTGTTTAGTTGCCAATGACCTAACCAATTGGTCAGTAGTACTGGGTTACATGTTACCAATAGGATGGTCTGATATAAAAACTTTACTTTTATAAAGCTTTTAGAAAAAAAATGACCAAAGCATAAACAAACAATATATGACTGAAAATAACTGATATACTGTCACATAAAAAGATATCTGTTTTAGCAATTTGATTAGGAGTGGTTATGTTTACACTGTAGCAATATGAGTAAGCTGAGGTGTTGTTAAATTGAAAACAGTTGGACTTGTCACAAAAATGTATACGGAACATTTACTTTCTCGACTAATGGTTATCAGTAAGTGAAGTCAACTTCAAAGTACATTGCAAGAGTCACAGACAGAGAAAACAAATCATGGAATGAAGATAAATTACTTCTTTTCTAGATGAAGATGACAAGACAAGGAAAGAAATTGTAATCTATAAAACTGACCATCCCAGGAAAAGGCACACACAGAGATACAAAGCAGCCCTCAGACAATGTACAGAGCCACTATGAGTGAGAACCTCCCCCTCCTCACCTACATAATTTGCTCACTTCTAGCAGCAGGTTACAACCCAAGAATAAAATCTGGTTTACTGCTAAAAATTGTTCTGTTTTTCATTCATATTTTTAAGCCACAAGCGTTTGACTGGAAGTGAACCTGGTGTTTGGTCTGAGCTGCAACTCAGAACACAAAAACTGGCACGATCAAGCTCGAACTTTTATCCCGTGACCACAATAGTACCAACTATAAGCACGCATGGGCAGAAGGCAGTTTGACAAACCTGAAGATATGTCACAGTGAAAGTATAGATAATTTTTGACTTAGCCTCTTATCTCCTGCCTTATACAAGGGTCATTCAATAAATAAGTTGAATTTTTCAGTATAAGGACTTCTAATACAGGTAGAAGCTTACTCTTTTTTATTTTTTTTTTGTTTTACTTCTTTTTCATTAAAAAAAAACTTTGAGAGTTTTGGCGATTAACAAAGATGGCCGACCAAGAAGCATGCTCCAGGATTGAACAGCGGTCAGTTATCAAGTTTTTGGTTGCTGAAGGGTGCAAACCAGTTGAAATTCATAGGAGAATGTCAACTGTGTATGGTGCCACATGTTTCAGCCAAAAAAATGTCTACAAGTGGGCTAAATTGTTTAAAGAAGGATGGAGCAGTGTTGAGAATGAAGACAGGCCTGGGAGGCCTACAGAAGTGAGGTCTCCTGAGGTGATCAAATCAGTCAATGACCTCATTCAGTCTGACAGAAGGGTGACAGTGGATGACATTGCAAGGACTTTGAGCTTATCTGTTGGGACAAACGCAGGGGTCATCAGTCAGAAGGAGTCATCTTGCATCATGACAATGCAAGGCCTCACACAGCAGCCCAAACGGTGCAGACCATCAACGAGCTGGGCTGGGAACTGCTCCCTCATCCCCCTTACTGTCCAGACATTGCCCCTTCAGGCTTTCACCTGTTTGGTCCCTTGAAAGTGTTCACGAGATGCACAAAGTTTAAAAGTGACGATGAAGTCAAAAATGTTGTGAGTGACTGGCTGAGACATCAGTCCAAAGATTTTTATGGTGAGGGAATACGGAAGCTTGTGCACAGATGGGAAAAGTGTGTCACAGTGCTGGGAGACTACGTTGAAAAAAAGAAAAAAAGTAAGCTTCGATTTGTATTAGAAGTCCTTATACCGAAAAATTCACCTTATTTATTGAATGATCCTCGTATATCTTAGTCTGTTCATATCTATCTGTCTACTTCTGTAGGGAGATTTTAATTGTTTCAGATTACCCGAGATCATTTGTTAGGTTGCCTTTGGTATGCAGTTACTTTACAATGGATCAAAAATATTGAATATTTGAAAAAAAAATCTATAAGGATTTTGTGGAGGTATATTCATTCACCCCATGTGGTCATAAGTTTGGGCTTGTGTTCATGAGGAAAAACGGAACAAACTTACACAATAACAATAAAAAAACATAGTAAATTGTATGATAATTTCATACAATTTCTATTTATGTATTTGTGTGTGTGTGTTTTACATTACAACTATGATAAGGCTCATGTTATAAAAGGGAGTAAGTCAGTCTGTAATATCACAAGTCCTATCACAGACGGTTTTTAAACACGTGCTGTCATCCCAACAGTCCGTGGGCAAAGAAATTGAATTTTGTGTCTCTTAGCAGGATGTCCGTATATCTGGCAGGTACAGTCTCTGTTGCATGCTGGGAGTAATTAATTTTAATTTTTTTTATTTATTTTAAAAATGTTTAAATTTTATTTTATTTATAATTTTCATTATTATTATTATTATTTTATATTTTATTTTATTTATGATAATAACAATGTTCCCATAATCTCTTTGGCTGATACAAATCTTTTCGTCAGTTTTTTTTTTTTTTTTTATAAAAAAAAGTTCTGACAACAAAAATAATTCTAAGATTTTATCATTGAAATGCTAATTTTGAGAAGTGAGTCGGGCTGAGAATATTTCAGCAACATTTCGCAAATCATTTAATCAAGTTGACTGATTGTATAAGCAATAAAGTTCCTTCCAACTTCCTCACATTTCCATTTTCCTTCAAACTTCCAGCATCCCCCTGAAGAACTACATCTCTTCTTCTTCTGTGAGGAATTTGTCCAGTGTTCACTGCCATATGCCAGGATTGATATTCAATACCATTTCAGCAGACTTTTCTTTGCTTCTAATGAAATCTTTCAATGTACCTTCCAATTTCAGCATTGCATTTTCTGTTATCTGTTAACATATTGACTGCTAACCATGAGTTAATTTGTGGCTGTTAGTTATTATTATGACACACTGATGATGAATTATCTTGTGCTTGGCATTTTCTGATAGATTTTCATCTGCAGGTGCCGAAAACAAGTTTATTTGCAGTAATGTTTTAGTGTAAAAACAATGTTATGATTTCAGTTGAAGCTGTAGATCAACTCCTAAAAATGTTTTATTGCTTAAGTTGATAATTATAAAGTGGGCGTTTGAAGTCAGATTTTGTAATTGACCTCTGGCAGTCAATGTACTAAAACACTCTCCAAACCCCCTCCTGATAGTTAAATTCCTGTATTTAGTTGCTTTTCACATCTCCAATTCATGGCTTGTATCTTGGTTTGTTCCTCTTGTTGATAACCATACATTCTGTTTTCTTAGAAATGAAGTCCTATCTTCCTGCTTTCCTTTGTGAAATTGTCCAGCATTCACTGCCATAGTTTCATAAATAAAAATAAAAAAAATCTTTGATATGAGTGTTTTATGCTATTAAAGTATATTTGATATCGCTGATGACAATGATATTAAGTTCGCTTCAGTTGCTTTGTGTTCCATTAATGCCAATCTTAAAATATCAGATTTTATGCTCAGCACCATACCCCATAAAGGCTTATGGCCATAACCCATTAAAACATGGCTTATCATACGATTACCAAAGTTAAGCAACATTGAACCTGGTCAGTACCTAGATGGGTGACCACTTGAGAATACCAGGTGCTGTAAGCTTAATGGATAACAACTCAGTATTGGAAATTTGGGAGTTGAATTCCAATTCCGATTGGGTTTGTTATATTCACTTATGCACAAATATCCTTGGGATGGGATGAATCCACCTCTTCTCCCCTCAACAATGGGTTAATTAGTAGGACTTGCACCAGTAAATCCTTATTATCTCCATAAAAATTCTTACAATTTAAAAATATTTTCTGGCTTTAAATAACCTGCAAAGGGTTGATAAACCATAAAAAAACAAACAAGCAAATCAATCAATCATCGCATAAAATCATTATCATATAATTTAGCTTTTTAGTCATTCATCAAATTTTAATATATTTGAAACACTCACCATATAAGTCTTTCAATATATTTATCTGTTATCTTTCTTTTTTTTTTCTAGTAAACCAGGTGCTATGGCAGGCAAATTGGAATCGCGTTTACATAAAAAAGACTTAAAAAAACTTCAGGATTCTTTTCTGGTAAGTTATGTTTATGTAAGTAGAATTATTTCATGACTATGTTAATTCTTTATCTTAAACCGGAGCTTTTCAAACTTTTATTTTTAAGTAAATGCTTTTGTGATATATTTCTTAAATTTTCAGTCTAAAATTTCTGGGGTGAAGAGTTATCATTAATTCCATTACGTTCATCTTGGTTGTTATTTTCTTATTGAAGCTGTTGTGCTCTCATGTCTTCTTGGGATGCCTGTCAATCTAGGTAAGCTTCAAAGAATTTTGAACTAAACCCTTTATTTAATTTACATGGGTAGGTTGTTCATATCTAGGGACATCTCATGTTGTTCTTCTTTAGTACTTCTCAGTTATTGTTAATTCTGTTTCCCATTGTGTCTGAGTCTATACTACCCATTTCATACTGATTGGAAAGTGGGTGAGCAACAACTGAGCAGTACTAACGAAGTAATTATGAGTTCAATCCCAGGGCCAAGTAGTATAGATTCAGACTGGAAACAGTGTGTGCAATAATTGAGCAGTACTAAAAAAGAATAAGATGAGATATCCCTTGACATGGGCAACAAAATGAGAACATTCTCTCTCTGTAGATTAAATAAAGGGTTTAGTTAAAAATTCTCTGATGCTTACCTAGGTCAAAAGACACCTAGAATACCAACAAAAATGAGGACGTTAGTTTGACTGTAAATAAATTAAGTTTAGTGTGCAAAGTCGAATATATAATTTAAAATGTATAAAAAACAAAAATAAATAAAATATTTAATATTAATTGAAGATTTTCAATCCCACATTAAAGTAGTGCATTATCTACTTTATCTGACCAGCATGATTGTCTTGGTTGTTATAATCAAACATGTCAACTGTTATTAGGTTGGTGCAAAAATAATGTCGTTTTCTCACATGAAGTTGAACGTCAAAAAACGACATTATTTTTGCACCAACCTAATATATTCTCTAACCATCTTCAGGTGTTGAGCTTTATACTCAGTAACCATCTTTATACTCAGTAACCATTTTGGGATTTTGAACTGAACACTTTATTCAATCCACAAGGATGTCTGCTGCTCCTGTTACATATCTCCAGATTCTCAACACAATCCACAGAAGAAGGGTCTGTAATGTTATTGGTCCTAACCTGGCATCTCAGCTTCAGTCACTTTCCTACCACAGTGATATGGCTTCCTTTTATCTTTTTTATAAATATTTTCATGGCAAGCTCTCCTCCTTGGTACCTTGACCACATGAATTTAAGCGTACTACTAGATTGGCAATCAGGCCTCGTCATTTTGCTTTTGAATTAGCTAGATGTAACTGTAAGTTGTATTTTAATTGTTTGTTTTTTTTTCTTGCATTTCTTGCCTGTGGAACTCTCTTCCAGTTTCTTGCTTCCCTGCCACCTTCAATCTTCAAATATTTAAATGCAACATCAATTACCATCAGTCTTGCGGAATCCTGTTCTTTTATTGTCCTTTCTCCTTGTTAAAGTCTTCTCATTCTCTTTCACTTCCAGTAAACCTTCGTATCTTAGTGGCATTATTGCCTTGCTTGGGTTTAAATGATTAAAAATAAAAAGATTGTTCACATTCCATTTTAAGGAATATTTCATATCTGTTAATACAAACCAGTCATTGAATAAAGAGTTGGGTTTGAAATTCCAGAAAGGTTACTGGATATGAATACCTGAAGAAGGCTGGAGAGTACAATAGCCAAAATATTGAGAGTACAACAAAATATTACAATGAAGATAAGCATACTGGTTCAAATATCAAAGAATATAATAATGATAATTCTTAAATTTCCAATAAAAATTAACATAATGTAATATAAAATATTATATGTAATAACATATAACGCACCAGTTTGGAAAGTTCTGCTTTAAACACTGGCATAGGATTGTAGAGATACAAAAGGCAATTGGTTGAGATGAAGTCACATTGGTCACATGATGGCTGCTTAGTGCCTTTATTTTATAGAGTGATGAAAGTGAGCAGTCTGTCAGTTAATTGCCTGAAATCAAGATACACGAGTTGTTCGTTCTGCCCAGGCTTTTACCCAGGCTAGCCAGCTGCCACATGGTGCAGCTTATAAGCCCATGGTGCTGTTTTCTTTTAGGGAATATATCTTTTCCAGATATAGAAACTATCTCGGGTCACAGTTTGTATGTTTGAAAAAAAAAACATTTGTTGTTTCTTATTTGAGAGGAATATGTCCTCAATAGTGACATAGCAGATAAAATCAGCTTACTCAAATCTCAAATCCTAAATATGGCTTATCCAGAAACAAGAATCTCCAGTAGCTTTAATTCCCATTGGAAATTATTACAAATAAGACCCTATCTTTTTGTATCCTTTTCACTCTGCTTGTTGTGTTGGCATATGTTATAGTTTCTCTGCATGGGATAAATGTAAATATGTGTATATAGTTTTATGTATGGCTTGATGATATAAAACTCTCTTTGAGAACAAAGTATGTTTGTTATTTCTTTTCTTTCAGCAATTCCAAACTGTCTGTGTTTCAAGGTGTTATTATTTCTTGGATATAATAATGCACATAATGGGGGAAATGAAAACTGAAAGACTACTGCTTTCTTCCATAGCTTCCCCATTAATATGACTAATTCCATGGATAGTATATATAGATTTTATATGTGTGCACATACAAATTAGTTTTTCTTTTATAATAACTCAAGAACATTTTGATAAATATGATGGAACATAATAGATGACTTATCATTTAAATATCGGAAAGTGAATATGCTAGTCATTTCTTTCATTTTTCCCTCATGGATGACTATGTCTCTCCAATTTTGATTTTAGTTTCTTATTCCTTTTTATGAAGACAAATAATGTTGAGAAAAACAAGTTTGTGGAATGAGTTTTCATCTCTTATAATTATAGTTGAAGATGTGTCACTCACAAATGTTGGTATGTTTTTTGTTTGTTTGTTTTAGTAACAAACAGTAAATAGGATACAGTTTGTAGGTACATACACTCCAAACATTTGAAAAACAACTTGTATGTTTGATTTTTGTTTATTTGAACTAAGCCAGAATCTAGAAGATACTAATTCTTGTATATCCATGGGGAACCAGACTCTATCAGTGGTTTGTATGTCTATGTATTTTCAACAGCTATAATTGTGGAAAAGGTCACCAATGATAAAGTATACATTAAGAATAAAGTAGCTAGCTGTAAAGAACAACAACAACAACAACAAAAGGAACCTGGATTACAATAAAGTTGTTTCTTCTGAACCATTATGCTCTTGGCATCAGTTTAAACTGATGACTTCTTCTTTTTTTCTCTCCAGATATTTGAACTATAATTATAAGCAATCATTTTGGAAAGTGAAAATTTCACTGAAATATATTGAAAAACTTTTGAGTTTTCATGTGAAATCAAAAAAATACAAACTTTAAGCTAAATGGTTCAAGTACGAGGGTCATTCAATAAATAAGGTGAATTTTTCGGTATAAAGACTTTTAATACAGATAGAAGCTTACTTTTTTTTTTTTTTTCAATGTAGTCTCCCAGCACTGTGACACACTTTTCCCATCTGTGCACAAGCTTCCGTATTCCCTCAGTGTAAAAATCTTTGGACTGATGTCTCAGCCAGTCACTCACAACACTTTTGACTTCATCGTCACTTTTAAACTTCGTGCCTCTTGTGAACGCTTTCAAGGGACCAAACAGGTGAAAGTCTGAAGGGGCAAGATCTGGGCTGTAAGGGGGATGAGGGAGCAGTTCCCAGCCCAGTTCGTTGATGGTCTGCACCATTTGGGCTTGCATTGTCATGATGCAAGATGACTCCTTCTGACTGATGACCCCTGCGTTTGTCCCAACAGATAAGCTCAAAGTCCTTGCAATGTCATCCACTGTCACCCTTCTGTCAGACTGAATGAGGTCATTGACTGATTCGATCACCTCAGGAGACCTCACTTCTGTAGGCCTCCCAGGCCTGTCTTCATCCTCAACACTGCTCCGTCATTCTTTAAACAATTTAGCCCACTTGTAGACATTTTTTTGGCTGAAACATGTGGCACCATACACAGTTGACATTCTCCTATGAATTTCAACTGGTTTTCACCTTTCAGCAACCAAAAACTTGATAACTGACTGCTGTTCAATCCTGGAGCATGCTTCTTGGTCGGCCATCTTTGTTAATCGACAAAACTCCCAAAGTTTTTTTTTAATCTGCAAAAGAAATTAAATCCATGTGAAAAAGAAGTAAAACAAAAAAAAAAATAAAAAATAGTAAGCTTCTATCTGTATTAGAAGTCCTTATACCGAAAAATTCAACTTATTTATTGAATGACCCTCGTATATATAGATAAAAGAAGGTATTTCATCAACCTATATCCTTGTCATCAATTTCAGTTGATGCCTTCTTTTTGAACACATATCTACACTATAAATATAAACATCATTTTGGAAAGTAAAAAATTTCACTGAAATAGCTTAAAAATTTCCAAGCTTTCATCTGAACTTGAGAAAATACAAACTTTAAGCAAAATTATTACAATATATGGAAAAAGGAGGATGTCAGTTTAAAATGGTGATTACCATATATCTCAGCTATAATTATAAATGATAATTTTTCAAACTGAATATTTCACTGAAATATATTGGGAAATTTCCAAATTTTCATCTGAAATCATGAAAATAAAAGCAAAATGGTCACAATGTGTAGAAAAGGTTGTCAGTTTAAACTGATGCCAAGAGAATATAGATTAATCAATAAACTGAATTTGGCAGGGTTGTTATGATAACTCAACAGGTGTTTGTGATTGTTTTGATCTCAATGGGCAGCCTATGTGGTGAGTCGTAGGTTGAATATGGAACCGAATATGTCCCTTTGGAAGATAAAGAAGCCGATGGTCATCGGCACTGCACTGATTTGTCTGATTGTTGATTGATAGAGAAACAGAGTGAGGAAATGTCAAAGAAATCTGCTGGAGAGATGTGATTTTCAATTGTTCACAAGGAGTAGATGGATGATTGTTGATTTTAGAATCCATTTTATATCGGACCATAGGATCCCAGAGCCAGCTCTGTACAGCAAAAAGCGATTGATTAGAAAATAGTTTCTGATTGGCTCAAGCAATGAATCTACTTTAAGGGATAAAAATGTTTTGGGGATGTTCACACTTCATCTATTACCTTGTCTAGGAGTTCATGTAATTTTCTTTCTGTGTCTGCCATCAACACATACTTTTTAGTTTTTGTATCAGCACATTTATGATATCTGATCTGTTTTAACTTTACATATCATAGTACAAAAAGAAACAGTTTTTTAAACTAAGTTGTGAAAAGTCAAACATGGCACTTTTTGTTTCTTTTTTTTTAAATATTTAATTTTACTTTATATTTAAACTTTTATTCTTTATAAATTTATTTTTTCATTAATTTGATTCTAGATTTAATTTCAGTTAGGTTAGATGAAATATTAAATTTGACATTTTAAAATAAAATTTATTTAATTTTAATTCATTTTAAAATTTTTAATTTTAAGTGTTAATTTTTTAATTAGAGTAAATGAAATACAAAATTAAATTTGATTAACAATTTATTTTTATTTAAAAAAAAATAGTATTTTTTTTAATTTAGTTTGTAATTTTTTTAAATTTTGAATCTTTTAAATCTAATTTTTTTATTTTTTGAATTTTCTTTTAAATTTAATTTCCTGGTGATATGTTTGAGTTTCACAATATATATATTCATATTTTTTAAACTTAAAAATAACCTGGAATTTGCTTATTGCTTTACAGCTTATCAACCCTTTGCAGGTTATTTAAAGCCAGAAAATATTTTTAGATTGTTAGATTTTTTTTTTTAATAATAATGATTTAGTGATACAAGTTTTATGAAGTAACTCATAGCTGGGAGAGAACAGGTGGTTTCATACTTTTCCCAAGGGTATTTCTGCATAAGTGAATATAACAAACCTAACTGGAATTGGAACTTTGTTCTTCAATTAACAATTGAGCTATTATTCATTACACCACCTGCACATCCAAACTTACAGCACCTGTTATTCTCAAGTAGTCACCCATCTAGGTACTGACCAGGCTTGAAATTTCTTAACTTTGATGATCATACAGGAACCAGTGTTTTCAATATGATGTGGCCTTAAGCCCCTGAAATCTGTGATGAAAACAACAAAATAAGACAGCACAATTACTAATAATGACATTTCTTCGTCTGGGAAATTCATACAAGTACAATGTACAGCAGAATTACCTCCCACATAATGGTAAGACATTAGATAGATGAAGTCATCATTGTCACTAATGTCTTACCATTATGTGGGAGGTATTTCTGGGAGGTATATGTGGGGGTATTTCTTCCGCACTCTGTATATTAAATATAGTAGACAAAATATTAAAAAAAAAAAAATTCTGCATTTCTTTTTGAAAGAATTTTTCTGTGTAATAATGGTTTTATCAATGGAACTTATATATACAGTTGGAGGAAGAAATACAACAAACATTACCTACATCAAGAAACACTGAAGATATAGGAATACAAATCATTAGATTTGTTGTCTCCATAAAAAAGTAAATAAATAAAGATTAATTATAGTGTCAAAAATAATTATAATTAAATAATTATAACAATTTTAATTATCATTAATTCATTGATTCTAAATCAATGAGAATCAACTCCACCTTTCTGTCTACACACATTCTCACTGTCAGACAAGCAGTTCAAATGGACATGTTGTCAACGTGTGCACCAATGAAAATTTAATTTCCTTTTCCTTTTTCAGTCCATAATAGTAACATTTATCTTTTAGCACTCAACAAAATTCAGGTAAGAAAACCCCAGACACTTCTTGTATTTTTCCAACTCTATTATCTGAACACTCATTACATGCATCTATATATAAAAAAAAAACGTAAGAGAATGACTGTATACACTTTACTTATTCTTTATTTTATCATTCTATCAGATTCTGATCCATATTTGATCGACATTTAACCCCCCAAACTCATAAACTTATTCAGTATTACTGTCTCTCATTTCTCCAACACCATATAATAAATAATACTCATTTTGTTTCCACATCTTGCTGTTTCTCATTTTTATGAGTATTTTTGTATATATAAATGTTAAAGGGGTAATATGTACTCAGTGTTATAACTCCCCTAAAGATTTAAATTTTTGTTGTTCAATGTATCTAGAAGCTTCATCTAGTCAGCTTCATTCAGCTGTCTTTCATTTTTGTTTTTATTGTTATTGTTTTAGGGAATTTTGTTCACTGTGTCATGCTAGACAATTTTCTCTCCAGAGTCCATTTCATATCTATAAATCTACCATTTTTCCATGCTTAGAATATTGCTGCCACATATGGCCCAGTGCTCCTGCTATTTATCTAGATTTCCTTGATAAAATCCAAATATTATTGGCTCCAATCAGGCATCTCAGCTTCAGTCACTTTTTCCACTGTAAGTTTGCCTTTTCTATAAATATTTTCATGGCAATTGTTTGGATGAGGTCTTTGCTATGGTGCCTAAACTCTTTGAATTTAAGCACAGTACTAGACTGACGACAAAGTCTCACCAATTTACATACGCAAAATTATATACAACTATTTACACATCTCATGCATACAAACTCTAACACATGTATACAACAAGAAGTAGTGTGAAAATAGAAAACATTTAGGGTTTTACTTGCAATAATTCCCAATGTGATTTTGAGCTTCTGGAGAAGTCATATTTATCTTTTCCAATGGGAATTTGAGTGGGCTGGATTTATCTTTAATGCCTCTTACAAGAACATATTTACCAGTGGGAAAATGGTGTGTCATAGGTATTTCCCAATGTGAAGACTGTGAGCCAGAGATAGTTTCTATATGCTTTTGGTGAAGACATATTTTTCCTAACAGGAAAATACTGCTATGAGCTTGTGAGCTGGCTCGGGTAGTCCGATTTTGCCTTTGCCCATGCTAAAGATTTGAACACTTGATTTAACTCGACCAAAGGGAGATAATTGTTCTTTGCATCCCTATAATCTTAAATGATAGGTGTTTATGAAATGGCAATGGAACTGTTGTTGTATATTTAATCTGAAAAAGTTTTTTTTCTGAATCAAAATTTTTTGCAGTATAAGTTGCCAAAAAAATCTTTTAAATAATATATTACAGGTTGATTACCCTTTATCCAAAATTCTGAAATATAAAAGTTTTTCAGGTGCTGACATGACTTGTCACAAATGGGAAATTTCAGAAAGCTCAGGTACATAGCCTACGTTGGCGGCAGTTTTTTGTTAGCAATTGTCACAGCAACACCTCCTTTGTAGATTACTTGCCAAGTGTTTCATGCTCAATAAAGATATTATATAAAATGTCAAGAAAGTCCTGCATTTATATATTTTTTGTAAGTAGTGATCATGTTTTTTGTACACATAGAAAAGTACAAAACATTATTTTTACATGAAATCTGAATTTCACCATTTAAAAATCCATGTGAACATTACATGACTAGCATCATTATCTGTATGTACACAAAATTTATTAAAGGTTATATGTTATGTATATAAAATTACCTTCAGGATACATGTATAAACTGTGTTATCAAATGTAAAGGGATATCATGTTTATGCTTGGGTCCATTCTCAAGCTGCCCTGTTCTATAGATGCAATATACAAATTAAATAGCCTGTATTCCAAAATCTGAAAAAATCTGAAAACTGAAGCATTTTCAGTCCCAAGAATTTTGAATAAAGGATTCTCAACCTGAAATTTTCTCTGATTAGTCTGATGCTATTGGAATAATTCATGTTAAAAAAAAAAAAACACGAAAAGTTGGCCAGCTAACATTTGGAATATTTTTAAAGTGAAAAGTGAAAAGAAAATCAAAGCGAAAATTTTAAAATGTAACAGGGCATAATATTAAATTAATAAACTAAGTTGCTTTAATATTAATAAATGAAATTGTGTTGATATTAAATTGATAAATTAAATTAACAGATGGAAACTAATAAGTTTTTTGTATTTTTTAAAAAATTATACTTGCTACTTGTTTATTACCAAAAAAAAATGAGTACAATTTTAAATTTGTTTTTTTTTGTCATCAGTATAATGCAACTCGAAAATTACTATTCATTTCTCTTCAAGCTAAAAATAATTAGTAAATTAAAACAATTTCAGAAGCATTTTTGGTCAAGTTAAAAATAACAGAAAAATCTGTCTCCATTACATCCTCAGAAGAATCCACTACATATAATGTCTAGCTGCTCATTTCTGAGCACACCCGTCTGCTAGGGCAGCTAGCCAATCCTAAACCTGTTCAGGAATGTTTCTTCAACACCCACATAACCCATCTGTGGTTTATACTGTAACTATGCTGAGCATACCTTAGTGACGGTTTTTAGGAGAGAGTGTATAATTTTGCATAATCACTAGTTTGAATAAAGCCAGTATGCAGAAACCTTTGATCGCTATGACTTGTGACATCCATTAAACATGGCATGTGGAACTAGAACTGTCTACCCCAGTGAGTGAAATAAAGGGTTCAGTTCGACATTCCAACCACCTGAAGAAGGCCGGAGATGTAATAAATATGGCAACAAAGATGAGAACAATAGTCCGAATAATGTAAATAGTGTACATAATACCACATAAATATAGAAAGATATTGTGACTTATTGTTAGCATGAGTCAATGTTCGAATAGTTATATCAAACCAATTTTACTTGTGTAGTTTGGGTCTAACCATGGTAAGGTCTTCAGGTACTTTCCAACAGGCCATTATGCTGGGATTGCCTCCCCATGTTGATACTATCAAGAGGTTACCTCCCTAACGAATTGATCATGGTGAGATTCAAACCTGGGTCCTATGGTTGTAATGTGTTTCCTTTAACCACTTGGCCACATGTCCATATAGTAGTTTCTATACATAGAGATGTGTGAATAGCCCATTGTTATATTTTATTACTTTATTTTGCATAAAATATTTAAAAATGTTACACATATATACTAGGCCTGGTTATGATGATAAACTACATCTGGAAGTAAAGTGTCTGATTGGACGATTTGAGGAGAGTGGAATTACCTTTTAAATGTCATTGTTCCCAAGTCTACCTTGACCCAAGTTGGTAGCACTTTTTCTTCTTTTTTTTTTTTTTTTTTTTTTTTTTTTTTGATCTGGTATCACCCTAAGTAAGGTAATACAGCCACTAACATGCCAGAGGCTACAGGGTGTGGACAAATTAGGAACAGAAACATTAGTAATGAGTAGAAAAAGAAAAGGTCAATCAGGAGGACAGTAGATAGCAATTGACATTGCATTTAAATTTTTACATATTAAAGTTGGCTTAGAAAGCATGGAGTTGGAAGGGAGTTTCACAAATGAGAAAAGCGAGAAAAGAAACTGTCAGCATAGAAGTTACAACTAAATCTAGCTAGCTCAACTGTAAATTCATGAGATCTCACTGCCAGTCTAGTATTGCGCTTAAATTCATACAGTCTAGGTACCATAGTGAAGAGCTTATCTGAAATTACCATGAAAGTATTTATAAAAAAGGCACAGAGAGGCAACCTTATGGCGGTGGGCAAGTGACTGTAACCAATCCCAGCTATGGGCAAATAGTGACACCCCCCCCCCCCCCGCAAACAAAACCAAAACTATGAAAATATAAAAATTAATTTTTGTATAAAACGGTGTTCAAAATATTTAGATTTCAGCATTAAATAATCTCTAGAGCTTGATACGTTACTAAACAAAATTAACCAAACGCACATACACAAATAGATCTGCTCCACCACTCAGAATTGACAAATCACAATTGAGTAATTACAGCACTTTATCAAGTTTAACATGACGTGAAAGTCCACGGTGTTCTCAGCATCCTTCTGTAGAACTATATTTCTGTTGCCTTGAGTCTCTTCATCTGTGAGGAGATTGTCCAGCATTCACTGCCATATACGAGGACTGATATTATATAATAGTTCAGTACTCTTTTCTTTGTTTCTAACAAGAATTTTCAATAAAAGGAGGTTTTTTTTGCCAGAAATTTTGTTTGAATTAATTAACAAAATTGATTTGAATGAATCTGCTATAAGAATTTGTCTAGTTTCTTCATTTTACTAAATCTTAATTTATGTAAGTTTTCAAAGTTTTTCCTCACAAACGCTACTGATGTATTATTACTATAATGATTCAAACAACTGTCCACATCTTTACAATTTCAATCATTATTTCATATGGACCGCTCTCCAACCATTTCAGGGTGTGTCACACAAGAAGATAAGAATAGAATCTCTTACCTGATAGCCTACCACTTTTCTTTATACTAACTTTTATCTCCATAATTCAAAAGCCGAAGACCTGCATTTGAAAAGTTTCGGAATTCCTCGAAACATAGCAAGCAGCTGAGGACATTGGCATCCAATGATTAAAACAACAGTGGTAAAGACACTAATCCAAATAGTCAACATATAATCTTTATCAGTTGATACCTATCATATTTATGTGTGTAAGCACTATGATTGAAAGATTTTAAAAAGGCTGACTCCTCTTCCAGAAAAATTGTTTGGCTCCACTACCAAATGGCAAAATGTCACTTTCTCAACACAATTGCTTGCAAGGAGGCTCTTTGCTTTGAACCTCAAGTGAAACTCATATATACAATCCATTGCTGAAGAAGCTAGAAAAAATGGTCAGTTCCTTGTACCACCCCAGAAAGTACCTGACTCCTCCTGCCATGCTTTGATCTTTAGAAAAGCCCAAAATATCTGGCCTGGAACTGCTGCCCAGATCTCATTTTCCAGTCATGACAGAGTCCAAAAGTGTCTACATGTCCTCGTTGGTGAGGAATTATTTTCCACCCTACGACCCCTTTCCCAGAGAAGAAATGCCTCAAGCTTATCCCTACTCCATTGCGATTTCCATGTTCTGACAATCTACATTTATTCATTTCTCCAGTTCAGATCTTCGCAGCTATGACCTGCCATACCATTTGCACTGGGATGAATTATCGTCATTCCCTTTGTATTCCATTAATAGGAAGGAAATTCAATTTAGACAACTTCTTCCCAAGAATTGTTACATTGTGGAACAGATTCCCAAGAAGTTGATTCCCTGATCACTACAATCTTTTCTTCAAGCCTACGCTCAGCTGTTATCTTTTCCTACAGACTCGTATAATCTACACTTCTTATTCCTTATATTTACATTCATTCAACAACCTTATTCATTAACCCTCTACCATGAGTGGCTCTTTAGCCTTGTATTGGTTGAACAAGTAGGAAAAGTACTTGTGTAGAATATGATTCATGCCAATAAATACCAGAGATCCAATAGGAATGTTTGATCTAAGAGATGTCAATAGGAGTAGATTGGTTCATCTATCATCTGGTTCACACTCCTCCCCAGATTTTTGTACAGGGGTAGAGGTTTACCCTTTGTTTCTTGTTTAGAATTGGGTTTCTGGTTCCTTCTAAAGTCTTCTCATTCCCTTTCACTCTCAGTAATCCTGTGCATCTTAGTGGTATTATTGCCTTGTTTTGGGTGAAATTAGTTTTAAAAAAAAATTCATTTAATGTGATTCCAACATGTACTGGGTTCACTTTAAGAGACACCAAATGGGTTTTGTACTTGGTTTCACCTCAGAATGTCAAAAGAACTCGATACCTCAAAAGTTGTCTTAAAAAGTGACCTCATAGCCACTAAGTGCAGAATCATACCTCATGATGTTGGTGGGTGTGCTGATATAAACAGGAACTGAATCTAACTAAACTTAGGAAATGTATATACACACACACACACACACACGATAACCAGATGATAGGAAGTTAGATAAACACCCAGCCCATGAGGATGAGGGCATTCTCTCACATCCTTGTCAGAAGAAGATCAAATGTTCAAAGAAAGCCACATACCCTCCATAGCTGACATTAATTTGTGAGTCCAGATGTGAATAAACAATTATTTTATGTATGAAAGATTTTGTCTCCTATTCTTATCAGATATTACTAACATAATATTACACTTGTAATGCTACCAGCTTCTGGAATAGTTAACAGTGGCTCATTTCATCTTCCCTAGGACATTTTTCATTTCACATTGTTGTAAGCAATCCATTTTTCATTGATTGCTAATGTTATTTTCAAATCTGTGTTGGTTTTGTTATATTTAAGCAGAGGATTGCAGTTGGAAATATAGTCCATTATGTTTTTCAATGTTAAATCATGAAGCAAATAAAATATAATGGCAGTTTCCATATTCAAGTGTTTTGAAATGCCTTAAAATTCTCAGATGAGATAGGTGGAGTATCTCTGCAATGTCCCATGCTTTTCAACATGGATTTAATCAACATATTGATTTAGTCATCATGAATAACTGCAGGCCTGCATGAATATTTGGTTCAAAGTGTGCAGAATTTACAAAAGTTTGTAGTGTTTTTCAATAGGCGGCATTTAAACCCATGTTTTAATTTCACACATGACTAAAATTTATGAGATATATACATATTCTAAAAGGTGAAATTTTAACAAGTCTTTTAATACAATTTTTGTGTGGATTGTGAATTTTAACTGCTTTTACATTAAAAGTGAAAGTGAAAGAAAATATGATTCATCATTTGATGCTCTTCAATTTCTAAAAAGGAAAAAAAAAAGCATTGTACAAACAACAAAAGAGATATGTGCCATTTATGGAAATGGTGCCATAGCTAAGAGTACTGCTTTGTCCCAATAATATCTGTATGGTATTAACAATTACTACATAAAAATCAATATATCACTGTTTCTTTTAGCATTTGTCAAGTAATTTCAACCAGATTTCCAGAAAATTACCTATATGGACCTGGCTAAACTTATTTGAAAACTATATAAGTATATGAACATATATCTGTTTCTTTATTCTTATTTATATGAACTGATTCTACAGAAATAAAAATAAAATAGAATTTTAATAATCTGCCTCTGTGAACTCCAACAGTTTCAACCTCTTGGCGATAAACCATAAAATACATGCCAAACCTGGAAGGAAACCCTTCATAAACTGATTTGATTCATGTGATATTACTTTGAATGAAAGTAATATCACTTCAAGCAAAACCACCATGCCATAAAATAGTAAGTAAAGTATCCAATACTTAACTCCAACGAGAAGCAGTCATCTGGAAAGATTTTGTCAACAATGAGCACCAATTTCTGGCCCAGTGAAACAAAAAAAGGGAAAGATATTTGTAAAGGAATTTCATGCATTAACTTTTTGAACCTTGACCTCTTCATTTTCTCCTTGCCACAGGCAATAGAGCAAATAATTTGAATAAACTTTTCAAAACTGTTATTAATACTTGACACAAAATAATGTGCATAAAATTAAAACAAAATGGTACAAATGTTCTCTTCATATTTTGCTAACTGGAATTTTATTTAGAAATTAAATTTACCAAGACTTTCTTAATTGGAACCTGAATTATATATATATATATTATTTATTTATTATAATTTTATCATATAGACAAAACCATTTTACTCACTACAAAGATACAACTTCGTTTCAGTGCATTTCAACTGCACTTCGACGGGTGAGAATCGAAGATGGTTACCATCGCTCTACTATCGGTATCGAGCCCTTTTTTAGATTAATGCTGTGAACGTTGGAATTTATATATTACTTTCGTTTTCATCATATCGGATATATACACACACACACACACACACACACACACACACTATTTACATTGTTCAAACAGTTGTCCTCATCTTTATTGAAGAATAAAGTTTTGCCTGATAAAAGATTTTTTTTGTTTCTTTGCTGAATTCAATCCCTGTCTTCATGCACAGTATATTGCTTGAAGCAATGAGTGACAACAGCATTGAATTTGGATGTGAGTTGATCCAATGTCTCTTTTCATTTGGTGGTAGACACCCTTGTCAATACTACATGAAAGCCCTTTAAAAAGAAGGCAATCCATTATCAACAAAATTTAGGGACTGGTTCACACTCCTCCCTGGTATTTTGAACAGGAGTAGAAGTTTATTCCTTGTTTCATGTTTAGAACTTGGTTTCTTGTTCCCTCTAAAGTCTTTTCCTTCTCTTTCACTCCCAGAACCCATTTGAATCGTAGTGGCATTATCACTTGCTTTGGGTGAAATGATTAAAAAATAAATAAATAAAAATAAAAAGAGCCCAGTGCTGCACACACTCACACTGGTTGACGGTAATTGACAAAGTGCAGAATTGAATAAGATGGAATGTTATATATCAGAGATTTTAAATTCATGTTTTATTAATTGGCACAGAGATAGAAAAATTATTGAAAACCCAAGTTAAAAAACAAAATGAAAATAATGTAATTGTTTTGCTTTTAACCTTTAGCCCTCTACATTATTAATATTACTTTCCTTTTCACGGCATTCTTTTTCAAGGACACTCAATTGCAGTATCCTTATTGTTAATTTTACTCATTTATTTTCTGTTTCCATAGCAGGATATGACAACACAACTATGAAATTCAAACACACTGTTGCTCAGGGATCCGTCATCTTTAGTAGCAAGATAAACTTTTGTTACAGCAAATGAAATCACATACAAAATGATAAAGGTTAATCTTATAAAGAAACTCAGTATTGCTTGCATATTTAAAATTTCCTGTAATATGGTCAGGTAGATTTTAGTTTTTAAAAATAAGCAAAAAAAAAGCAAAACATGAATTCTATTAACACTAATGCCACCAATGCAGTTATTAATGTCCGCCATGGTTCTTACACAATTGCCTACCAAACATTTAATCACTTTTGTGTTTGCTTGTCTTTAGAATGTTCATTGAATCAATAGTGTGTTCAAAATTGGTTCCTTTTGATCTTTCAACTAATTATGTCTGAACTTGAATGCAGTGCTTCAGATTAAGTGACTGGAGTTAGATATTGGCAAAAGTCTGCAAAATTTCAGATTGCAAATGAAGTAAAAGCAAAAAGAAAGTAAACGAGCATTTTGTAAAGAAAATGAATCTTAAATGAGTAAAAAAAAAAAGTCTTCAATGAGATTACATGAGTAAAAGAGCATTATCTAATGAAATTATGTTTATAGTTGCATTATTTAATGAGATTATATGAGTAAAAAAATTGTTTAATGAGAATGTGAATGAAACCACATTATCTAATGAAATTATATTTGTAACAGCATTATTTGACGAGATTACATAAGTAAAAAGTAATATTTAATGAAATTATATGTTTATAGCAGTATTATTTGATGAGTTTATATGGGTAAAAAGCATTATTTAATGGGAATATATAAGTAAAACAGCATATATGTTTATAGCAGCATTATTTAATGAGACTATATGAGTAAAAAAAGCATAATTCATTGAGAATATGAGTAAAACAGCAATATTTAATGAAATGTGTTTATAACGGCATTATTTAATGAGATTACATGAGTAAAGCAGCATTATTTAATGAGATTACATGAGTAAAGCAGCATTATTCAATGAGATTACATGAGTAAAGCAGCATTATTCAATGAGATTACATGAGTAAAGCAGCATTATTCAATGAGATTACATGAGTAAAGCAGCATTATTCAATGAGATTACATGAGTAAAGCAGCATTATTCAATGAGATTACATGAGTAAAGCAGCATTATTCAATGAGATTACATGAGTAAAGCAGCATTATTTAATGAGATTATATGAGTGAAAAGCATTATTTAATGAAAATTTGAGTAAAATATCATCAAGTAATGAAATTATGTTTATAACAACATTATTTAATGAGATTACACAAGTATTATTTAGTGGGATTATATAAGTAAAAATCATTATTTAATGAAATTGTCTAGTGGTAAAATTCTGAATTCAGCTAACAACTGATTGTTGATGACAATTTAAACTCTTCACATTGAATTTGGCTTTAATAAATTACAGTATCAATTCATATACCATACAATCCTAGATTTTATATGACTCTATATTTAAAAAAATAACTCAATATATTTTGTTTTTCTGTATAATGTAATCACTTATAACATATATTCTCTAATTAAAGATACAAAATATGAAATGGTCAGTTTTCAGGTTAATGTATAATTTTATCATTAACACAATTCTGGGAGCTAGTATAAATCTTAGACATGAACATTTTTGACTGATAACATGAGATAAAAATATGTGTTTCAGCCACAAAAATAAAAACACTTGTTTTATGAGTGGAATGGCTATGGGAAATAAATTAGCGCTGCAAGTCATTTGAGACAAGCAAACAACCATATATATCATCTTGCAGTTTCTGAGAAGAGACAGTTTAGGATGGATCACATGTATTTTGCGGTCACTTTGTTAAAGTAAATAAACATAATGAACAAAATATAATTACATAATATTTAAACCTCCATTTTGACCTTTAAGTTGACAGAAAATTTGTATGAATAAATATGGCAACTTCATCTTGATTGTGTGAGTCAAAATCATCTTCACTCTGATGAAATTAGCTGTTTAACTTTTTGATATACTTATAAATTGTGATGAATAGGTTGAAATCCTGAGATTCATGCTCAAGTTTGGACATTAATAAAACTTGTTTCTCTAGAACATAAAATAGAAAATTTGGACTTCATGACAAAAATAACAAGTTTGGTCATCATGGCTCTCCATAATATCCTTTCTTTTGTAGCTCTTAATAAATTTTATCGTTTTGTTATCTATCCTAAACCATGTTCTCTCATCCATTTACTCATGCTCACTAAGTATGTCATTCATTATTTTCTTCATACGCTTTTGCCTTCAATCTGTCCTGTGAGTATCAAATTTTCCAAGTCCTCTTTTCTCAATATATGCCCTAGAAATTTCAACTCTTTCAAATGTTAACTATAAGTGTCCTTTTTGTTTCCATTTTCTCTAAAACTTTATTGTTACTAACGTGTTCAAGTCCATGGTATCCTCAGCATCCTTCTGTAGAACTACATTTCTGTTGCTTCCAAACTCTTCTTCACCTTTGAGGAGATTGTCCAGCATTCACTGCCATATAGGAGGACTAATATTTAACAATTCATTACTCTTTGCTTTGTTTCTAATGAAATTCTTCGATTTCTTAACACTTTGCTTAGCTTTGGGAAGGCATCTTTCACTAACCCAGTGCACCTTTGGATTTCAGTGTCACGATTTCTCTCCTCTGTTAAATAATTTCCAGCTTTTTAAATTGTTGTACTTATTTGATTTTGGTATCTCCAATTTGTAATATGCATGCTGGGCTGCTACTTTTGCTAACAACAATGCATTCCATCTTCTTGCAATTGATTTTCAATCCTTTCTTTTCCTACCGTTTGTAGGCGTTCTTGTAGTTTCCTTTCTGCGACTGCTATTAATACTGTGCCTTCTGCAGATCTTGTGTTCTTAAGATTGTAGCTGCTGATAATGAATCCTGGTAGGACTTCTAATTCTCTCAGAATGGTCGCACTATATAGGCTGAATAAGTCTGGTGAAAAGACACATCTTTGTCTTACAACCCTTTCTACTTTTGTATATTTGCTGGATTAATTTTCTATCTGTATGCAGGCGGCTTGCTGCAAGTATAGGTTCTGGATTATTCTAATATCCTTCCCAAAGGATGTGTTGTTAAGAATTTCTCTGATTTCCATGTTGTGGTTTTTCTTAATGCTGGTTGATTATATGTGTTTTAATAGAGCTATTGTTAGATAAGTGCATGTTAAACAATGTGACAATGTTGTAGTAGTAAAACCAATGTATATGGTTGAATTGTTATTAGACAAGCTTTCTCCAGTCGGACATTTGAATCTATAGACAATATTAATTTGTTGGAATTTTGATATTTTTTTTTGTGATTATCATTTTGAAGGTTTTTAGTGTTTTGTCATAAATGAAATGTTTATTTTTTTATTTTAGTTATTGGATAATATATATGGATGGATGGAAGTGTATAAGTAAAGCTTTGTTTTTCCTTGTTTAGGATTTAATTTCTGGTTCTTTCTAAAGTCTTTTTGTTCTCTTTTACTCCCTTTTACATCTTAGTGGCATTATCAACCTACTTAGGGTGAATTGATTAAAAAAAAATACAACAATAAAAGAAAGAGTGAAGCGCATTTTTATTTCACACTCATCCTTCCATACAGCCATCAATTCATACATGCGTTTTTGTGTATACTATTTACATTATTCAGACTACTGTCCTCATCTTTGTTGCCATATTTATCACAATGTTTCAGCCATTGTATGCTTTGGCCTTCTTCAGGTGGTTAGAATGTCGAACTGAACACTTTATTTCACTTGCTGGGGTAGATTGTAGCTGTTCTAGTTCCATGTATGATGGTTTGTCAGTTATCAGTCATCTCCTGGTAATTCCCCTCTCCAAGTTCTCCACCACCTTAACCAGGTATTGAACTCACACTCATTGGGTACTGTCACTGGATCTAACTAACACCTTTATCCACTGTGTCATGTGTCCTTGAGGACATCTTTGTATGAATTTCTGGGTATTATAAACGTGATGTTTTTTCAGCTCCATTTTTTACCAGTGCTCATGTTGCAATTTTTGCTGTTATCATTGCATGTTTTTTTACCAGAGCTCATATTGCAATTTTCATTGTTATTATTGCTTTTCTCTGGCAATCCATATCACTGGTTCCCATATTGTATTCATTTCTATGCTTTGTCAGCTCAGGAGATTTTTGTGGCCTAGCATATGTGCTGATTCCTTAAGTTTACGAATTTTCCAATGGTGTTCTTTCTCTATGATTTCAACCTGATCATACAAAACAGAAATTCATACACAGTTGTCCACAAGGACACATGGCACAATGGATAAAGCCATTAGTTAGATTCAGTGACAGGAACCAAAGAGTGTGAGTTCAATACCTGGTTAAGGTGGTGGAGAACTTGGAGAGGGGAATTAACAGGAGATAACTGATAACTGACATCCATTAAACATGGCACATGGAACTAGAACAGTCTACCTCAGTGAGTGAAATAAAGGGTTCAATTCGACATTCTAACCACCTGAAGAAGGCTGGAGCATACAACGGCTGAAACGTTGTGATAAATATGACAACAAAGATGAGGACAATAGTCCGAATAATGTAAATAGTGTACATAATACTTCATCTCCGAAATATAGACAGATACTGATAGTTGTATATATGGATGTATGGAAGGATGGGTATAAAATAAAATTGTTCTTCAGTCTTTCTTCTGATCTCGTCTTGAGATTTATATTCAGTTGAGATTAATAGCACATAAGTTCAAAAGTATGGGGGATCCCAGTGACAAAGTCATTACAGTTATGTAAGGTTAACTTGATATTCTATTTACTATAGTGAGGCACTCAGAGATATGTAGCAAGCTCAACTTAGTATGATACAAGTTCCAAAGTTTGGAGTTCCTAATGATCAAATTGATTCTAATAATAATGGTCTGTAAAGCTGACTTGATGCTCCACTTAGTATAGTGAGATACTAATGGATTTGTAGTAAGCTCAACTTAGTATGACACAAGGAATGAAGTTCGGAGATTCCAATGATGTCCAAACTGATTATAATATAAGACTAGTTACTATAGTGAAACACCCATGTAAGTTCAGTTTAGTATGGCACCAGGTCAGAAGTTTGGTGCTCCCAGTGTGAATTAAAGTCATTGCAATAATAATAGTTTGAAAGTCTAACTTGCTAATCAATTTATCACTGATATATACTAAGCTTAGTACAATATAGTACATTGAAGCCTGGATACACAAGAGTAGTAGCAGATTGCAAGAGTAAGTTTTAGTAACTATTGCACTTAGGTAAGATATCCAAGATGAGCATACTAACTCATTACACGTGCTGCAGTATCAATGATAAAAAGAAAGAAAGAAAGAAGACTTTATGCTTTCACTCTTCCAATTTGTTTACCCTGACCTCATTTCAACAGGAAGGCTCAGATTGCTATTTGCTGATGGTTATTTTGTGAGCCGCATCATAATTTGTGCTAATGGGTAAAACACCGTTCAAAATCAGGAGCGTTCTGCTAAAAGTTAAACCTTGGCTATAAATAACCAGCCTAACAGGTGTGCATGTACTGCAAAGCACTGCTCACTTACCTGCCATGTTTATTTATTCCACTATTCACTGGCAATCACAAAATGCTGGATGGCCTGCTCTCTTAATAAATTGCGATTCTATTGCAACATCCTAAATGTTTTTGACAGAACTTGTGTGATTTGTGTATATTTATTTTGAAAAACCTGTTCATAGTATGATACTCTTACAGAACGAGTAAAGTCGTCTCGGTCAGTTCACATGCAGAATATACTGTGTTTTATCTATCGTTATTTTATAAACTTTCAGTGAGTGCAATCACACACACACACACACACACACACACACACACACACAAAAAAAAATTTTGAGAATGCCACTATTGAATCTTATCAAAATATTAATTTACACTGAGTTTTGTTTTTTTGTTTTTTTTTGCATATCTCCTTTCTTGAAAGAAACACTTCTTTCCCAACCAACATACATGATTATAAAAAATTCTTAAAAATTAAAAAAAACTGTTAAATTCAAGACCTTCTATTATTTAAAATATATAATACATAGATTAATCTTGATCTAAAATAATATAAAGAGTAATTACATACAATGACAATATTTACTAATTTTTGTTTATTACATATTAAATTACATCATTTAGCATCTTCCATAATTTACCAGAACTTTCAGTTAGCCTGATGCATATGCACGAGTACTCTTAAATTTAAAAATTCTTAAATTTACATCGATAAAATCTATCAGAGAATGAAAGGCATTAAGATAAGTTTTCCTTTTGTCTCTATTCACACACACACACACACACACACACATTGTGTATTTGGGCAGCAGTCCCTCTTTTATACAAGTTTCATTAAAGTTGAATGAGAAGGTACAAGTAAGCTTATTACACAATTTTTCTTGAATTTGTACATGTGTTTTGTTTTCTGAACATAAAGTGCGTAAAAACTGTACAAATGATATATATATATATATATATATATATATATATATATATATATATATATATATATATATATATCCATCCATCCATCCAAGTATATTTGGCTATTAATTTTTTAATGTTGTTTTTTATTTTTTAACTGAATATGTAGATTTTTTTTATATGGGTATCTGTAGTGATGATATATATATATAATATATATTCCTCCCACTACCATCTTCAGGAATTAAACACACAGGCACTATCTGATACAAAAGTGCCCACTGGAATTCAAGCGTACACACACACTATGAGACATTATCATGTGAGATCTAGTTGACCAATGAAAAACAAATAATACAAAAAATTCCAGAACATTCTCTTCCATACCTCATTTCCAAAAATTTCTGATCAAGATTAAATAAAAGCAAAACTTGTTAAATTTTTTAAATGTTTCCTCTTTGTTTTTTATTCTACCACATATATATGTACATATATATGCAAAAATTCAGATATAAATATAGTTGAAAGAAAATATTAGTAAAAAAACAAAAAGAGCCTTTTATATCAATATATTTTCAAATATTTTTTTTAATGTTCTCTAATTCAAATTTGAATGCATAGGATTACTTTTTCTCGCTAATACATTTTTCCAATTTCTCAAATTCTTACATTTGCCTTTGATAATGTTTTGAGAGAATAAAACACATTGGCATAAACTGTTTCTCTTTTCATTTGTTTTATTAATATGTACATGTATATATATTTTCAACTGATGTTTTACCCTCCAGGAGAGCAACTTATACTTTCATGGCTGCACATTTTCCACTAACATAAAGTGGAGAGATTATATTGGATCAATTGCTAGGTCTGCTGCTAGGAAAGTGGGTTCACTGTGTTGTGGCAGACAGTTCTTCTAAACCGGAATCCATTTTGCATTAAATCTTGCTGCCATATCTGAACTAGTGTTCCTGTAATAGATTTTGAGATTCTCAACAAAATCCAAAGAAAGTTTTGCAATGTTATCCGTCCTGACCTGGCATCTTGGCTTCAGTCATTTTTTCCACTGCCATTATGTGACTTCCCTCTGCCTTTTTCTATAAATATTTTCATAGCAATTGTTCTCTTGAGTTCTCATAATAATAATAATAATAATAAAAAAGAAGTACCCAAAAAATGGTTACTATTATTGTAAAGTCATAATAATCAAATGCAAAAAACAAAAAATAAACAATTATGGAGAAGCAGCTTAACTCGATCCTCTTCCATAAGAGCTCAGTTGAGAAGAAGAATTGTGTATAGTGACTAAAATAAAAAAATAAAACATCAAAATGAATGTTATATAATAAATATATAACCATGATAAGTTAATTATATTTACATCTAACAACAATGGGGTGGTTGTGTAGCAGAAAAACACAAATTACACATAGAGATAACAAATTACAGCCATATTTACACAATTAATAGAAAATATATATATATCTCTGACTACACTCCAATTTTCTTCTAGCTAAGTTACACATGCCACACTCTACACAAAAGCATAATTGTGAATTAAATGAAACAGGAATTGAACTCTGCATGCTGAATTACTTTTCCACATCGATAACCATAACGCTATCATCTCTGCTACCTCAATTTTGTTGAAATTTATGAAGTGATGATTTCGTTTTAAGACGGCTTTGTTACTGGTTTCCCATTTATCATACCTAATTGTGTTTCTTGCGTTTCATTCATAAACAGATGTTGATATCTTTGTTTCTGGCTTTAGTTAAGTGCTACAGCCATATCCATGTCCTCACCACACAGAACCTCTCTGTAGGCTGGCATCAGGTTTCAGGTCTCATCTTGTGGCAGGAAGAGTATGGACGGACACTATGAAAGTTGTTTGAAGGACAGTGGGATTAAACTTCCTCTCCTTTCTCTTAACAAAAGGCAAAGAGCAAACAAAGGAGAAAAGTGAAAACTATTTGGAATGATTCAATGTATTTATTCTGGGAAACCAAAATGAATTGTCTTTTTTCACTTTCCCAACACTCACTGCTAAACCCCGGACATTTTTTTTTTTCTCTGTTCAACTGCCAATTCAGCAGGAGTTTTCTTGGCACTTCTTTTATGTTCAACCAAAGTTGATTTTTCTTTTTCTTTCTTGGCTGAATTTTGTCAGTTGTTTCTTTTTTTTCTCACTCAATTGGGGTCAAAAACAAGAAGGGCAAAGGAGTCAGTTTAAAAACTTATTGTCGTTTTTTTTTTTTTTTTTTTTTTTTTGACTTTACTATATCAAAATTTATCTACTGGCTAAAGTGTTCAAATAAGACATTGTTGTTCCACTGCAAAAAGCAAGTACTAAAGGTTACAGCGCGGAAAGGTCCTCTTAATTTATGCATGCGTGTTATCCTTTTGCCATCAGGTCTTCAACTGGGGGGGGGGGGGGTGAATGAACTATTTTGACCAGCTTTGGCGGTAAACTATGAACTGCTGCTGATGTTTCGTGTCCCTACAGTGTGAAGTGAATGCAACAGGCTTGGCTGGAATTTGAACTCGGTTTGCCGATTTCACTTTCTGTGCTGATAAGAGTTACACTACTTCCATATTTTAAAAATAAAGATACTAGTTTTTAAAAAACACCCCAAATGTCCTGATGTTATTTTGATTGAATATTGCTGTTATATATAGACTGGTGCCCCCGCTGTACGTCTCGAGGTTCTCAACAAAATCCAGAGATGAATATGCAATGTGATAGGTCCTGATCTGGCATCTAGTCTACAGTTGCTTTCTCACAGGTGCCGTGGCTTCCCTCTGTCTCTTCTACAAGTATTTTCACGGTAACTGTTCTGATGAGCTACTTTCGCTGGTTCCCAGACTGCATGAATTTAAGCGAGCTACCAGGTTGGTATCTTGGTCCCACCCTTTCACTGTCAAAACAGTTAAATGTAACTGTCTTTTCTACTCAAACAGCTTCGTCCCCTGCATTTTCTGTCTGTGAAACTCCCTTCCCCTTACTTGCTTCCCCAATGACAACAATCTTCAAATATTCAAGTGTAATGTCAATCGACATCTGACACCCCGAGCTTGTTCCCCCAGCCTTCTCTGTATCCTTTCCTCAAACATCCCTCTTTACTCTTGTTCTTAATCCTCTGTAACCCCTTGCGCGCTAGTGGCACTCCCACCTTGCTTGGGGGTGATTTCTTTAAAAAAAAAAAAAAAAAAAATTTGTTTATCAAATCAAGGAATGGAAATATTTCTAAAGATCAAGAATTTAGAGGTACATTGGAGAACAATCATTCATCAACATGGCGCCTATTTCGGCAAAATAAATTAGTTATTTAACACTTCAGAAGTGTTTTATTCATTTCTTAGTAATTTCTTCCTCGGTACTTCAACTGTCCTTTCGTTATTTCATTTTTATATTTCATTGATGACATGTTCTTTAGAAGCTTGTTTAGACCAAGTTAATGGCCTTTTAGGCTTCCTCCATGTGAACAGGAGTCCACTTTTTGAATAATAAGAATTATATGTCACAATCGTGGTGGGGGAAATCAGGATTTCCCCCCAAAAAGTTGGGAATCACTGCTATAAATAGAACTGTTCAATATTAATAATTTACTGAAAGTTTCTTTTCACACACTCCTATCCACCAAACTTCAATTATATAAAAATTATCTTGTACACACAAATTAATTCAAATTAAATTATGTCATTCAATAACATCTTGAAGAAAGGACAAATTTAATATTGTAACAAATTACACAGTACTTATTTTGATTACTGCATTACTTAGGACGATTGCTTCACAACTTGTGTAAATGTAAAAACAGCCTTAGTTGGTAATAATATAAGTGACAGAGGACTACAGAAAAGAATGTGTGATTTAATTAAATAATACACTGAAGCCCTATCAGGATTCATTATTGGTGGCCACAATCTTAACAACATAAGATAGGCGGCTGCTATAGTGTTAACAGCAGACACAGAAAGAAAACTACAAAAACTCCTACAGAAGGTAGAGATACCAAAATCAAACAAATGAGAAAATTTAAATATCTGGGAAATGAAAGGACTGAGGACTGAAAGTGTGACACTGAAATCCGAAAGTGCAAACAGTGTATTAAGAAATAGAAATTTATTTACTCATTACCATCCATTTACTCAAGCCGATTAAGTATGTTACATACGGCTATCCTCTATCCATCTTTCCCTTAATTTGTCATGTGAATATCAGATTTTCCAAGCCCTCCTTCCTCATTATGCACTCTTTGTTCCTCTTTGGTGCACACTGCTAGCAGAGTGGCCATGTTTACACTGTAACAGCTGCAAGAAACCTAGCGCGATCATGCTCAAACATAAATCACGTGACCACAATAGTATCAACTATAAGCACACATGTGCAGCAGGCAGTGTGACAAACCTAAAGATATGTTATTGTGAAAGTGCATTAATTTTTGACTTAGTCTCGTATATAGTTTTTCCAAATTCCAAGCAAGGTACTGAACTAAAAATATTAAACAGTTGAAAGTCCATTTTTATACAATCAAGTACTTTCGAATGTCATTACAGTCATTATCAAGAATAGAATTCTAATTCTAACTATCTGAAAATGTCGGAATTTTTCAAATACATCTTGCTAGATATACTGATCACTTGTAATTTTTGATAATGACTCTAGTGACAGTTGAAAGTACTTGAATGCATAAAAATAAACTTTAGACAGTTTAACATTTTCATACATTTGAGTATTTTCGGTTGTCACTACAGTCATTATCAAGAATTGCGTATGATCAGATTATATATCTAGCAAGATGTGTTTTTGAAAAATTCCAACATTTTCAAATTGCTGGAATTAAAGTTTGAGTCAGTTAAAAGCAGTGGGCAAACATACTGACCATTTGCAATTCTTGATAAGTGACAGTGAAAAGTACTGGGATGCATAAAAAGAAACTTTGGCCAGTTTAACATTTTTAATCCTGATGTAAAACACCTCAATTGAAAGTCAGAAAAACTATATAAAAAGGTAACCTTAACCTTGTAAGTGTTATTCCATAAAACTTGTTTGGATATCTCTATCTCTCTCATTTTATATATATATATATATATATATTAATACATGTTTCATTAAATAATATAGATAAGTGTTGTCTATATATTTTATGTAAGTTTTTTTCATATAGTCTGATAATCTTAATAACATTATCATTAAATAATGAAAGAAAATCACAATATTGATACATACTTTTTTTTTTTTTAGTTAATCCAATCTGAGCTTTCAGCTTACATAAGCCATTATCAAAGATGACAATTACACAATATATTTATGCAATACACGAACAAGAAATTGATGATAGTATTATTTGTTTACATGGATGATTTCCAAGCAACGATAAACACGTGCATATAAAACGCTGAAAGCGAAAATCGCACGACAGCTCATGACGTCACACATGACCACGAGAGAGTGAATCCGATGAGTATTGAGTATGGAAAGCCGTTGGTATGAACCAATGGCTTCTGTTACTAATTATAGGCATTTAAGGATATTTTTGTGGAGATTTCATAGTTTATTTTGTTCAGGTTAGGTTTCAACTGTTTTATGTATATAGCTTCAAGAATATATATATATATATATATATATATATATATATATATATATATATATATATATATATATATATAGACAATTGACAATATTAGTGGTGAATATACACATACATATGCAATTATATATACACATACATATATGTATAAAAATAATTCCAAGAGGATATGATCCAGGTAGAACTCGATGTCCAGGAATATATGATGAGAATCATTTATCCAAAATTCATGGGACCAGAAATGTTTCAGGTTTCCAGATTTTGTTTTTCTTTATGTATTTAAGCATATACCAATATCTATTAATAAAAGAATTGCAACTAATTCTAGCAATATGAAAATATTTAATGAAAATAAAAAATATATGATTCAGCATTAAGAAAAACTATTTATTCTAATAGATTAGAATACATAACAACTAACAATAATACATACAAAAATAAAAGAAATATAATTTGGTTTCATTCACCTTATAATGAAGACAAAGATAGGAAAAATATTTTTTAAATTAATTGGAAAACACTTCCCTAAAAATAATAAACTATCAAAAATCATTAATAAAAATACAATTAAAATCACTTACAGTTGTATGAAGAATATGAAGAAAATAATAAATAAGCATAATAAAAAAAAATATTAAACAAAAGTAAGAGCAATTACAATGACAAAAACCCACAAAATAACAACAATAATTGCAACTGTTGAAATAAAAACAATTTCCCACTTAATAAGAAATGTCTAACTAATAATATATAAAGCAACTGCATCAACTAACATTAACACGGAAGAAAAACTTTATATAGTAGCAGCTGAAACAATTTTTAAAGAAAGATTTAATAATCATAACGTCATTTAAAATAGATACACAATTAACACAACATTATCAAACTATATATGGAGTCGTAAAGAAAAAATATATGAACTAAAATTAAATGGGAAATGATAAAAAAGTACCCCCATATGATATTAATAGAAAATGTAGACTGTGTCTAGAAGAAAAATTTCATATATTTCAATAATCAAATTGTTAAACAAGAGAAATGAATTAATAGGTAAATGCAGACATTTTAATAAATGACATAATAATATAACATAATAAATACAACAGAAACTGATATAAATTAACAATAATATAACATAATGTAATAAACACAATACAATGCAGACATATATAAACAATCAAAGATATACATGCAAACAAAAATAACAATAAAAAATATTACAAAATATACAATTGAAAAACAATTATGTTTATGAAGGAGCACATGTAAAAACATGAACATGCGCACACCCATAATGGTGTTATAAAAAAAAGATGCAAATATAAAAACTGAAAATAAAAAAACGGATATTCATTACAATTGGAAATACTTATTATACAGATTAACCCCTTAAAAAGTGGACACAGGACCATGAAACTGTGGAATTGGGGACAATTACGATTAAGTAATTCTTTTGTATATATAAAAAATAATATTATCAATGCTCTAATTTTAATATTGAGTACTATAGGAAAATATCTGTTTCACTGTTCAATCTTATATATATATATATATATATATATTTGTGCCAGAGTAGTATCAGAAATTTGGAAATCAGTTGTATTGATCCAATAAAAGATGAAAGACATCAGTGAAAAGCATCAGCAAATATTCCTGTTGCTATGACCCAAGATCCTTGTTGCACAATATGTGGACTTGTATGCAGGTCACTAGCAGGTCAGAAGTGTCACATACATCACAAACATAAAAACTGAATGAGGTTGGTTTGTTTTATTTTACAGCATATCATCCTCAATGGGTTACTTAATGCCAATTTTTAGGATGGGTTCATATGAAGAAAATATGTATTTTCTGTAAGAAATCAGTTTGTAGATCAGATTTCATTGACATATTTTTGTAAAGAGGCTTTTGTCAAGTCAAATGTATTGCTGGTAAATTTTTTTTTTTTTTGAATTATGTATTGCTTGTAATGTTTTTCTTTTTCAAAAATGTTTTTCCAGTAATATTTTTTTTTTTTTTAATGTATTGCTGGTATTTTTACTATAAATATTTATTTTTAAACTTTCATAGTGTTTTGAACCCAGTTTGGGTGTTAACTATTTGCCCATAGCTGGCTACCAACCTGTGTCAGGGTGGACCTGGGAACATTAGCAATTAAGAGGTGGTTCCATGCTCCTCAAAACCTTCTGATCAATGGCCTTGCTGCCAGATATAATTTATTGTCATACCCAGAACGCTGAATGAGGTTGTTGGATCTTTATACATCAAAATCAACAGACAAATCCATCATAGATATATATAAGTGGACACTGAGGTCAACAATCTGTTTCATGCTTGAATGCAATCTTCAGACATGGTCTGAAGATTGCGTTCAAGTATGAAACAGGCTATCATTGTTCTATATTACCTTCAGTATCCACTTTTATATTTACATACACTCTATTCCTGATATTGAGCACTTTTACTTATAAATATGCCTTACCTGAGAATTATGTTTTTATCATCTTTATATATAGCTAACAAAACATTTGAATACCATATGCAAACTAAATGTAGTATGGATTTGAACTGAACCTTTTGTGAGCAGCCTACTATTAGATAATTTTCACCACTTCCTGTAAAGCACTATTTCAAAGGAGATGATGAAAACTCAGATGATGAAAAATTTTATTTCATGATAAAAATTTCCTGAAAAGTTTCTATTACAGTGTAACCCGGATATAAGAGAGTTGTCGGGACCAGATAAGAAGTCTCTTATATCCGGGTGTCTCTTATATCCGGGTTTGGTCTATTATATATACCTTAACACAGGCTCTAATTTGGGACCAGGGAAACTCTCTCTTATATCCGGGTTACACTGTACTTATATATAAATGATAACCAATAAATTATCTATAATATCTGATCATCGTCATTTATATGCTGTCTCTTTAGGATGTGTGTGTTCATGGCTCTCTACATCTTCCTGTTTCTTGTAGCTCTAAACAGTGTTTGACTCTTTACCATCTCTCCCTGTCCTGCCATGCGTTCACACAAACTCATCAAGAAAGTTGCTTGCTTTTTCACTCTACTCAATACACCCTCTGAGTATTAAATTTTCCAAGCCTTCCTTTCCTTATAATGTATCCCAGAAATTTCAGTTGTCTTTTTTTCTGATTTTAAGTAGGAGTGTCTTTCTAGTTCACCTTTTTTTTTTTTTCTTTCTTTTAGAATCTCCTCATTTCTCACATGTTCAGTCCATGGTATTCTCAGCACACGTCTGGAGAATCACTTCTCTGACGGTTTGAGTCCCTTCGGAATCATCCTTAAATAAGAATGAGTTTGCAAAAAGAGAACATCTAACCACCCAACAATAAACCTAGATTTATAGAAGAAAAAAAGGATGTCAGTACCTGATGATTGAAAATCAGTACCTGATGTAAAATGAAACCTAAATAGAGTGTGGTCGTTGAAAAGTGTGGTTCTGAAAAGGACAGTTTATTGCATATTGTTGCTGCTGGCAAGGAAAGCTGGAGTGGCAGAGGTTGGTGATGGCTGGCTAGCTGGAACTGCTGATGTCAGCTGCTGGAACAGATACTACACATTGATTCCAGTCATTTGGCCCGAGATTTACCTTAACCCCCCACTGAGTCTGATTGTGACACAAGGTTGCTTTTTAACGTGGCGACCTGAGCGGAAACACTCGGACCACTGATCTGAACTTTTCTGAGCTGGTCATAGCACCACTATGTAACAGATGTTACACAACGCTGGGGGGAACGCAAGAGAAGAGAGGCCTCTGGCACAGAACAGATACTACAACCACAGCATCTACCGCCTCCTCTGCCAATAATCTCCTGGAAGGAAAGCCCTCCCAGTCATTTAGCCCGCAGAAGATGATTATTTTTTTTTTTATTGCTTTGAAATCTTTTTATATCCTGGATTAGTTTTAAAATAATTGCTGGTTAAACTTTTTCCTTTCGCTTTTTTAAAAAAATATACGGGAGTGCCAACAGGATATGACTAGAGAAGTCAAATTAGTGCCAATATCCAAGCGATAAACTCTTTAGTTGTATTTTGAATGCTTTAGGCATAAAATAACACGGGAATATACATATACAGAAAGATAGGCCTTTCTAAATTTGTAGTGTGGTTCATTTTGGTAAGTTTAGAGGAATTCAAAGAAAGTGAAGAGTCTGGATGTAGCCAGACAGCTAAATTTGATGATAAAACAGTAACACTTTGGATCTTACGACATAAAAACAGGCACCACTCACTCAAAGCACAACAAACATTCCAAAGTTTTTAACTAACATTTTATTTGCACAAGAGATGACTGACATCACTATCAGCCATATCAGAGTCAAATTCCATTACACTAGTCTACTGTTTACTCCATCTTCGACCAATTACAAGAAAACAAACCTTACTTGTCTAAAGATTTACTTAAGGGAGATATTCTTGGCTTTTTTTTTTGTACTTTTTTTTTGGTAATTTTTTTTTTTTTTAAAAGTTGTTGGTTATTTTGAGATTTCAAGTGAAGCCTTTTTTTTTTTTAAACTGGTGGAGAAAACATTTGATGATAAGGAAAAGAGAGTAAAGTTTGTTATTAGCATATGTCTGGTTGATTGGGACAACTTTATATCCTTTTAGAAACGATTTTTTCCCTTCTGCAATATATGGTTATATTAGCAGTCAAATTTTGCCTCAAGTATCTTCCATATTTTATTTGTTTTTACAAAATGATATTATTCATTAGGCTGTCGCAAAAGTTAATCTTTATTTTTTGTTAGGGCAGAGGGTTCTGGACATTTTTGGTTTTGATTTTATTTCTATTAATTCATCTTTATTTCGCTGTTTTTTATTAATTTCCTTTCTTTCTTTTCTAGTTTCTCTTTACTCTTTTTGTCATTTTTGCTTACACATCCTCCCTTTCTTTACTTCTGCTTTTCCTCAAATTTTTGTTGCTTTCTTTACTCTTTCTTTCTCTCTCTTCATTTTTGGATACCTCTCTTTCATTTTTTTTATCATACTTTAGTTATCTGTCCTCACTCTTTCCACTTTTTTGTTTTTCCACATTTTTTTTCTTTTCTTCCCTTCTTTTCTCTACCTCTTTGTTACATTTCTTTCTTTTTACATTTTTTGTTTTTTTTCAGTTTGTGTTGTTTTCCTTCTTTGTTTTGTTTTCTTTGCTTCATTCTTGTTTAGCTGTTAATTCTTTTTCATTTCTTTTTCATTTCTTTTTCAGTTCCTTTTCATTTCTTTTTCATTTCTTTTTCACTTCTTTTTCAGTTCCTTTTCATTTCTTTTTCATTTCACCATTCTTTCTTTATTATGTCTCTCTCTTGTTATCATTTATCTCAATATGGCTTGTTACACATACTACTGCCTCAGCTACTGCTGAAATGTATTACTCACACCTGTGTTCACATCCACTGTTTGGTCTCTATAAACATTCAGTAAGCATTGATGAATGTCAGGGGATGTAATTTTTCCATATATAGGAATTCAGTCATACACCTCTGTCTTGTATGCACTATCAGGTTAGATGCTATTTTGCCAGATTACAATCTATGACAAGGCAAAAAAGTAATTATGATTATTGGTAGGATGGTTCAACATTGGGGTATATATATATATATATATATATATATATATATATATATCGTAAGGTAATGAAGGGTTTGGTAATCCGTGTGGATAATTCCAAAGAGGATGTAATCCAGAGAGCTCAACGTAACAACAGAACAAATATATATATCTGATCGACTCTCCCGTCGAATTCGACGTATGAGGGTCAGGCAGATCAGTTCCTAGAAACGGAAAGCCCGACACCGACACACGAGATTTGATTATAGTGGTGAAGGCTTTGTGCAGGGCCATCCACACTTTTTGGGGGGACGAATACAGGGACCTGGTGCAGCGAATGCCACAAGGTCCCCAAACGACCCTCCGCAGGTTTTGAATTCAGAGTTGTCCTTCTCCTAGACCAGTTGCCATCCAAGGCTATAGAACCCAGTCTGTCCTGCTATTTACCCATAGTTGGAGGGAGAAGAAGAGGATTCACACCTTTCCCAAGGGTATTAGCACGTAAGTGAATGTAATGGATTCGACTGGAATTCGAACTCGGCTCTCCGATTCCTCAATCCCTCAATACAAGCCGTTATCCATTACTCCACTGTGCCTCCTCCCATATATATATATATATATATATATATATATATATATATATATATGTAGTGTAGCATTGGCATCTGTCCATCTCTAGATATCTTGGCCTCTCTGTCAATCAAAATCCTTTCTTGACATGTTGCTTGTAGAGTTCAAAAGAAAATCTAAACCAATACAAGTAGGCACTGGTATGACAGCAGGAGTTGCTAAAAGGCAACACAGGGTACCAACAACTGTCTTAGGGTCTCCTCTGGATTTGTGTAGAGTTTTTCTTAGCTTTTTCTTCCCTCGGTTTTTCTTCTTGTAGACTGACTGCCGCCCAAATCAAGAAACGCCAGTTTGCTCTGCTGGAGGAAGATGAATTCATGTAATTTCCAATGAAAATGTACATTTAAATTAATTTGAATTCCAGCATTCCAAAATACATACTGACATCACCTTGTTCTTGATAATGACTGAGATGGTTAAAAGTACTTAAATCAGACCAGAGCAAAACATGACCTTTGGACAGTTTGCCTAAAATTTTGATTTGATTGTACAATATCTTATTAAAAAATTGAAAAATGCAATAAAAAGTTAAACAGATCTTGTTAGTTGAATTTAAGAAAAAAATTTTAAATGAATTATTGCAGCCCAATTATTTTTGTGTAGTTGTGTGTGTTCAAATATATTTAAGTCTACAACAGGCACCTTCCATAGTGTGATTGTTAATATGTCCTTCTGACTGATTACTTCACAGGTCTCTACTTTTCACTCAGTACCTCCACTTGTGACCTTGTTCCTGACTAAGCAAAGCCTAATTGTGCATATGTACACAAATATACACAGTTATACAAGCTAGGTTAAAGAAAGTTCTCTGCTAAGGATTTTACGTTTATTTTTTCTATGTTTTGGATTATTTCCTAGTTTCCAGTACATATTTAATCATAAATTGTCCAACGTATGACTTTTTCATCTTTCCTGAATTATTATCAAAGAGTTTTTATTTTTTGTACTATGTTGGTGTCATCATTTTCAAATATTGCTTTTTTTACTTATTCATGTGACAGTATGTATTTTTTTTTTTTAATGAACTATATTTAGTGTGTCTGTTCTTAAATTTGATAACATTTATTGATATTGGGGGGTTGTTTCTATGTCTAATGCTTCAGGTCTTGTGTTTTTTTTTTTTGTTGTGTTGATTGGTGATATGTAATTTAATTAAACTATTGTCAGATATTTGGCATGTTAATTGGTGTGATAATGTAGTGGTTGTGAAACCAATGTATATGTTTTTTGAATACTATTATTATAGAAACATTCTCTGAGTGGGTAAGTGAATTCATAAACATTATTATATATACATTATTCATTTAAATTTGGATGAGAATGTTTACCATATACTTTATTATAGAAACATTTCAGAAGTATGTATGTGGATAAATTTTCCCAGTTCTTTCTTCTATTATATTTCATCTGAATTTTCTTGTTTAAGGCCTTTCTGGTAAATTCTTCTCAGATGTGAAACTGTGCCACCAGATGTTGGCACCCAACCTAGTTTCTTTTGTTCTTTCATTCAATACAACAGAAAATGTTAGATGCAAATTAATTTCTAAATAATTGTTTTTTTTTTTTATTTTTAATCCAACATTTTTTATTAAAGTGTTACTTTTAGTCGATAGCAATGTTTGTTTAGGCACCCTGTTTTTAAACAGTGTTTATTATTCCTATCGGTCTATGCACTAGAGCAAACTTAAAGTAAAATGTGCTCTCTAGTAGGGTTCGAACTTGCTTCCCACTTTTGTAGGATAAGCCACCGTCCGATCTGGTGAGCTTTAGACCACATTACAGCTCAGCAAGATACTATTTATCCCTCATTCAGATCTTCTTCAAATCCCATATCTGCTTGATTTCCTATCCGAAATATAAACAAAGAATTTTCTAAAGAGTTAATGAATTTTTTAAATTTTCAAATATTTTAAAGTAATCAGAAATGTAGAATTAAAAAAAACAAAAAACGATCCATGAATTCTACTCAAATTCTACTCAACTTGTCTAAGCACTGGAAATAAAAACAGGGCAGTAATGTAATTAAATTACTTGTTCATTTTAAGCTGGTATTTCAGATAGTGGTAGAAGGCATATTTGGTCACGATAGCAGGGCTTAAACCTTTCTACTGGTGTTGAGTTAGAAAATCATTTTCGTAGGCATTATTAGTCACAGAGTAAAAAATATATATTTTTAACCAACTGCTGTCATAGATGGATTGATCTAGTTTAGACTATTGACTGTTGTCCTCATCTTTATTGTAATATTCATGATCTTTCAGCCATTGTACACTCAAGCCTTCTACAGGTGATATATGTTGGAATTTCGAACTGGACATTTTATTTAGTCCATGGGAGTAGATTGTTCTAGTTCCACGTGTCATGCCTTTTCTGGATATCTTAGTTGTCAGTTAATTCCCTTTAGTAACTCAGCTCTCTAAGTTTTTGTTCACTTCTGCTGTAACCAGGTATTGATCTCACAACTCTTTGTGTCAAGTCATGTCGTAAATATGGCAATAAAAATGAGGACAACGGTCTAAATACTGTAAATACTTACAATATCTCATCTCATCTCAGAAACATAGAGGACTAATCTAGGTTTTGAGCCTTGAAAATTCTCTTTTAATTTGGTGGATGTCACATAGTCTGTTGTTTTTTTTATTTCTCTGTTTCTTTGAAACAATTTCGGCTTTGTTTGTTGTTTGATCCTGAAGAGATAAACATGTTGACCTTGGTCAAGAAATATGCCTCCCTTTGTTTCTTGTTTATTCAACATTTTAAGAATGTTTTTTCTCGAGAAAGGCTTGTTTGAAGAATGGTTTTAAAATCTCAAGCCATGTTCTTAAATAGTCTCATCAGATATCATACATGGTACCAAGCTTGTTCAAAAATACCTAAACTGTCAGCTGTATACAACTGCTTCCTCAGATCAACGAATGATTAAAAATGGCTCCAACTGAATGAAGACCTTAGCTCTCAGAAAGGACCATACTTTTTTTTTAACCTTGGGGACTGGCACTACAGAATTGTAAATAAAGAACTTCAAATTAAAAGTTAGGAAGGAAGCCTCTGTCAGTACAAAAAAGCAGTAACAGTGGGTTTCAGGAACCTATTTTCTTGAAAAACTTTTAACAGAAAGATTTTATAAATTTCAACCAATGATAGCAATGGAGTGTTTATTCAGTGAATATTGAATGTTTCTTTATAAGGAAACCGCTAACATTACCATAAGAGAATACATACTATACTTTCATTCCAGCCTAATGGCCAGGGAATGAAGCAAAGCTTAACTGGAGTTTGCTTGGTCAATGAATGCTGAATGTTTCCTTATAAGGAAATTGCTAATATTCCCATTACCATAAGAGAACAGATGCTACACAATTTAACCCAAGCCTGATGGCTAGGGAATGAAGCAAAGCTTAACTGGAATCTGCTTGTTCAATGAATGCTAAATGTTTCCTTATAAGGAAACAGCTAATATTACCATTATGTTGCATTTTGCCTTGAAGAATAGCTTCTCTTGTATCATAGATATTTTATTATTTATAGAATTGTAGCTGAGTAGAATGGTAAATCATATGGAATCAGTAGATAGTGTTTTGGCCGAGTCTGCTCATATTCACTTTGCACTAATGTCTTTGGGAAAGACATGAACCCACTTTTTCCTATACTCTGTTCTGTTGCCAGATATCTTGACAAAAGACCTTGTTACTTGCATACAGGTTAATGGAGAGGAGTTTTTATCCTATAACTGCCCCTACTTGCCCAGACAGTAGCAGAAAAATGCTATTACCTCAATTGTTAGTAATAATATTTTATATCTCCATGCCCCCTTTCTGATGCTTTTGACTAAATACCTACATTATTATACTGGTTCTTTTTGTTCTGTTTGATTGTGTTCTTGTATTTTGTGCTTTATTGAGAGCAATTTGTTTTCTTCAGCCAAGCATAGAAAAAAAAACTGATTGTCTTCAATTGAAACTCTGTTGAAAAAAGAAAGGAAACACTGAAATTGTTTATCTGATACTTACTTGGAAGGTTGTAGAGCAGCATACAATTATAAAGACATGAAGTTGTCGGTATAATGTGAATTCTATGTTTGATATGGACGGGTGCACAGTGTTTGATTGGCAGTAAAACTGCACTTGCCAGAGAATCATAGTTTATAAAAGGGAATGTCAAGAATGCTGGGAAGAGTATTAACCTAATAGGATGAAGGGAAACGTTTGGTGTTACGACAAAAATAACAATTATGAATTTTTAAATAAATTATAGTTTTGTTCACTTAAATCAATGAAATATTGTTATAATATGAAAGGATTAAGATGTACTCATTATCATGAGATAGAATTAAAAATCATGAAAGATAAAAAAAGGAAATATCATGAAAAAGAAAAGGAAAATCATGAGAAAAAGAAGAAAAATCATGAAAAAGAAAAGGGAAATCATGAAAGAGAAAAAGAAGAAAAAAAATGAAAAAGAAAAGGAAAATCATGAAAGAGAAAAAGAAGAAAAATCATGAAAAGAAGAAAAATCACGAAAGAAAAAAAGAAGAAAAATCATGAAAAAGAAAAGGAAAATCACGAAAGAAAAATAGAAGAAAAATCATGAAAAAGAAAAGGAAAATCATGAAAGAGAAAAAGAAGAAAAATCATGAAAATAAGGAAAATCATGAAAGAGAAAAATAAGAAAAATAATGAAATTAAGAAAAATCACGAAAGAAAAAAAGAAGAAAAATCATGAAAATAAGAAAAATCACGAAAGAGAAAAAGAAGAAAAATCATGAAAAAGAAAAGGAAAATCATGAAAGAGAAAAAGAAGGAAAATCATGAAAATAAGAAAAATCGCAAAAGAGAAAAAGAAAAACCATGAAAAAGGAAAGGAAAATCATGAAAGTGAAAAAGAAGAAAAATCATGAAAAAGAATAAAAATCATTAAAGAGAAAAAGAAGAAAAATCATGAAAAATCATTAAAGAGAAAAAGAAGAAAAATCATGAAAAAGAAAAGGAAAATCACGAAAGAGAAAAAGAAGAAAAAAAGAAAGGAAATGGAAAATTAAGAAAGAAGCAAAGAAATCCTGTAAGAAAATGCAAAAATGAATAAATGGAGTAAAAGAGAAAAAGAAAGAAAAGAAGCAAATAAAGTATCATATCTGATTATAAATAAAAGATATATCAGAATATTTACATGTCTTATTCTGTTAGTAATTTATGTATTGTAGATATGCAGGTAGTTTAATGGTTATCAGTACAGAAAAGTGAATTGGAAAGCTGTGTTCAGATTCCAGCCTAATCTGTTGTTTTTACTTTTGCATGAATGCCTTTGAGAAAGGATGCATGAATCCATCACTTCTCTCTCCCAGCTATGGGATAAATAGCAAGCTAGCTTGGGCCCGCTGTCAACCAAAAATACTCTGAAGAAATACTCTGAGTTCAAAGCCATGGAGAAGGCAATAGAAAACCATTCCACTATATTTCCCAATAAATCATGGCAATTCACAGTTATAAAGAAAAAGAATCTGTGGAGAAGAGAACAAGAAACCATTCCATTATCTTCCTCAAGAAGTCATGGCAATTCACAAGAAAAGGAATCTCTAGAACGCAATGGAAAATCACTCCATGATCTTTCCCAAGAAGTTATGCTAATTCACTGATAATGCAGAAAAGGAGTTTGTGGAGAAAGCAATTTGGAACTACTCCACTATCTTTCTCAAGAAATGATGGCAATTCCCAGATAATAAAGAAAAGGAATCTGTGGAGAACCATGACTGCCTACATCCAGAAGAGACATAGCATTCTTAAGAATGGTTGTATTAATTCTTAATCATCGACAGTGTATTTTTTCTTATTCTCAAAATAAGATACATTTTTTTTTTTTAATGCATAAAGAATCTTCTTTGTTGAGACAATATTCTATTTTTATTTTCTGCAGATATTGATTCTAGTTCCCTATTTATTTTCTCATTTAAAATTCTTTTTTTAATAGATTTCACTCCAAGCAAAGCAGTAAAGCCATTACGATACTGCTTTTATTCCAATTTCGGATTTTAGTTTCTGTTTCTGAAAGTTTAATCCAAAGTCCTGTTTCTTGGAACACTTTGTAGATAATGTTGATTTAAGTTAGGTCAGAGTTTGGAAGGTGTTTTTTGTTAGACGAGAAGAGGAATTCTCCTTTGATTTAGTCATACACTACTGTAAGCTCAATGTAGTAGGTATACAACATTCTGTCCGAACTTGTGTATTATGGTCATGTGTCAGAGACGTGAATCAGGAACACTCATGATATAAAATGTGGCAGCTAACTGTTGGGGACAAAAGATAGGGGATAAATTTGTAACTTAATAATAATATAAACTACTTCCTCTTCTGCTTTACATATATCCGAATGACTTGAATTATATCCTGTAATGATTAATAAATGCATATAATTATTGTTTTAATTGAGTTCACCCCAAGCAAGGCAGTAAAGCCACTGAGTTGCAAGGGGTTACTGGGTGTGGAAGAGTTAGAAACAGAAACATTGCTAAGGAGCAAGAACAAAAGAAGAGTAATCTGGAGGACAGCAGATAGTGATTGACATTTAAATTTTTGCTGATCAAAGTTGGCTGGAAAGTATGGAGCCAGAGAATCTATGGTTACATCTTGCCAGCTCAACTGTAAATTTGTGAAACCTCATCACCAGTCTAGTATTGTGCTTAAATTCAGAGAGTCTAGGCACCATAGTGAAGAGCTCATTTGAACAATTACCATGAAAGTATTTATAAAAAAATCAAAGGGAGGCAATGTCATGGTGGTTGGGAAAGTGATTGAAGCTGAGGTGCTAGATTGGGAACAATAATATTGCTAATTCTTCTTTGGATTTTATCAAGGTGCTTTACCTGAATAGTAATGTGTGGCAGCAACATTCAAAGCCTGGATGAAAGGTAGACTTACGGGTATGAAAGATAGACACCGGAGAGAAAAACCGTCTAGCATGACACAGTGAACCAAACTGCCTAGCAGCTGACCTAGCAATGGATTCAATATAGTCTTTCCACTTCTTGTCAGCTGAGAATGTTAGCCCAAGAAGGCACAGCAAGTCAATCTCCTGGAGGTTAGCATCAGCCATGATGACGGAAAGCAGAGTGGGACCTCTTAGATGATTAAAGGGGAGCAGTTTTGTTTTGGCGGTGTTAAAAATGAATTAGCCATTCTTTGTCTGTGGATTTTGGCATGCCTCCTACATAGTCTGGTAAGTTTGCTGCCTATGTGCAAATATTACAAAGCGATTATTTTTTTCATGCTCTCTGAATGTGAACAAAAGCAGTGAACTCTGTACCCTAACTTTCCAATCATATGCGTCCTATAAAACCTCCACCGCCTCTTTAATCAATGCATCTTCTGCATCTATTGACCAGTCAGTTGCTTCTAATATTGCAAATCTTTGTTTTGTTTTTTTATCCTTTTTCATTACTTTACATTTTATTTATGTGATGGCTTTGTGGTCAAAGCGTCAGATTAAAAGCTTCAAGGTATTCAGTTCCACACATGTAAGCCAATTAAATAGTAGCCAGGGAGTTAGTAAAAGAATTCTATTTTTGTAATTGAATTTTTTTTAATCATTTCACCCCAGGTAAGGCAGTACTGAGTGTGAAAGAATAAGGAAAAGTGAAACATTATTAAGGAGTGAGAACACTAGAAGAGTAATGAAGAAGACAGTAGATAATGATTGACATTGCATTTAAATTTTTGAAGGTCAAAGTTGTCTGGAAAACATGGAGCCAGAAGAGAGTTCCACAAGCAAGAAGTGTGAGAGAAGAAACTGTTAGCATAGAACTTATGGCTACATCTAGACAATTCAACTGTAAATTGGTGAGACTTTGTTGTCAGTCTAGTACTGCACTTAAATTAATAAAGTCTAGGTACCATAGTAAAGAGTTCATCTGAAGAAATTAGTATGAAAGTATATATAGAAAAGGCACCGTGAAACAAATTTTACAGTAGCAGGAAAGTGTCTGAAGCCAAGATGCCAGATCATGACCAATAATATTGCTGATTCTTCTTTGGATTTTATCAAGGATCTCTAAATATATAGCAGGAGCACTGGACCATATGTGGCAGCAATATTCTAAGTATGAATGAATGGTAGACTTATAGATAGGTTCTGGAGAGAAAAATTGTTTAGCATGACACAGTGAACCAAATTTCTTAGCAGCAAGCCTAGCAATGGATTCAATATAGTCATTCCACTTCATGCCAGGCAAGAATGTTAACCAGAGAAGGCATACAAGTAGCTTTCCTGAAGGTTGTCAATCCCCATCTTCTGTCTTTGTGAATCCTATTCCTTTATTATCTTTTCTACTCACTAATGCCTTCTCTTTCTCTTTCACTCCCAGTAACCTGTTGCATCTTAAACGCTTTATCACCTTGCTTGGGTTGAAATGATTAAAAAAAAAGAAGACAAACTGAAAATCCATAATAAAGGTGAAATTATCTTCTTTTTTTTTTTTTCATTCATTTTCTTTTTTTCTTTTCTTTTTCCAATTTCACTGTAATATCTTCACTGGCTCATGGACATGATTTTTTAAGTCAAGATTACAAAAAAAAAGAAGAAAAGAATTTGGCACAGTGGTCATTCACTTGTTCAGTTTAGAAATGGATTCATTCAAGATAATTTCTTATGGAGTACGGTTTCCACTTGTCTTTAGTTCTTGTGTCCTTTCTGGCTTTTGTTGATTGTCCAGACAATCTGGTGGCCATTTTCTTTAGAAACTAGTCTACCAATTTAGCCAATGTCTACTGCTATCATCAATATCAAGATTGACTGTATCTCTTTCACTTCTGATGACATACTTATTTGACTTTACAGAATTTATATTGTCTGCTGTTGACATATAGATACATTTTCAAGACATATGTTTTTTAAAAAATTACATGTTTTCAAGACATAATTATGTTTTTAAAAAGCTTACATTGCCTGCTGTTGACATAGATATATGTTTTCAAGACATACTTATAAATCTTTCTTTCTTTCTATGTGCCGTGTCCTTTCAGGACATAGGTGATCATGGCTCTCCACCTCCCTCTATCCCTTGCAGCTCTCAACAAGTTCCTTCCCTCTGCCACCTCCCCCAGACCACGTTCTGTCATCCACTTGCTTAAAGCTGCTAGGTATGTCACGAGTTGTTTTCCCTTGTCTCTCTTTCCCTCTGTTCGACACGTGAGTATCAGATTCTCCAGGCTCTCCTTCCTCATTATCTGTCCCAGGAACTTCAGCTGCATCTTCCCGATGTTAAGTATAAGCCTCCTCCTTGTTTGCATCCTCTCTAAGACCTCATTGTTGCTCACACGCTCAGTCCATGATATCATTAGCATCGTTCTGTAGAACCACATCTCTGTTACCCCATGCCTCTTCTTTGTCTTTGAGGACATCATCCAACATTCGCTGCCGTAAAGAAGGGCAGATGTCATGTAACAGCTCAGTCTTTCTTTCCTTTTATGTGCCATGCCCTTTCAGGACGTGGGCGATCATGGCTCTCCACCTCCTCTATCCTTGCAGCTCTCAACAACATACATATATAATATGACTTGTTTAGTGATATATTTTTATTACAATGTGTGTTGATGAGTGTCATTTAGTTTAGTCTATGCTACAGAGGTCTAATTAAAACCAAAATGAGAGCACCCATGAGAAATTGCCATTATCAGCTCTATAGTCCAACTAACTGACCAACTAGGCCATCCAAGGACGCCCCACAGCATCCACACACTTATAACCTGGTGCTCTTTTATGTGTCCTACCCTCATCCATTGTCCAATATGAAGGATATTTTGCACGACACCATTACAGTTCAGCTCTGGATTTGGCAATTATGGTTTTAAATTCAGAGTAGTCCTTCAACTGGTTACCAATCACATCTAGAGATCTCAGTGTGCCCTGCTAATTAACCCATAGTTTGATGGGGAAGATATGGATTCATATCTTTTTCCAAGGGTATTTGCATGTAAGTGAATGTAATAAACTTGACGAGATTTCAAACTTGACGAGATTTCAAACTTGACGAGATTTCAAACTTGACTCTATGATTTCTCATCCTAAGTTCGTATCTATTCCATCACTCACACTTCCATTTATTCATCATTTATTTTCAGCAATGGGCAATTACCTGTTTTTTTTTATCAAAATGGGGCCAGCATAACCAGGCAACAATGCTATAACAATGCAGCCATGGAAGTGTTAAAAACAGCTAAAATTTGGTCTTTTTCTTTTGCAAAATTGCATCAAATTTTCACATGTAACATTTATTTTACAAGTGCTGACATTATCACCATTTTGACAGGTCTTATCCCAATCTGCACCTTGCAACATAACAGTACATTCGGAGTCTTGATATGTGATCATCATTAGACTGCAATAGTTGACATTTTATATTTGTAATTGTATCTGTCTGTTGGCTTTTAATGCAGGCGAGTGTATAAAACACTTCAGGGAGTCGATTACCAATTTCTGAACAAGTGTATTATCTCTTGTTTGCTTTCTTCTGAAGGTCACACTAATTTAATGTTAAATTTCTTCTTGAATCTGTGAACTACTTCAAATCAAATATTTGACAATTTATTGTATTTATTCATTTATATTGTGAGAAATTTTGTACGAGAACCACAAGCCAAATGGTAGGATTTGCATTATATATGAGTGTAATATTTTGATAAATTGCTGTGTCCCTTCAGGATGTTGGTGAACATGGCTCTCCACAAGTTCCTGTCCTATGTAGCTTTTAATAAATTTTGTCTTTTTGTTTTCTTGTCTAAATCCTGTTCTGCCATTCATTTACATAAGCTTGTCAGGTAGTTTATGCCTTTTTCCACTCTTCCTCTTGCCTTCAGTCTATCCTGTGAGTATCAAATTTTCCAATCCCTCTTTCCTCATTATGTGCCCTAGAAATTTCAACTCTCTCTTTCTGATGTTATCTATAAGTTTCCTTTTTGTTTCCATTTTCTTTAAAACATTGTCATTGCTCACATGTTCAGTTCATGGTATTCTCAGCATCCTTCTGTAGGACAACATACCTATTGCTTTATCTGTGAGGAGATTGTTCAGCATTCACTGTCATATAGTAGGACTGATATTACATAACTGTTCAGTACTCTTTTCTTTGTTTCTAACAGTATTTTCCTGTTTCTTAATACTTTGCTTAGCTTTTGGAAGACACCTTTTGCAATCCCAATGTACCTTCATATTTCAGTGTTGCACTTTCTGTCCTCTGTTAAAACACTTTCCAGATATTTAAATCGTTGTACTTGTTTGATTTTGGTATCTCCAATTTGTAATTAGCATGTTGGGTCATACCTTTTTACTAACTTTTGTAATTCATGTTTTGTCCTTCCTTCCATATATACTGCTGCAGTATCTGGGCTGGAGCTTCCCTGTCCTTACTTTTCATTCTTGATAGAGCATCTATGTAGCCATGTGGGTGATGAATTATTTTCCACTCTGCAACCCCTTTCCCACAGATAATTTTTTTTTCCTTTTTACAATGATGTTCACTCTGTACAAGGCCAAAGAGCCACTCATGGTAGAGGGTTATAGAGTAAGAAACACAGTTGATGGAGATATGTGGGGGAATGTAATGGTTAACCCTAGATTTCAGTAGCATAAGATTGTAGTTTATTGGAGATGCATCTTCTTGGGAGTCAGTTCCATAAAGCACTGGTGCATGGCAAGAAGCTGCTTGAGTTGAACTTACACCTCACCAATGGAATATGAAGGGAATGAGGGTAGTTCACTGCAGTGTGTGTGGCATGGTGGGTCATAGCTATGAAGGTTAGAACTGGTGGAACTAAGGAATGTAGTTTGAACACTTTCCATGGCAAAAGAGTAACAAGAGGCTTGCAATGTTTCATTTGTGGGAAAGGGCTTGTATGGTGGAAAATAATTCATCAACCACAAGGAGGTGTGGACACTTTTGGACTCTGTCTCGACTGGAAAGGAAAGACTGGACAGAAATATGATAGCAGTATGGTTCTTGTAAAGGTAGAGGATAGCACAGAAGGAGCCAGGTACTTACTGGAGTGATATTATAAAATTGGTATTAATATACAAAAATAGTATTATTCAGTGATAGAGCAGCGTATCAACAAATTAACACTGGGGTACCAATATCTGAAGACCAATATCCTCATCATGATACCCAGTCAGATAAGAGTATACCAAGCCACCTGCATCACAGCCAAGTGTGTGCAATATGGTGGGAAGTTTTGATAAAAGTATAACTGTGCTTATGGGAAATATTTTCAGGTTGAATCATCCAGTCTGCTCAGATTGACTCTGAGTGTGTTCTCAAATATCTCAATGTGACTTTCAAATCCTTCAAATCTAAAGAAAAAAAAATCAACCCTCTCAACATCTGGCCATAATGTTCCCCCAACTACTGCCACTCATTAACAGATATGCCCAAATGGTTATAGTCAGGAAGGGCTGGTGCAAGAGTCTTGTGGAGCCCCACCCATGAATCTATGATACAGAGCCCCCTCACTCTGCTACATCTCAATTTTCATATGGTGGTATTAATATAAAATATAAATTTTATTTTAATCTAATTATGTACAATAATGGACCATATGCAACATAGGTGAACAATTCAACTAGAAAAATTGAAAATAAATACAATGTATCCAAATGCAAATTAGTGACATATCATAACAGATCATTCCATCTGAAATAAATCAAATAATGTTTATTGTAACTCAATTATGTACAATAATAGATCATATGCAACATAGGTGAACAATTCAACTAGAAAAATTGAAAATAAATACAATGTATCCAAATGCAAATTAGTGACATATCATAACAGATCATTCCATCTTAAATAAATCAAATAATGTTTATTGTAACTCAATTATGTACAATAATAGATCATATGCAACATAGGTGAACAATTCAACTAGAAAAATTGAAAATAAATACAATGTATCCAAATGCAAATTAGTGACATATCATAACAGATCATTCCATCTTAAATAAATCAAATAATGTTTATTGTAACTCAATTATGTATAATAATAGATCATATGCAACATAGGTGAACAATTCAACTAGAAAAATTGAAAATAAATACAATGTATCTAAATACAAATTAGTGACATATCATAACAGATCATTCCATCTGAAATAAATTAACAATGATTTGTGGCAATTTATAACATCAACCTGAGATTTTTCTTGTCAAAAAGTTGAATTTTAATACATTCAACATTATGGATAAAAAATAGTGAATTTTATTTCGTGTTTTTTCAAGGCTTAGCATGAGAAAAACAAATTCACAACTTTGGACAAAAAAATAAAAAAGACTCCAGACAAGCAATATGGCTTTCGTTTCTTCAGGTCAACTACTGATGTGCTGATGATAATTGCAGAAAGAGTCTATCATGCTCTAGACAAAAACAGTGGAGCCCAAGCTGTAGCATTGGACATCTGAAAAACCTTTGACAGGGTCTGGCATTCAGGACTTCTCCACAAGCTGAAAAGTTACAGTATCTCTAGACACTTTTTTGAACTGATCCAGTTTTTCCTATCAAATTGTGAAATGCAAGGTTTTCCTGACAGGCCACTCATCTAGATCCTCTCATACTAATGTGGGTGTCCTCCAAGGCTGAGTAGGCACGGTGGAGTAATGGATAACGGCTCGGACTGAGGAATCGTAGAGCCGAGTTCGAATTCCAGTCGAAGCCGTTACATTCACTTACGTGCTAACACCCTTGGGAAAGGTGTGAATCCTCTTCTTCTCCCTCCAACTATGGGTAAATAGCAGGACAGACTGGGTTCTATAGCCTTGGATGGCAACTGGTCTAGGAGAAGGTCAACTCTGAATTCAAAACCATTCGGCGTTTGCACCGGTATCCGGCGGCCTCTTGGTTACTCCTGCCTCTGCGTCTGTGGAAATTCTGCGGCAAGTAAGAGCATATTCCTCCCTCCACTGGGATAGCACGCGAGGTGTGGGGACCGCGTGTGAAGTTCAAACTCCCTTGTTACTCCGTTTCAAGAATTCGCCGCCGTTGGAATCGGGAATGGCTGTCGCTCGTTTCAGCATTGGCGACGGATCGCCGTGCTTGGTCGGCCTTCGTTCCGGACGCGGTGAATTCCTTGGAAGGAGCCGGCTTAACCCATCCAGGGTGAATGCCGCAACATACATACATACTCCAAGGCTCCCTCCTTGGTCCTACTCTTTTTTAAAATTTTCATTAACGACCTTCCCAATGACATCAGCTCTCAATTTGGTATCTACACTGATGGCACAACCATTTACTCCTGTCTCGATATTAAGGTAAAAATGCAGCCTCAAGTCCATCATTAACAGAGGCAAAAGATGGTTTGGAATTTTAACACCTCTAAAATTAAACTTCTCTCCATTAATCATCTGAGAGAGCCCTCAGCATGGCTGATGCTAACCTCCAGGAAAGTGACTCGTGCCTTCTCAGGCTCATGTTCTCAGCTGACATGAAGTGGAAAGACTATATTGAATCCATTGCTAGGTTGGATGCTAAGAAAGTTGGTTCACCATGTTATGCAAGACAATTTTTCTCTCCAGAATCTATTTTACATATTTATAAGTTTACCATTCATCTCTGCTTAGAATATTGCTGCCACATATAGCCTGGTTCCCCTGCTATTTACCTTGAACTATTTGATGAAATCCAAAGAAGAATTGGCAATATTATCAGTCTTGATCTGGTGGCTTGGTTTCAGTCACTTTGCAACGGCCATAAGGTTGCCTCTCTGTGTCTTTTCTATAAATACTTTCATGGTAATTGTTCAGATGAGCTCTTTGTTATGCTACCTAGAGTTTTTGAATTTAAGCACAGTACTAGACTGGTGTTAAGATCTCATCAATTTACAGTTGAGCTGGCTAAATGTACCCATAAGTTCTGTGTTGACAGTTCCTTCTCTCGCACTTCTCACTTGTGGAACTCCCTCCCAGTATCTATGTATTCCATCCAACTTTAATCTGCAAAAATTTAAATGCAACGTCAATCACTATCTACTGTCCTGATTACTTTTTCCTCTTCCCACTCATTATTAATGTTTCTGTTCCTAATTCTTCCACACCCTGTAACCACCTTGTGTCTTAGTGGCTTTACTCCCTTGCATGGGGTGGTACCAATTTAAAAAAAAAAATAAACTGATATGTGGCAAACTATTTTGTTGACTTGATTATGTCTTTCACCATCATTAGATAGGCTTCCTCAGATCAGAACAAAAAAATACATGTGTATTTCAATATGAAATCATTAATACTTTTTCTGCTAAGTTGGCATCCCTTATTCAGGATGAAAGAACAAAATTGTGTGACTTTTGTATAACTGCCATTATTTTAATTTATACTGTTTTATTTTCTTTTAAATTTTCTTGTTTTACTTCATTGTACTGCTCCAGTAAGTATCTGAATCCCTCTGCTATACTCTTTCTTTACAAGAGCCAGATCAAGCCAAAAATGGAGTATTGCTTTCCAGTCCTCACTTGACTGTCTTAATAGATTTCAGAAGCCTTGTTCACGGAATCATGGGTATGATGATAAACTACATCTGGCAGCAAGAGCTCTGATCAGGAGATTGGCAGTTTTGAGGAGCATGGAACCACCTCTTAATTGCTGTTGTGCCCAAGTCTACCCTGACCCGAGGTTGTAGCACCTGTTAGAGTCCCCAGCTGTGAGCAAATAGTGAACCCCAAACAAAAACAAAACACTATGAAAGTATATATTTTATAGTAAAAATACTGGCAATACCTATTTATAGTAAAATTAACAAAAATACATTTTTAAAGTAAAATGATCAACAATGCCTTTTTATAGTAGATATAGTAGAATTACCAACAATACATTTTATAGCAAAATGAGTAACAATACATTTTATCTGTAGTTGAAGGCAAAAAATTGCATTCAAAATATATCTAGTTGAAAGCATAAAATTCTGTTCAAAATACTTACATTTCTGCATTAAATAACCCATAGAAGTGTTGATATGCCACTAAACAAAACCAACCAACCAAAATCCAAATATTTAGATTTCGGCATTAAATAACCCATTGATGTGTTGATATGCCGCTAAACAAAATCAACCAACCAAAATCCAAATATTTAGATTTCGGCATTAAATAACCCATAGAGGTGTTGATATGCCACTAAACAAAAATCAACCAACCAAAATTCACATATTTAGATTTCGGCATTAAATAAACCATAGAGGTGTTGATATGCCACTAAACAAAAATCAACCAACCAAAATTCACATATTTAGATTTCGGCATTAAATAAACCATAGAGGTGTTGATATGCCGCTAAACAAAATCAACCAACCAAAATCCACATATTTACATTTCTGCATTAAATAACCCATAGAGGTGTTGATATGCCGCTAAACAAAATCAACCAAGCAACCAATATGAAAGAACTCTTTCATGACATTAATCCATAAAATATCCTACAATTTCTTTAAAAAAATCAAACTGTATTCCAAAATATAACTTCAACAAAACCACAACATAAAATGCCCATATCACTGCCTGTCGTAATTATGTCCAAACAAACATGTATATGCACAAAAGCTGAGTATCATCTACCATGTATTCAGTTGTGAAAGCAGAATAACATATATCATATTTTTATTACTTCAAAGCAAAATTAAATTTTGGCATCAGATGACCCATAAGGAGTTGATATGCCATTAAACAAACAAATCAATCAAACCTTGTTCATGGCTTTGTGGGTAATGAATTATTTTCCACCCTACAACCCCTTTCCCACATACAAAATGTTGTAAACCTCTTGCTGCTTTATCACAATTTCCATGGTATGTGTTCTGATGAGCAACATGCCTTCGTCTCACCACCCCTAAGTTTAAAACTATGATCCACCATGCCACGTACACAAGTGTGAATCATCCCCATTCCCTTTGTATTCCTATAGCAAAAAGTTCCATTTGGATAGCTTCTTAAGAACTGCTGCCTTGTGGAACAGACTCCCAGCAGAATGTTTCTCCCAATCACTACAATCCTGACCTGTTCAACTCTAGGGTTAATCGTTACCTTTCCTGTATAGCCCCATGAACTTCCCTTCTGGCCTTTTCTTACACTCATACAAATAGTCTAAAATAATGTCCCATATACATATATATTTGAATCATATTTTATTGGGGTTTGCCTGTGTGTACTTCTATACGAGGAACAATGAAAGGGAAAGGAGATTAAATTGCATTGTTATGTGTATTTTTATAAGCCGACGTTAAGGGAATGAAAGTGGTTATCAGGTTCTATTTGCTGGTGTTCACAAGACAGAAGTGAGTATAATGTCTGTGCTTCTTGCTCTGAATGCTTATTCAACTGTGGATCGTAGACAATAGGCAGAACTACTTATAATGTCTATGTTTTTCCATAGAAGTTTATGTGTCCAAACATCAGAGGGTTGATGTGACAGCAATGAGTATAACAAGATGGGCGTTTACATGATTAGTGAGTGACTCTAACAATTTTGACTATTTGGTGATCAAACTACCAAATATTCTTAATTAGTTTTGCTTGTTAGGATGGTCTCCAAAAAAACAAAAACAAGTGTGTGTAGAAATGAATGCATGGTATGTGTAATTGAGCATATGAAATGTGTGTTGATGCGTGTGACCGTGAAAATGGGTAGTCTCATGTTTCCAAGGTTGGTGAGCAACAACATGATCTTGATTGTGGATCTGATGAGTAGATACACTTTCCATATGGTCATATTTGCCGTTTGCTTATAAGGAAACATTCTGCACTCATTGATAGCTTGTACTACTTTCAGTTGAAATTTATAAAATCTTAAAACAACTTTTCTGGAGAACAGTTTTCTAAATCCCAATAGCTGCTATCGCTCTTTCCAGTATTGATGGGGGTTTCCTTCCTAGCCTTTTGTTTGAAGTAGTGTGAAATGTCAACGTCTTGATTATGTCTGTATTATCTCATCAGATTCCATGTGATTCGCATTCTAGCTATTGCCACTATTGAAAGTTCCCAAGTGATTTTGTTTCTGTTATCTGGTACAGTTTTTTGTGATTGTGTAGTACCAGTCCATAGAATTCTAAGAAGTTTCGTCTTCACTAAGATGCAAAGACTTTGCTAACTCAAAGCCATTTTTAATCATTGATATTAGAAAGTGGTTGTATGCTGCTGACAGTTTAGATATTTCTTAACAAGTTTCAATTCATGCATGACATCCATATGAAGGTCTCAATCTGACAATGCTAATTAAGAACATGACACAAGTTTTCAGGTTAATGTTTTGGTTTTGTAGCAATTTGCATTGCTGGGCAAAACTACCGCCAACACGTCCTATTCTATGTTCAATTTCCTTTTCTCCGATACTGAATTTGTTATGAATGATACATAATGAAATCACAAAATTCCACTTGTCTTGATATTTCATGAATTTTCTCTCAAAAATAAAAGCAACATATCCAAAAAAATGCCCTGGTTATCTCCCTTGTTTTATGCCACATGCTTAAATTTAAAAAATGTCTTTTCAAATGTTTGCCATCTCATTAATTGCACATCATTAAATAAGTTGCCGACTCATAAACAAGTTGACAACAAATTCAGTGATGTACAATTAGTACCTGAAATGTTTTGCTGTTGGTGATTTTGGTTGGTATGTACACTGCGTATATATGTGTATACATAAATATAAAAGAAAAATAGCTGGGCACTCGTATTCAAAGATAACCATCTACTAGGGTGGCTAGCCAATCAGACGCTTGCTCAGGTACATTTGTGTTTGCTCAACACCCACAGAGCCCACCCGTGGTTTATACTGCAACTACGCTGAGCAGACCGTAGTTACAGTTTCTGGAAGAGAGCGTGTTATCTAGCGTGATCAACAATCTGAACAAGGCCAGCACGTTCAAGCCCTCAGCCATGATGATTTGTGGCTTTCGACGGTCGAAGAGTTCCTTCAACCCAATTTCACTCACAAGGTTTGGGTTAACCTGTCGTATGGTTTTCAGTTGCTTTCCAAAGGTGCCGCACTCTGGGATCAATCTTGATCCAGTTCGATAACATCAGGAAGTATCCTTCCTGACAAATCGACCATGGTCAGAAAGCGAATGTTCTAAACACTCAGCCATATATATAGCTGCTATCCTTCATGCAACATCTTTGGTTTGCTGAGGAGGAATACATATCCATGGCATCAGAGGCCTTTGCTGGCTGCCAGATGAGTGTATATCTCATGCGTACAAAATTTCTAGTCACTACCAACCATTGTACCAACATCATCTTATTGAGAATAATTTTTTGGCTCTGATATTAGATATGGACCACTGTTTTTTACAGGCTGTTATAACACTCGTTCAGGAATTATTTTGTTTTATAAATATATATACATACACACAGTCTCTCAAACATACACTCTATTTTCTTGTGTATAATACAAGAAATTTTGAACAAAAATTCAAGGTAAAAACGGAGGGGGTGCATTATAAACAATTACACATTTTCAAAATTCTTTACTAAGCTTAAAAACCTGTCATTTGAAACGGCAAAATTGTAAATAAATCCAGTTAGTACTACAGATAATAAAATACAAAGTAGACTGGTGTTGATAACAATTGTTTACAAAAGATATTTGATATTAGCAATATTTGTTCTTTGGGAATCAGCATAGTTGAATGTCTTTTTACTTAAAAATAGGAAATTCAACAAAAAAAATATGAATAAAGGGAATACGCAGAATCTGTTATGTCTTGATAACATTAATTTTAAAACAGAGCATCTTTTCCTGAAAATTCAAAAATAAATTTTGAAATTAGGAGAAACTCACAATGACTAAACTTCCAGTTCATTTCTATTATTTAATATGAAAAATGAAATATTTTAGTGAAATGTATCTATGACATTGAGATTTTAATGGATGACATTGTACAACATTTGAAATAAAATTTACGTAGGGATGGCTGTACTACAAAAGGTTGTATTATGCTCAATGATGTAATTTATTCAGTTTTTAGTATTTTGTATTATACTCAAGAAAATTCTAGGTAAAAATGCAAGTGTTGTTTATAATTATGCTCAGAGAGTATTAGGACACTGAAATTGAAATGTGATTCAACACCTTCAACGTTTTTAATATCTAAATGATTCCATCAACAAAAACATTACTTTTTAGTCCAATGAAGTTCTAACAGACAAAACTTATCACACAGAATTTTTCCCCAGCTTGTCATTCATTATTTTGATATATTGAAATTTGCATATAATATATATATATATATATATATATATATTTTTGTCATCCACAGACAGACTGTTTCGCTGTTTCACAGCTCATCAGTGTGGCTAGACGTCCGGTTGCCTCTAGCTAGGATCGAAACCCGACTGAATTGGTGTCAGTCGGAACTTCTACCACTAAGCCGTCAGCTCACGGCAGGGATGAAGGTGAATTTTAGCGTGTTTATTTTTAGATTTAGATAAACACACAGTGACTGACAGTGACTCAATTCTGCCGAAGAGTCATGCAATATTAGCTTAAATAGTCACTGTTTACAATATATATATATAATAAGTAGCTTCTTAAAGATACTGTAGATGCACATCCACAAAAAGTGTGCTCAGTGCGATATTAAAGGGTAGAAATTTATATTTTAAATCAAAATTCCAATGAAAATTTCCTGGAAATTTTTTGTATATATATATATATATATATATATATATATATATAATATCTGGATAAAATAAATGAAACAAAATTGGGTGTTTTATGCTATATATATATATATATATATATATATATATATATATATATATATATATATATATCAAATTTACAGCTAATAGTGACCGACCATGACTGCCAGTTTCATTTAATATGGCATTGGGCACTCTCTTTCTTCCTGTGTGCATCTATATCAGACTTTCAGGAGCTTCTTATTCTTTACTTCTTATATATATGTATATATGTTTTTATATATATATATATATATATATATATATATATATATAGCATAATGAGAGGCCACGTATACTTTCTTGATATGTATATAATATCTGGATAAAATGAATGAAACAAAATTGGGTGTTTTTTTTATGAAAGTATTTATTTCTGTGTTTTTGTATATATTTATTTAACCTAGGTGGTCTGAAATATTAAATAAATAAATATATACAAAAACACAGAAATAAATACTTTCATAAAAAAAACACCCAATTTTGTTTCATTCATTTTATCCAGATATTATATATATATATATATATATATATATATAATGAAATGGACTAAGTCCGACAATTATTTTAATATATTTTCTGTTTATACTTTATTTTTATAGATACAATTATTTAAGTAAATGCTCTGTTTATAATAAACAGTATTAATTACATTTACTGGCCTGAATGCCCAAGAAATCTTGTAGAAAATATGTGTCCGCTGACACGAATCAAACCTGTATCCTACACGGAACTGTCATTTGGCCGGACTTGCTATACCATTTAGCTACAGTAGAAGCTATATATAAAGTGGACACTGAGGTCAGCACCAAGTGGCAATAGTCTGTTTTACGTTTAATGATCTGAAGATTGCGTTCAAGTATGAAACGAACTGTTGCTGTTTGGTGTTAACCGCAGTGTCCAGTTTTATATTAATATTTACTCTGTCTATATTACGCACTTTTACCCGTGAATATAGCATACTTTAAAACTGTATTTTTATTTGTCTATCTTTCTGAAAAGTGCCAACATACAGATTGGCAATTCTGGGTTTGGTTTCAATTTCAAACAAATATCACCTGAAGAAGGCCGGAGTGTGCAGTCAGGGCAGAAAATGTTTGATTTATGCTAATTTCATTAAAAACCAGCAAAAGATTTGTTTTGATTATATTTGTATCTGTTTTTTCATCTCTTCCATAATTTTCATAATTTCTG
>OZ038499.1:90931455-91093955 GCA_964036315.1 Acanthosepion esculentum | reverse complement strand
GTAAATCTGAAAGAAGAGACACATTGTTTTCCTGGCAGTAGCCGTCAATAAAAGCATCTTGGTGGTGAACCCCATAGAGCTATCCACAGTGATGTACATCAAATTCATTCATGTTAGTCCTGGGGTCTTGAGTAACAAAGGTCATGCCATACTGCCTATACTTCTTCCTATAGGGTTTATGGTCTACAATGAGTTGCTGGGAACAAGGGGGTGATTCCAACAGTTCTTCTGCTCTCTATCACATGTGACCCAGGCATGTCTGGGTGAAGACTTTTATGTCATGCATCTCCCCCATGCTCCAACATGTAATCTCCAATCTCTCCTAATTTCAATTCCTTGGACTACTATATCTGGAATGTCTTTGATAAGGAAACCAACCTTGTGTCCCACAGCACAAAAGAGTCATTGAAGGTCGCTATCATAGGCAAGATATGAATGAAAAACCATGTGATCTGACCAAAATGATAAGCATCAGATATTTGTGTAGAAAGCTTTATTTGTTGGGCTGTGAACTTATCACCCTCTATTCATAAATAAATACATGTGTATAAGTACAATTATTGGCAGACTTGTTAGCTAGTGCTTTATTATCGTTGTTCAAATCTTACTGGGTGACCTACACTTCTGACCTCTTGCTAGACTAAGTGAAATTTAGCACTCACCTAGTCACTTGCCAAAGTGTGATAATTAGGAATCTCATGTTACAGATGGATTTTGCAGTGAAGTAATTTTAAGCCTTACCATAGTCTTGTGCCAGAATAAGCTAATATATCACCTGTCAAAATAAGGATACTGTCATTGTTTTGTTTGTTTTTTTGTAATATCTTTAAAAAAATCACAAAATCTTTTTATCATTTATGCTACAAAGAGTGATACCAATGCAGAAGGATGTATACCTATGTTTGATTAAAATTTAATTAGAAACAAAGAAAAGAGTGCTGAACTGCTTTATGTAATATTAAATGTCCTAGATGGCAGTGAATGTGTCGTTCTGCAGAAGGATACTGAGTATACTATGGATGGAGCATGTATGTAATGAGGAAGCTTTTAGGAAAGTGAAAACCAAAAACCCAATCAGAAAGAGACAGTTGTAATTTATGGGACACATGATGAGGAAAGAATACTTTGCAAATTTGACACTCACAGGACAAGAAGGCAAAAGGGAATCAGTGAGAAACATACTGAAAAAGCTTGTGTGAATGTCAAAACATGGAGGGATGGAAAAAAGACAAACATTGCTAAGAGCTACAAAGGATAGGAAGTTGTGGAGAGTCATTATCATACATGTCCTGAAGGGACATTGCATATAGAAGATATTATGTATCATTATATATTATTATTATATTCCTTATATTTTATATTGATTAATTTGTGGATTATGAGACTCCTGTAAAAAAAGCCTTTTATGCATTCTTGCAATTCCAGAAGAAAAGAAGTAATTAATATATTTAATTAATTATAATAATATAGAAAATATTATATTAGAGCTTTAAGAAGAAGCTTACAAATTTATGAATTAAAATTTTAAAAATGCATGATAATGTTAATGACATGATGTTAGCAAATTAACAAATTTCTTTTGTACTGAAAAAAAAAAACCTTTTTTGCCATTTTAGTCTTCTCTTGTTGGCTATCACTTTAAATCATTCCACTGAATGAACTAATAAAAAATAAGAAAGGTGTCTCTGGCTAAATACTGGTTGTGGTGAGAAAATTCCAGTCTTCTTGAATATTTAAGTTTGGTTATTTATAACCACCAATTGGCATAGAATTTCTGTATTTCAGTATAATTATTCTTGGATTTCTGGCTAATAAGACAATTTTGTGATAATAGAGGCAATTTACTGTTGGGGGAATATTGGAAATATCACACCCAAAATTAGGTATGTCAGCAATGGATAAGAATATGAAAAATAGACAAGTGTAATAGACAATTATCGAAATAATTCAGACAAAAGACTATTAGACTGAATATCTAAAGATCTCAAGTTTTGGGTTCTGACATTGATATAAGGTTCAGTTAGAGTTGAATATTATTTTAGTTGGTTGAATCTTTCATTTATTATAATGCTTACAGAATATTGAGCAGATGTTTTTTCTTTTGTTCATCCAACACAAGGCTCAAGAACCATTCAAGGTAGAGCATTACTGAGTGGGATTGTTGTAAGGGAAGGAGGATGAGGAAGCAGGAAGTACATATGAATATATGTAGGATCGATAACAGTTGACCCTAGACTTGGACAACATTGTAGTGGTTAAGGAAGCATCCTCTCGGTAGTTTGTATCACAAAGTGAAAGTTCTGGGGAAAGAAGCTGTCTGAGTGGAACTTACTCCTTACCAAAGGAACAGAAAGGGAATGTGGATGATTTGCCACTGTTAACATGGCATGGCAAGTTCTAGCAGTGAAGGTCTGAACTGGTGGCACCGAGGAATTTGTAGGAACATTTGCCATAGTAATAGCGAAAGAGTCATCGGAATGGGCGGCATCATGCCATTTGTGGGATAAGGGTGGCAGGGCAGATGCTAGAGATTAATGCAACTTTTGAGTTGTATGTGGAGGGAAGTATTTCTATTTGGGATAGGGACATGTAAAAGTAAATAAATTCAGATAATTCGTAAACTAACTTCTTTTATGAAAAATATGAGATAGGAAAATAAATCATATAAATTATATTTGATACCTGTGTTGAAATAGATGCGCTGTTTTTGTTTTTATTCTAAACAGTGTGCATTACATCTATCATCCTTGAGAAAAACTTAACACTTTGACTACAAGTTATCTTGTGCTTGGCATTTTCTGATACATTTTCATTTGTGGGTGCCGACAACAAGTTTATTCACAGTGATACTTTTAGTGTGAAAACAATGTTATGATTTCAGTTGAAGCTATAAATCAACTCATAAAAATTTTTTCTTACCTAAGTTGGCTATTATAAAGTCGGTGTTTGAAGTCAGATTTCATAATTGACCTCTGGCAGTCAATGTGTTAATGAAGAGAACATGTTTTTTAGCTGGGTTCGCGTCCCTCTTGTTAGATAAAAACCACCATTTGATCTGGGATACTGTAGGCTATTTACCTATATATAGCTTCTCCCATCAAAAAACAATGGATGAGGGTTCAGTAAATGTCATTTTTATTTTTTTTTATTTTTGAAAAATTTGTACAATTTAATTATCTGTGTCATGCAGTGCACTCTCGCACCATCAGTATCTTGTACTGGTGTGCTGTGAGCCACATGCCAGATGATGCTACAATTGCAGCCTTATTTTTTTCTGAATACTAGTTTTCCATCTAGTTGCATGCTGGCTGTTGGCTCCTTTAAGAATCCCATCTTCCCTTTGCCAACCCTCTCTTGGTTGGTCTCGATTCAATTTTCCTTCTCCTAGATTGGTTGCCAACCAAGGCTATAGGACCCAGTCTGTCTTGCTAATTACCCATAGCCGGGAAGAGAAGAGATGGATTCGTAACTTTCCCAACTGTATTTGTGCATAAATGAATGTAACAAACCTGACTAGAATTTGAACTTGGCTCTCTGATTTCTCATTCCAAGTTATTATCCATTACACTATCCACACATCCAAGCTGACAGCATCTGTATTATTTTTCTCTCTCTCATATGTGTGTGTGTGTGTGTGTGTGTGTGTGTGTGTGTGTTAAAATCAGGTGTTTATCAGATCAGCCACTACTGCCAGGTGCACTGTGCAAGTAGCTATCAGGCAGCCAATAGTAGTCTTTTGGGTAATTGTTTTGGAGAGGGGTTTTTGCCCCCACTCATGTTAAGGTGATGTTTAGCTATTCCATTATTAAATGGATGGTTATTTCCCTCCCTTGGTGATTTTTAGTTGATGAGTACATTATGTGTACTCATCAGCTACCCTTATAACATCTTGGGTTAGCTGAGGGGTTATAAGTAACCATACTGCCAAAAAAGATCTCAACTAACCACCTGATGGCTGTGTGCATAGCATGTTCAAAACTGGCAGTAGTGGCCAGTCAGATTATATATTACATAATGCCCCGCCATTATTGGTATAGAGCCATTTTTCTTAGCGTGTCACATTATGTATGCCTTTAGGAGTTATTTGGGGGCATTTATATATATATATATATATATATATATATATATATATATATATCTTCAGTAAAATGAATGGAGCACTTTGGCTGATTGGCATTTGTTTATATTTGTAAAAACAATATGCTAGATTTAGTTGTGTAACTCTACTGAATGAAGATAGCTCTGGCTGACACCAAATTAGTTGTGTTTCAATCCTGGCTTGAGGCATTCGGATGTCTAGTCGCACTGAGGAGCTGTGATACAGCGAAACAGTACTGTCTGTGAATGACATACATATATATATATATATATATATATATATAAATAATTAATAAACAATAATATCCAAAATCACCTCATATGGGGAATAGCCTATTTTGGCAGACAAAGAGATTTACACACACACACACACACACATTCCCTTCCAAAAGTATTGGAATGGCAGCAGGTTGACCAAGGAAAACAACAGCAGTTGATGACAAAAACATTATCAGCACTGTGAGGAAAACCCCCAAAGCAGTCAGTGACATCACCAACAACCTCTGCTGTGCAGAGCTGAAGGTTTCACAATCCACCTTTCGAAGAAGATTTCAAGAGCAGAAATATAGAGACAAGATGTAAACAACTCATTAGCAGTAAGAATTGGAAGACCAGATTGAAATTTGCATCGAAGTACAGAGATGATTGACAAGAGTTCTGGAAGAAAGTTTTATGGACTGATGAGACCAAGATTAATCACTACCAAAGTGATGGAAAGGCCAAGGTGTGGAGAAAAAAAAAGATCTGCTTATGATCCAGAGCATGCAAGCTCATCTGTGAAGCATAGTAGAGGCAGTGCCTTGTCTTGGGCTTGCATGGCTGCTTCTGGAACAGGCTCATCTAAATATTGAGGATGTAACTCATGATTGTAGCAGCAGAATGAATTCAATTTACAGAGAAATGCATCTAAACTTATCAGGAAGAAGTTTATCATGCAGCAGGACAATGGCCCAAAACATACTGCCAACACGACAGAGGACTTCAACATGGGGAAAAATGTGGGCAGTTTTAGACTGGCCAAGTCAATCACCAGACCATAACCCAAGAGAGCATGCATTTCATCTCTTGAAGAGGAGACTGCAGGAAGAACCCCCCCCCACAAAAAGGTTGTATTAAAAGTTTGGAAAGGCATCACAAATGCAACAATTTCCTGATGTCAATGGGTCAGAGGCTTGATCCAGTTATAGCAAGCAAGGGTTACACAACAAAATATTAAATGTTATTTACATTAAGACTATCTGTTCTTTTACTTTTGTTCACCTAAAATAGGATGATCTAATGCAAAAGGTTGTATGTCCTAAGCTGTTTAAAACATCTTTATGCAAATACCAGGAAATAAAAAAAATTTGAATTGTTGTCTCATATCCATCTTTTGATCTTAAACCCAAATGTCTTCAGTGAACTACAAAAACAAAGCAATTGACCTTACTGTTCCAATACTTTTGGAGCGGACTATATATATATATATATATATATATATATATATAGTTGGAGGCACAGTAGAGTAATCGACTGTAGCTTGGATTGAGGAATTGGAGAGCCGAGTTCTAATTCCATTGAATTTGTTACATTCACTAATGTGCAAATACCTTTGAGAAAGGTATGAATCTGTCTCTTCTCACTCCCAGCTATGGGTAAATAGCAGGACAGACTGGGTTTTATAGCTTTGGGTGGTAACCAGTCTAGGAGAAGGAAAACACTGAATTCAAAACCTGAGAAGGGTCATTTGGCACCTTGTGGCACACTATATGCACCAATTCTCTGTATGCACCTCTTCCAAAAAGCATGGCTGGTTCTGCAGAAGCCTTTACCACTATAATCAAAGAATATGTGCGAGTAGTCTGGCTGTTTGATTCTAAGAACTAAGTTGCTGTACCCTCATATGTTGAAAATGACAGGAGAATTTTAGTATACATATATACCATATTTTGATACTTATAAGACACTCTGATACATTAGACATGCCCAGAATTTTGAAGGATGAAATTAAAAAAAAAGTTTTCTTTGTACTATATAGCGCTTCCTACTATCATCAATTTTACTCACTGAATAACATCTTTTGGCATGATAACCTTAGTAATTGCAACAAATTCATCACAGACTGTGAAGAAGTACCAAAATTATGGTAACTATTTAGAATGTAATAATTAGTAGTAAGGCTAACTCCCATCACTTACCTTCGATTTACAGCATGCAGGGATTTTTTTTTTTTTAGATATTTTATTGGACTAAAATGTGTCTTCTAAGAAGAAAAATACAGTAGATATGTAACTCCTTCCCTGGTGTTGGTCTTCATGGCTTGCACAAGGTGTTGGTCAGGAGGCCTTGGTGAATGATGTGGATTCCAGTAGCAGTAATGTATGGACTCTTCAAGTTGTCTAAACCTCCAGCTTATATAGAGTCCTGCATCTGGCAGGTGTGGGGTTGACCAGGTTTTAGGGTTTGGTTATTTTCCACCCCTAGTATCAATCTTTTTCTAAAATCCCATAATTTCAAAATATGTTTACTCAAGTAATTTTCAAAATTTAGAGGTTGTCCAGCCACCCTTTGAGGGTGGTCAGAGGAATCAAACCACCCCTTAATTCTAACTCGCCTCACATCTCATCTCACACCATTACTCTATATAGACAGTGCTAAACTCTCTCTTCCTTCTTCCACTTTCTCAGCATTCAGTCTTAGCCCACTCCAAGGGCTGGTACATCTGTCTTTGTGACAAATCTAAACTTTTAGAATGCATCGGTGAAAAGGGGATTTCCAGTCATTAATCTTTCTCTATCAACTTGTCTCAGGCTGATTGTTTTAGGTGATTTCTCAATTAACCAGGCTACATAGCTGCTTGCCTATGGTCACTACAGGGCTAGTAATTCATTTTTCTTTATCACTTGTATCCAAAAGAATTATTATTATTTTGGATTCTTTTGGATACAAGTGATAAAATGTTGGTCATAAAAGTTTTGACAAATGTCACAGAAAATTAAAATGAACAAGCCCGTCCCCAATCTTAGGTGCTAATCTCCACTTTTGTAGGAATATTTTTCTTCTGGGTGGCTTACACAAACCGGATGTTTTTCCTGGTTCTTTCTTCAGAATAATTTTAGATGTTATTTTGGTGACCACACTTTTCTTTATTGGGAACATATGTTTTTGTATTTTCTAGAATCAATATCTTCAATGAAACATTGTCTCTTTCTTATTGACGGGAAGTGGGGATGGATAGGTAATCTTGGTTTTGCTCAATCTTGCTACATTTTGTCTAGTTAATTTTGGGTTTAGTTCTCTTTGTAACAGTTGGGGGATTTCATTTTATTATTTTGAAACATAATTTTCCAATACATTTTGTTTTTAATTTTCTTGACTTTTCAATCCATTTTCCTGCGAATTTCAACAATTATCATCCAGTTAGTAGTTTCTTTCTTTTTACTTTCTTCACCTTTTTTTCTTTATTAACTCCCTGAGGCCCCAGTGTCACAGATAGATAGATATGCATGTGTGTATAACAATCTCTGTCCTAAATGTATACAAGTTTGAATACTTTTTGATATCTGGCTTTGATATAGCTAGGCAGTCAATCAGAGGAGACTTTATAGTGAATGTATGAAGAGACACTTGATTCATGCAGTTAGCAGTGTGATATGACTAAGTGAATTTGTGTACAGTTATCATTGCATAGAGTTTTCATGCCGCTTGCATGTTTTTTTTTTTCTTTTTTGGCCAAACATCTCATTACCTGAGTTTGATGTCCCCTATAGTTAGACTTACTTCATTGCAGCATCTGGCATTTTGCAAAGCTAAAATCTCCATTGAAATGGTTGAGAATAAGGATATTGTAATGGGATTGGCAAATTGGATTTTACCTATTTTAGTTGGTTATAGGATAAATAAGGTGTCGTATAAAGAGTCAGATGACAGGATGTTGACTACTGATCACGTGTTATAAACAACACTATACAACAGAGGTCATGAAGAAGCAACTGATAGCAGTTCCCAAATAGTACTTTATTAACTGTTTCAATAAAATGGAGGAGTTGCTGGGAGAATTGAGTGAGATTTCAAGAGCGGTAATTTGAAGGGGTCTAATTTGCCATTGTTCAAGTTAGGCTATTTTTTATTTTATTTGGATACTTTCTTGACCAATCTAGTACATACATATATATTTTTATTTCTTATATTGTTTTTTATGTGCTTATAATATAGAGATATTGTGCCATCTCACAACTGTTGACCATCTTTTATTCTTAATATGATTTCCTTGTAGATCAAAACAATATGCATTCTGCTTCCATAAAAGGTTTTTTAAGGAACCTCTTTTATTATATTTATAGAATCCCGTAAGAAGCACAGGCAAAAAATGGTTGAATTTTTTTTCTCATGCACACCTGACAGATCAAACATTCTCTCATTCTTGACATAATAAACACCTGGCCTTATCTATGTTCTTGTTCCCAACTTGGCTTCAGGGCTTGTCACGTTTTTACCAGAAGATATAGCTCACTGACGGCATGTAGAAATAGATGCCATAAGTACTTTTCAGTTCAGTGCTCGACATCTTGGGTTTAGACGTCCTGATCTTACTCGTGAATGTGAAATTATTTCTCATTGGCTTCTTAAAGATACAGCGATGAAACATTTTTTTTTTTACTCATTTTACCCTGAAGCAAGGCAATAAAGCCACTAAGAATGAAGGAGTTACTGAATGTGAAAGAATACGAGAAAATAAAAACATTATTAAGGAGAGAGAAGAATTAAATAACAGGAATTAAGACCAAATATAATGATTGACATTTTTAAAGATCAAAATTGACTGGAAAGCAAGAAGGCAGAAAAGTTCCATAATTGAGAAGTTCAAGCCAAAATTGTTGGCATAGGACTTAGGGTTACATCTAGCGATTTTAACTGTAAAATGATGAGACCTTGCTGCCGATCTTGTACTGTGCTTAAATTCATAAAGTCTCAGTTCAAAAGAGGAAAGTGATATTTATTCTGTTAAATACACAGAAATATGGCACAAGGCCGAAGGGGGGATTGCGGAAAGGACAGTCTTCTTCTGTCTTAACTATAACTTAGCTAGCCGCAAACACTGACCCAATCGTACGAACAATATTCCTTACACCAAAACAACACAAAAGACAAACAAAAAAAGAGGAAAGCTTATCAGAACAATTACCATGAAAGTATTTATAGAAAATGCATGTATGAGTTTTAGACATATAAATAAAGAGTGATTCAAGATAGGCTAGAGGCCAAAACGAGAGTTCAATAAGTGATAAGTGTGAGAGAAGAAACATCTAGTCATTTCAGCTGTAAAATGATGAGACCTAACTGCCAATCTAGTACTATGCTTAAATTCATAAAGTCAATGTACCAAAGAAGAAAGAGGAAATTATAATAAAATTGATTTCAGGCTAGAGTTCAAGTTTTTTTTTATTCAAAAAGATTCTTCTAACCTTTCCAGCACTTCAAAATAAACTTGTATGATAGTTTTTTTCTTGTGCAGTAAACTTCTAGTAAACAATCCTGTTATGATCAAAAAAACACACATGCATCGCCGTCAACTGTGAGCAAAATATGCACTCTTTTTTTTGGTTGAAGTGAATTCTTTGTTTTCATCTGCATTTCCAGATTGTATTGAAATCACCATAACGTTATCTCCTTGTGCCTTTTCTATAAATACTTTTATGGCAATTGTTTCACTATGGTGTCTAGACTCTTTGAATTTAAGTGCAGTACAAGACTGGCGACTAGGTCCCACCAATTTACAGTTGAGCTGGCTAGATGTAACTGTAAATTCTATGCTATTCTTGCATTTTTTGCTTATGGAATTCCCTTCTGGCTACATGCTTTCGAGCTCAACTTTAATCTGCAAAAAAATGTCAATGCAATGTTAATCGCTATCTACTTGTCCTCTTGATTACTCTTCATCTGTTATTGTTCCCTAGCAACTGTTCCTTTTTCTAACTCTTCCACATCTAGTAACCCCTTATGTCTCAGTGGCTTTACACAAAAAAAATAAAAAAATTTCATTACTGTCAAAAATTTCTGCATTATTTAAAAGATCAACTGAAACTTGAAGCTAACATTGTTTCTGCTTATCAAAATTTGAGACACCGTTTTTGAGGAAATTTTTTCTCATTCCCAAATTCTCTATTAGAATCTGCGGTGTTTTTTCTCTATTCATATTCAGTTCTTTGCTATCAGTTGCACATATAAGCTTCGGTCTGAGTTTGCATTCTGTGCACATTTGCATTTGTGTCTTACACGATCATACTATTAAAAACATGCATATGGCAGTACAGAAGAACAAACAAAACAACAATTCTTTTATATTCCCAATACTGCAGATGAAAGCAGAAATATCTCTAAATATAGACGATGGGGGTTAGCTTTGAAGAAAGGGCAAAGTTGGTAAGGCCTGAAGTTGATGCATTTGTTGTGTTGGTTGATCAAGGTCATGGTGGTGACATCAGGAGAGCCCTAGAGTGGATTACTGAAGGTTGATGCTTGCTCAGAATCTGGTTTTGCTAATACAGAGGATACAAGCAGAATATCTCTGTGGACATGATGTGAATGTTTGGAGGAGGGTGGGCCTCAAGTGGATATGTGTGTCTGGTCAGCTGACCGAGGTTAGGCTGGTGACATTGAGAGCTGCTGGGTGTTGACAGTTGGTCTGTTGGCCATATACTGTCCCAGTTGCCCAGGTTACCTAGAATCGATTTGAGGAGCATTTGGAAACTTCTGATGAATGGTATGGTTACCATTTTGGTATACTTTGATATACTAACCCCACCTTCAGGACATAAATGGCCATAGGATGCCATCATACCAAAGCAAAGATCAGTTTCACTATTCAAGGAATACACATTTCTTATTGAGACATTTTGAAGTCTATATCTCTTAACTTTATCCTTGTACCTGAAATGTAGACAATAAAAATTCCCTTAATTACTTTGTTTTGTTTTGGGTACAAAATTAAAGTTAGCAATTATAGACTTCAAAATGTCCCACCATGATGTTAAATAGGGTGATTGAGCCTTGTTTTGCTCTAATGGCGTCTCATTGCTTAATGGTAAAGTACACTTGATAGGTTAAAAATGGAATGCCGGCTTGATTCCTGTTGAGACACATATTGTCCATAACCCACCATGGAAAATTGTCACAGCATTTGTACCATTTTAAAATATTATAATATTGTTTAATTTTTAATTTTCTCTTAGTCTACTGCCTTGAGTGTTTTTTCTGTTTTTCTATGTGATAAATGAAAAAATAGTTTTATTTTGAAAAATTAAATAAAAAAGGCAATTGTTAAAAAATGAATTTATAACTTTTGCAGTTGAAAATGCTCGATGTAACCATAAGTTCTATGCTAATAGTTTCTTCTCTCACACTTCTCACTCATGGAACTTTTTCCTGGCAACTTCCTTTTCAGCCAACTTTGATCTTCAAAAATTTAAATGCAATGCCAATTGTCATCTTCTGCCTCCTTGAATTCTTTTCTTTTACTATCCTCTCTCCTTAATAATGTTTTTTTTCTTCTCATATTCTTTAACTCTTGGCAACCTCTTGCATCTTACTGTCTTTATTACCTTGCTTGGGGTGAAATGATTAAAAAAAACAAGTTTCAAAATTTCAAAGATACAAAAATAGGTTTCATTTTATTTTCTGTAAACAAATTTAAAAATTGCTTGTAGTTATGACTAAAATCCAGAAACACCTTATTTGACAGAGGTACTCAGAAAGCTACTTTACTAATTACGAAAATTTATCTTGTTAAATATTAAGAAAAAAAACATTTTGTGAGGTGTTCAAACACTCCATGATACGAGCAGAAGATTAATAAAGCTTTCAATATTTAAGCCAGTGCTTATGAATTTCATTTAAAAAACAAACATGGGTGTCTACTAAAATATCTGTACTCACTAAATGTAATGTTTATAGTAATAAGAAATATTATTGGATTAAAAAAAACTTAATTGTTTAAATGTGTGTGTGTGTCACTTTTGTCAAATTCAGTATTATTGCTTATAAATAAGAACCAACAGGGGGTTAATAAGACTTACAATCATTAGGCCAGTAGATATGAATTTTATGTTTTAAAAACAAGGATATCTACTAAAATATGTGTATTTACTAAATATAATATTATAGTAATAAGAAATATTGTCAGATTTGAAAACAAACAAACATGGATGTCTACTAAAAAACATTTATCCCCTAAATATAACATTTGAATAATGTTGGATTATAAAAAACAATGGATGTCTACTAAAACATGTGTACCCACTAAATTATTTTTATGGTAATAAAAAATATTGTTGGATTAAAAAAAACTTCATTACCTTGTATACTCGTATATAAGTAGACTTTATGCATAGTGCAACCCCTGAATTTTTTTGCATGAATTCTAACCCTCCAGAAAAAATTTACCTATGTATAATACAATCAGTCACCGAAAATGCATGATTTGAAACTCTTCAAAAAAAAAAATTACCTGTATATAGTTTGATCCCCTATTTGTTGTGTAAAAACTTTCACTATACTCAAGTATATACAGTAAATGCTTAAATGTGTGTGATTTTTGTCTCATTCCAATTTACTGCATATAAATAAAACCAATCAGTCTTTCATAGGATATTGATATTCGTTTTGCTTGTTATGTTATTCATTTCCAATCTCAAATTCCCTGATTACATCCGCTTTCCATTAGATCTGCAGGTCGGAGGATATCTTTGCTGCCTCTGACCCACCTTGGAATATCTCCACCCAGACTCTCTTATCTCTCCTTGATCTGTCTTCTCTGAATGGGGAGGTTGTTCATGAATCCCTTTCATTCTACTTCTCTCTTTCTTGCCCTCTCTTCTCCCTTCTCTTATTTTTCCTCTATTCTTTTTCTTCCTCTATTTCCTTCTCTTTTACTTTCTCTTCTCCCTTCCTCTTTCTTTTCTTTCTTTCTTTCTTTCTCATTTCCTGTCCATTTTTCCTTCATTTTTTACTCTTTTTCTCTCTCCTTCACTTTTTATTCTCACTTCTTATCATTCTTTTTTCTCTTCCTCTTTCCCTTTCTTCTTTCATCCTCTTCATTCTTCTATCTTCTTTTCTCTCCTCCTCTCTCTTTTCTCTCCTCTTCTCTCTTTTCTCTCCTCCTCTCTCTTTTCTCTCCTCCTCTCTCTTTTCTCTCCTCCTCTCTCTTTTCTCTCCTCCTCTCATTCCTTTTCTCTCCTCCTCTCTCTTTTCTCTCCTCCTCTCTCTTTTCTCTCCTCCTCTCTCTTTTCTCTCCTCCTCTCTCTTTTCTCTCCTCCTCTCATTCCTTTTCTCTCCTCCTCTCTCTTTTCTCTCCTCCTCTCATTCCTTTTCTCTCCTCCTCTCTCTTTTCTCTCCTCCTCTCTCTTTTCTCTCCTCCTCTCTCTTTTCTCTTCTCCTCTCATTCCTTTTCTCTTCTCCTCTCTCTTTTCTCTCCTCCTCTCTCTTTTCTCTCCTCCTCTCTCTTTTCTCTCCTCCTCTCTCTTTTCTCTCCTCCTCTCATTCCTTTTCTCTCCTCCTCTCTCTTTTCTCTCCTCCTCTCTCTTTTCTCTCCTCCTCTCATTCCTTTTCTCTCCTCCTCTCATTCCTTTTCTCTCCTCCTCTCTCCTCCTCTCATTCCTTTTCTCTCCTCCTCTCTCTCTTCTCTCCTCCTCTCTCTCTTCTCTCCTCCTCTCTCTTTTCTCTCCTCCTCTCTCTTTTCTCTCCTCCTCTCTCTTTTCTCTTCTCCTATCATTCCTTTTCTATCCCAACAATCTTCTCCATTCTTCTATTTTGTTTTCTTCTTTTGTTTCTCTTTTTTTTCTTTTTATACAGTTTTTTTTTCTCCTCCCAATTTCTTCTCTTCTATCCTTTGCTCAGCTCAGACATTTTCTCTTCATCTTATTTTTCATTCTTCCATTTGTTTGTTTTTATTTTGTGACTTCTTTGTTTTTCTTCTTGCAAATTATCACTAAGTCTTTTCTTTTTCATTTTATCTTCTGCTTTCTCCTCTCTCTCTCTCTCTCTCTCAATCGTTTTCTTTCTCATTTTCATTTTATCTTCTGCCTTCTCTTCTCTCTCTCTCTCCCTGTCTTTTTTTCATTTTATTTTCAGCTTTTTTTATTCTTCATCATCGCCTTTTTTTTTATTCTTTTCATCATCATCGCCTTTTTTTTCATCAGCATTGACCCTTTTTTATTATTTTCATCGTCATCGTCTTTTTTTATTCTTTTCGTCAGCATTGCCTTCTTTGACTCTTCCCCTCGTCATTGTGTTTCTTGTTTCTTCTCATCATCATTTCCATCTTCGATTCTTCACATAGTCATTGACATTGTTGATGCTTATCTGTTGATATTTATCAGTACTTAGTGATTATTCTCTGTTGATTATTGTCTAGATTATTTCTTATGTTGACTCTTGTTTATGCTATTTGTTTATTGTTTTCTTTTTTGTTATCTGTATGGTATCTTATTGATGGCACTTGTCATTTTTTGATGACTGGGATTATTGTCTTTGTTTAATCTGGTCTCTCAGTTATTCTTTCTTGATTCTTGGCTTTGTTGATTCTTGTCTGTGTTTATTCTTTGTCATCTTTGTTGATTCTTTTCTTTAATAAGACTTTCTCTCATGAGGCTTTAATGTACAAAACTTTGGTATTTAGAGTCATATAAAGAAAACGTCTTCAGCAACATTCAAGAAGGACTGTAAATAGTTGTATACAGCTGACAGTTTAGATATCTCAGAATGAGTTTACATGACATATATATATGTTTATAACTCCATCCATGGTTTCTGCTACCATTTTTAAACTCGATCCTCACAAAGTATGTGGACTTGATTATATCGCTGCAAGAGATCTTAAGAAATGTACTCCTGAACTGTCTCCTGTTCTCTCTAAACTCTATAATAAATGTCTTGCTGCTTCTTGCTTTTATGCTTTTTGGAAATCCTCTTCAGTTGTTCCAGTCTTTAAGAACTCAGGTAAAACACCTGATCCTTCTGTTAGCCTTCTACTCTTTTTGGTAAAGTAGTAGAGGCTCTAATTAACTATGAATTGGTTAAGCATCTCCCATTGCAGGGATTTCTTTCAGATAAGCAATATAGCTTTTGCTTCTCTAGATCAACTGCTGATGCATTAATGATTATTGCTGAAAGAGACCATCAAGCTTTAGATGAGAATGGTGAAGCTTGGGCTGTTATTTAGATATCTCGAAGGCATTTTAACAAGGTTTGGCATACTAATCTTCTTTTATGAAGGTTTATGGTATATCTGGATGAATTCTTGAATTGATTCAATCTTTCTTATCTAATTGTGAAAAGAAAGTTATCTTGAATGGCCACTTTTCTAGATCTTTTTGCATAAATGTGGGTGTTCCCCTGGGCTCTATCCTTGGACCTACATATTCTTTAATTTTCATAAATGACCTTCCTGATGTCATCAATTCTCAATTTGGTATCTATGCTGATGGCACAACTATTTACTCCTGTCTTTAATAGTAAGTCCGATTGGTTCAATGAGGTCAAATTAGCAAAAATGACCTACAACTGCTGTTAAATGAGACAAGAGTGGTTTGTTAATTTGTAATGCCTCCAAAATGAAACTGCTCTCTTTTAATTATCTGAGAGAACCTTTTTACCTTCCATCAGCATGGCTGATGCTAACCTCCAGGAGAGCCTTCTCAGGCTAACGTTTCCTGCTGACATGAAGTGGAAAGAGTATATTGAATCAATTGTTTAGTCTGCAGATAAGAGAGCTGGTTTATAGAAGACATACTAGACAATTTTTATCACCAGAATCTCTCTTACATATTCATAAGTCTATCATTCACCCTTGCTTTGAATATTACTGCCGCATCTAGTCTGGTGCTCCTGTTATATATTTAAAGATTCTTGATGAAGTCCAAAGAAGAATCTGCCTCTTGGTTCCAGTCCCTTTCCCACTGCCATAACGTAGCTTCCTTGTACCTTTTTCTATAAATACTTCTATGGTAATTGTTCTCATGAACTTTCTGCTATGGTACCTAGACTTTATGAATTTTAAGTTCAGTACTAGATTGGCTGCAAGGTCTCATCATTTTACAGTTGAATTGGTTAACTATAACTAAGTTTTATGCTGAAAGTTTATTCTGTGGCATTTCTGACTTGTGGAACTCCCTTCCGGTTTCTTGCTTCAACTTTGATCTTCAAAAATTTAAATGCAATATCAATCATTATCTTCTTAATTCTTGTTCTTTATTGTCCTCTCTCATTAACAGAAGTTTTTCTCATATTCTCTAACACTCAGAAATTCCTTGCATCCTAGTGGCTTTGTTGCCTTGCCTAGGGTGAAATGACTTAAAAATAAAATGTCTCAATCTAATAAGATTATTTAAGAACATAACTTGTGTTTTTAGGTTAATATTTTGTATTTGTAACAACTTGTAGTATTGTGTGAAACTACCCCTAGTACATCCTATTTTATGATTAATTTCCTCATAAATTTAAAAGTTTAAAATCTCAGTGTTCTCACCCCTTCCTACACATGTGTAGTTACATAAGTTTAGTCTGATGAAGTCCTAAAGGACAAAATGTGTCACACAAATTTTTTTTCCAGTTTGACATGAAATTCCCAAACTAAATTTGTTATAACAGCAAAGTATTTAAAGTGTTTAATATTTACTAATTCCACTCCCTGAATTTTTCATGATGGATTCTGGGTATGTGCTTTCATTCATTCCAGTTCTGTTTTGGGAAGGTTTATCTTGAGTCCTATTTCTTGGAGCATTTGGTAGAGAATGTTGATTTTCTGTTCAAGTTCACTCATATCACAACTATGAATACCTCTGTCATCAGCATAGCCATCTCTTTACCTCATTATCAGTACACTGCCCTTGGGAGATAAAGCAGGAATGCAGTTTTTTTTATTTTATTAGTACATGTGTCTCAAGTACATTTTTCAGAATTGTAATGCAGGATATTTACAAAGTTGCAGGAAGGAAAAACGAAAACAAAACTTAACAATCCAGTGGGAACAAGTGACATGAAATTTCTTTTCCCCAAAAAAAAAAAATTAAATCTTGGGCCATAGGAATGGTGTTGCCAAACTCTATGCAAACAGAAAAGAGAGAAGAAAAAACGAATTGTCAGCTTTAAAAACTGCATTGACACTGTTATCAAGGGACTCAAGAAGTACAGAAAACAGAAAAAAAAAATGTTTGGTTATGACAGCCAAGATTTGCAGTAGAATTGATGGAAGGATAAAGGGCCAGAGAACACCAAAATGAGAACTGCCTTCACCTCCCCAAACAGGAAGGAAAACAATTTCACAGATATTTTAAAAAAATAAGCAAAGAAAATTGCAAATGATATGATATGAACATGATTGCGAAGAGAACATCTGAATGGAAGCTCAGAATTGTTCAATAGGAACCAAAAGTTTTAAGTTAAATATAGAAACAGGATATGGTAAAATAGAAAATGTTGACAGACAAAAAATAGGCACATCCAGAGCCGGATTTACCTATAGGCCTAGGGCCTCAAAATTTAGGGGGCCTCCAGCCAAGGAGTATAATATTTTGACAGTCATAGGCCTTTCTTACACATGCTGTCATAATGCACTGTAAACTCTAAATAACCATTGAGCAATTTAAACACCCATCATTGGTTTGACTCAAATTGCTTAATTTAGCACTCTTCTACTCATGAGAATGAGGGATTTGGGGGGGCCCCACAAGTGGAATAGCCTAGGGCCTCTCTTCTTCTAAATCTGGTCCTGATCACATCATATGGAAATGAAACAAGCTGACTCAAAAAAAAAAAATACAAATGTAAACACAACTGGGATGGAATGGTGATCTACTTGGAATTGTGCAAATAACTGAGATTTGACCATGCCAACCAACAGTACAAACCAGTATTTAAAGCAGAACATTTTCAAAAGCACAACATTCCCAGGGACTTTGTAATTTAAACAGATTTCCTAGACCAGGCCAAGTGACCAGATCTCATTGTAAAAAAGAATTGATAATTTTGTTTTTAATTTTCAGATGAAGAAATCTCAATATACTTTTGTAGCATGTGATTCATGCCAGAAAATACAAGTCTTCTGAATCAAATCTAATGTCAGTAAAGAACTTTTTCCTAAGAGGAGTTGATCTGTGGTGACCCCAATAATTACTGGACTTCTCAAAGTAATATTTACATTCATTGTTACACCAGAACATCAGAGGAGCTAGTGCATCAGAGGGTTGACCTGGAAGTTGACCTCATAGCCACTAGGTGCACTTAATAGCTGTGCACCTCAGAGAACGTCAGTGGCTGCCTCCAACATGTAAAAGATCGTTGATCCAGTTGAGTTTAGAATGTACACATGTGGAACAGCCAGATGACAGGGAGTGGTCTACCTAAGAAGGAAAATCTAATCTCTCTCACATCATCATGAGAAGAAAATCAATATTCAAAATCTAAAACTACTCACTCTTATATATTGGCATTAACTGACCAAGTCTAGAAGAGAAAAAAAACCCAATAATTTTGTGTATTAAAGTTTTAGTATCATATTTTTATTAGTTTTACAATTGGTAATGTTACAATTGGATTTATTAAATTTATAGTTCTTATTATTTACACTATTTATATTTGGACTATTGTCTTCCTTTTTGTTGTTGTTATCACAATGTTTCAGCCATTGTGCCCTCTGGCATTCCTCAGATTTATATTGATCTGAGTAACCGACAAGGAATTCTGAAGTGAACACTTTATTTAATCTACAGGGGTACACTGTTCTTATTTCACTGCCTATATCTAGGGGATAGTGTCTACTTCTTATTTTTTTGTACTGCTCAGCTATTCAATCCTTATTCAGTCCTCAGTTCAATCCCAGGGTTGGGCAGTGTTTACTTTGACTGAGTGGAAACACGCAAGCAATAATGTCATAGTTTTATGTAATATTTACAAATACGCTGCTTAGTTAGGTCAGATATGCAACACATGCTGTTAGATATAAATGAAAAAAATCACATTTACTGGATGTCAGAGTTTTAAGTAATATTTACACAAAAATACATATTGTTTAGTTGGACAAGATATAAGACACCTGTTGGTAGATATAAATAATGAAATCACATTTATTTGATGTAACAATTTTATGTAATATTTATGTAAAAGCATATACACTGTTTAGTTGGGCAAGATGTAAAACACATGCTGGTAGATATCAATGATAAAATCACATTTAGTTGGTTTTACAGTTTTATGTAATATTTATGCAAAAACACATACTGTTGGACAAGATATAAGACACATGCTTCTTTCTTTCTATGTGCTGTGTCCTTTCAGGATATAGACGATCATGGCTCTCCACCTCCTCCCTCTATCTCTTGCAGCTCTCAACAAGTTCCTTCCCTTTGCCACCTCCCCCAGACTACGTTCTGTCATCCACGTGCTTAAGCCCGCCAGGTATATCATGCGTTGTTTCCTCTTGTCTCTGTTTCCCTCTATTTGACCCGTGAGTATCAGATTCTCCAGACCCTCCTTCCTCATTATGCACCCCAGAAACTTCAGCTGCCTCTTCCTGATGTTAAGTATAAACGACCTGCTGGTAGATATAAATAATGCTGATGAAATCACTTTTATTTGATGTCACTGTTTATGTAATATTTATGCATACACTGCTTACACTATTTTCATAGTTCAAACTGTTGTCTTCATCTTTATTGCCATATTCATGATGTTTCGTCTGTTGTATGCTCCAGCCTTCTTCAGATGAGTGGAAATTTGAACTGAACCTTTTATTTGGACCATTGGTTTCAGTTTGAAATTCCAATCCAATTTATATTGATCTGAGTACACTCTTCTTCAGAAGGCCAGAGTATACAATGAAATGTTGTGAATATGGCACTAAAGATGAAGACAACAATCTGAACAATGTAAATAGTGTAAATAATTACAGTACCTCTTCTGCTTAGTTGAGCAAGATATAAGACAAATACTAGTAGATGTAAATGATTAAATAACATTTATTTGATGTAACAGTTTTATGCAATATTTACACAAAAGCATATATTCTTTAGTTTGGCAGGATATAAGGCACATGCTGGCAGATATAAATGATAAAATCATATTTATTTGAAGTTTGAAGTAAGAATTTTATGTAATATTTACACATAAGCACACACACACTGTTCAGTTGGGCAAGATATAAGACACATGCTGGTATATATACATGAAAAACTGCATTTATTTGATATCCTAATGTTATATATTTTGCACACACACACACATGCACATGGGCACATGCAAACAATATGCAGAAATATATGCAAACAAATCTTTTAGCATATGATATATTACATTAAGGAATTTGTTTTTGTTTTTTTTTTTGCACTGTTTTCTGTTCCTTGTAGGAGTGAAGATTTTTTGCTGTATTTGGGAAAAGTTAAGGAGAGAATACTATGTAAGAGTCTGGCTCAAGCAAAGTTTTTGGAGCTTTTCAACAAATAAGAATAAAGTTGCCAAATACTCTGGGCCTTTAGGGAAGAGATGATGATGGCTCTCTACAGATTCCTCTTTTTATTATCTGTGAATTGGCATAACTTCTTGGGAACAATAGTGAAATTCTCTCCTCTTGCCGTCTTCATGATTTTGAATTGAAACTTTTTCTTCTCCTATACTGGCTAGCACTCAAGGCTAAAGAGCCTAGTCTACCCTGATATTCAATGAGGAAAGAAGAGACAGATTCATGCTTTTCCCAAGAGAATTTGGGCAGAAGTGAATGCAAGGGATGAGGATGAAATTTGAACTCGGCGATCACACTCTCTGTGCTGTTAACTATTACTTTCTTTGCATGTGCACAGATTTCTGAATTTAATATAATTTGTAATTTTCTTGAAAGATGTCAGTTCCAATCTTGTTAATCTTGAAAGCTCTCTTTCTTTGACTTTTTTTTTTATCCTGCTTGATATTGAAGACAAGTGTTTTAACTTGACATAAGTTCTCAAAATTGACCCTGGATCTTAAAGGTTGTTTTTATTTTAATTACTTTTATGTTAATATTGTTTTTGCAAAACTTAACAAATTGAAACTGATCTGAATCCTTGAAACTGGTACATTCATAAAGTCAGCATATCCTTGAAAATAGTGCATCCCTGCAGCCAATCTGTCCTTGAATCCAGTGAATTCATAAGGTCAGGATATCCTTGATGTCAATAGATCCTTGAAGCCAGTACATCTTTATGGCCAGTGCATTTATGAGGTCAGCCTATCCTTGAAAACAAGTGCCTCCTTTATCTTTTAACCTTTATCTCGTTGGAAGTAAAAATTGTTCCCGTAGAATTCTCTCTCTTAGCACCTGTAGGAACATTGTCACCTTGAGAGGGTTGCTATAAACAAACACTTGTCAATTGTTATTTCCGCTATTTTAAGCTGGAAATAGCCTACTCCTGCTTTTGAACAAGGCTAATTTTCTGTTTTCCAATGCCATTTTTAATTCTTCTACACTTTACACAAGGTGTGTGAACAAAAATGGCTGCATCAACAGCCAACAAATACTCTATTCAGGAGTTTTTCTTTGATTTGGACTCTGATGATGATTTTGAAGGCTTTACTCAGATGGATATCGACGGAGAAGTGATCAGAGATGAAGATAACCACACTAGTGACAGGGAGGAAAGCTATGATGACCATGAGGTGCCAAACAGCTACTATTTTCCATGGCTGACTAATTTTATTTATGGAAGCTACTCCCCCCGTGGATGTACCTGATAGCTTTTCTGAAGATGAATTATTTTGTCTATTTATAAATGATGAAATAATTTTATTTGTCAATGGGAGAAATAAATATGCTGATCAGGTGAGGGAAAGGAGAGGAACAAATGCTGGTGTCTACTCATACGTAAACACATGAAAGGACACCCTTTTGATGAAATGAGGGGCCTCCTAAGATATTTTGCTTCATATTGCACCCTAGGAGTAATAAAAGTTAATGTCAAATTGTTAATGTATTTGTTTTTTTATTTTGTATTTCAATTTTTTTTTCCAGTGTCAAAATATGCATGCAAAACATAATGCATTACATCAAAATATTATTCATCCATTCTTTTATTAGTATACAAAAAAGTAAAATCTATACACACAATGCAAAGTTACAACAATTTTAAAACAGTAGGTGCTCATGTTTTTTGCACTCTAAAAAAAAATGCAATGCTACGGGGGACAATTCTAGAAGGAGTTTGATGAGATAAAGGTTAGGTTAGCATATCCTTGAGACCAATATGTCCTTCAAGCCAGTGTGTCCTTGTGGCCAGTGCATTCTTGAGTCCAATGTATCCTTGTCCATGTCAGGAAATATAGTAGTTGAAAGATGTTAGTTTCAATCTTTGAAATGTCTTTGACTTTCTTTTACCGTTCTACTTACGGATCTTTGTGAACTGTTGGTAATGGGCCTTGAAAAGAAAAGATGCCAATAAATGTAATTGATAATTAAATTCTTGAATTATGAATTTTTAAGCAATATATTTTTTTGATTGCACAAAAACAAAATGCTGGCTGAGTATGTGTATGTGTTTGGTGTAAAAGCTAAAATTGTTTTGTCAAATTAGTTAACTAATGTCGGTATGATTGTGGGTACATTTTACTTTTTTCTGCTTGAACACAGAAACTTTAATGTTTCTAGTTGCTCATTCTAACGAATGAAAATAAGCCTTCAGATTCATTTAGAAACAACAACACCTAATCAGCTTCCCTCTACTTTTTTCTGCTCTGATTTTAGATACAGATTAAGCACATATTGCAAATATTCATCTGTCATTTTTGTGGTTTCTTCATTTTGCATCTTTTTTTTTTTTTACTCTCTCTCCTTCTCTCTCTTATTTTTGATGCTTTCCTTTTTATTTCCTCCCTTTGCTTGTAGTTTTCTTTTTTCTTCATCTTTACCACTTTGCTTTCAGCCTTGCTATATATCTTTTGATGCTGTTTTCTTTTTCTCTCTTTTATCCTCTTTACTTTTCTCACTTATTATTGACTCTTCCTTTCTTTTTATTCCTTCTCTTTCCCGTATATCTCCTCCTTTTACTTGTAGGTTTCTTATCTTATTTGACTTCATTATTTTTTATCCTTGCTATTTTTTGACACTTACCTTTTTGTCTCTTTTATTTTTGACTTTCTTCTTTATTTCTCTAGCTTTCCACATACCTCGTCCATTGTTGTTTTCTCTTCTTCCTTGTATTCATCACTTATCTTTTCTTTCTCGTCTTCCTCACTTTTCTTTTCTTTCTTGTCTTCCTCACTTTTCTTTCTCGTCTTCCTCGCTTTTCTTTTCTTTCTTGTCTTCCTCACTTTTCTTTCTCGTCTTCCTCGCTTTTCTTTTCTTTCTTGTCTTCCTCACTTTTCTTTCTCGTCTTCCTCACTTTTCTTTCTCGTCTTCCTCGCTTTTCTTTTCTTTCTCATCTTCCTCTCTTTTGTTATCTTTCTCGTCTTCCTCGCTTTTCTTTCTCGTCTTCCTCGCTTTTCTTTTCTTTCTCGTCTTCCTCGCTTTTCTTTTCTTTCTCGTCTTCCTGGCTTTTCTTTTCTTTCTCGTTTTCCTCGCTTTTCTTTTCTTTCTCGTCTTCTTCACATTTCTTTTCTTTCTCGTCTTCTTCACATTCCTTTCTTTCTTGTCTTCCTCGCTTTTCTTTTCTTTCTCGTCTTCCTCTCTTTTCTTTTATTTCTCGTCTTCCTCGCTTTTCTTTTCTTTCTCGTCTTCCTCGCTTTTCTTTTCTTTCTCGTCTTCCTCTCTTTTCTTATCTTTCTCGTCTTCCTCTCTTTTCTTTTATTTCTCGTCTTCCTCTCTTTTCTTTTATTTCTCGTCTTCCTCTCTTTTCTTTTATTTCTCGTCTTCCTCTCTTTTCTTTTATTTCTCGTCTTCCTCGCTTTTCTTTTCTTTCTCGTCTTCATCGCTTTTCTTTCATTTCTCGTCTTCCTCGCTTTTCTTTCATTTCTCGTCTTCCTCGCTTTTCTTTTATTTCTCGTCTTCCTCGCTTTTCTTTCATTTCTCGTCTTCCTCGCTTTTCTTTCATTTCTCGTCTTCCTCGCTTTTCTTTCATTTCTCGTCTTCCTCGCTTTTCTTTCATTTCTCGTCTTCCTCGCTTTTCTTTTCTTTCTCGTCTTCCTCTCTTTTCTTTTATTTCTCGTCTTCCTCGCTTTTCTTTTCTTTCTCGTCTTCATCGCTTTTCTTTCATTTCTCGTCTTCCTCGCTTTTCTTTTCTTTCTCGTCTTCCTCGCTTTTCTTTCATTTCTCGTCTTCCTCGCTTTTCTTTTCTTTCTCGTCTTCCTCGCTTTTCTTTCATTTCTCGTCTTCCTCGCTTTTCTTTTCTTTCTCGTCTTCCTCTCTTTTCTTTTATTTCTCGTCTTCCTCGCTTTTCTTTTCTTTCTCGTCTTCATCGCTTTTCTTTCATTTCTCGTCTTCCTCGCTTTTCTTTCATTTCTCGTCTTCCTCGCTTTTCTTTTATTTCTCGTCTTCCTCGCTTTTCTTTCATTTCTCGTCTTCCTCGCTTTTCTTTCATTTCTCGTCTTCCTCGCTTTTCTTTCATTTCTCGTCTTCCTCGCTTTTCTTTCATTTCTCGTCTTCCTCGCTTTTCTTTTCTTTCTCGTCTTCCTCGCTTTTCTTTCTCGTCTTCCTCGCTTTTCTTTCTCGTCTTCCTCTTTTTTCTTATCTTTCTTGTCTTCCTCGCTTTTCTTTCTCGTCTTTCTCGCTTTTCTTTTCTTTCTCGTCTTCCTCGCTTTTCTTTCTCGTCTTCCTCATTTTTCTTTTCTTTCTCGTCTTCCTCTCTTTTCTTATCTTTCTTGTCTTCCTCGCTTTTCTTTCTCGTCTTCCTCACTTTTCTCATCTTTATCGTCTTCCTCGCTTTTCTTTTCTTTCTCGTCTTCCTCGCTTTTCTTTTATCCTTGCTATCTATATCTTGACTGTTATCATTATGTCTCTCTTTTACCCTCTCTTTCTTTTTAAGCCTGCATTTCTTGAACTGTTTTTAACCTTTCTTTTTTATTTTCTCTCCTTTTTTCCTCCTTTCTTTTGTGTCCTTCCCTTTAAATTTCTTGCCTCTCTCTGCTTCCTCTTTCTCTCTTACTCACTTCCCCTACCTTTTTTCTTTTTTCCTCTCTTTTTTCCTCCTTTGTGTTCCAATTATTATTTTAAGTTTTTCAGCTACAATTCTCAGTACACTCTTTCTTTCTCTTCTTCCTCCATTTCTTCTTACTTTTGTCTTTTATTATCTTCCTCTTTTTCATTTTCCTTGTCATTCTCTGTCCCATTCTCTCTCTCTCTCCTTATTCAAAACTTATTTTTCTCTTTCATTTTCTATTCCCCTCATTCCAGTCGTTAGCCTCCCCACACAACATTTCCATTTTTTCTTTCTTCACCTTTTTTTTCTCTTGTAACCTTTTTGTTTTTCTTTATTCTTCTCTCTTTCTGTCATTCTCTGTCTCAGTCACTTTCGATTTCTCTCCCCCTTCCTTATCCTATGCCATACTTAGTTTTTCTTTTTCACTTTCTGTCCTCCTCCTACCAGTCTTTAACCTCCCCCACACTAAATTAATTTTTTTTCTCAAGTTACCTTTTGTCTTCCTTTATTTTGCCTTTTTTTCATTATTCTCTATCTCGGTAACTTTCTTTCTTTCTTTCTTTCTTCATTTCTTTTTCTTTTACTATACCAGGTTCTTTTTCTCTTTCATTTTCTATCCCCCCACCTTCCAGTCTAACCTCCCCAACCGCACAACATTCTTTCACTCTTCTTTCTATAAGACTGAAAGAAAAAAAAAAAGTCCAACTGAATGTGATAATCTGGTGGATTGGCCAAGATGAAGATAATGGTGATTCTTAGCACAATAAACTTTGGCATCTTTAGATAGAAAAGCTTCAGGAACATCACGTCGCAGTCTTTTGAAGATTAAGTTTCAAGATTGAGTGTAAAAGATAAAAATTGTCTCTTCTGCAATTTGTATCCATTTGTCAATGCACTCTTTGGTTTCTTCACACACACACACACACACACACACACACACAGACGGGTGCATGTGTAACCACAAGTAGATGCACATATAAACACACTCATATAGTCAGACATAATGTGCCTATCTATTTATATTGGGTTGAAATACCATTCTAACTTAACACACACACACACACAGACGTAAATACCTATTCCATTTATATAAAAGCTACCTCATAATTTTAACTTTATATCAGGCTATTCCTGTCTTTTAATATATGATTATATGTCACTCACTTCTCTCTGTGGATCTATATTGCAGCATGGAAACGGGAATCAGTAAATTAAGTTCTGGCGCTGCTTGTGTTCACTTAACACTAGCGTTGTTGGAAAAGGCATGAAAACACATCTTTGGGGCATGCCATAATGGTTGATAGAAAAGAGAATGTGTAAGTGAACGCTTTCGTAGACCATTCTCTAAGTGAGCTGTCTTTAATTTTTTTTTTTTTGCGTTGCTGTTTATCTATTAATTATTATAGATCACTCGGTACTGTGCTTTTTCTATAAATACTTTCATGGTAATTGTTTGGATGAACTCTTCACTCCGGTACATAGACTTTTTCAATTCAAGCGCAGTACTAGATTGGTGCTGAGATCTCGTCAATCTACAGTTGATCTGGCCAGATGTAACCGTAAATTCTTCGCTAACAGTTTCTTTTCTTACATTTCTCGTTTGTGGAAGTCCCTTCTGGCTCCATGCTTTCCAGCCAACTTTAATCTTCAAAAATTTAAATGCAATGTCCGTTGCTATCTACTCTCCTCCTGATTACTCTTTCCTCTTCTCGTTAATCTATATAATTAATGTGAATGTCAGTGTGTCACTGTGTCACACTTTTTCAACTTTACTCCTAGAGACTGTAACCCTAAATATCATAACATTTTGGAATTAGGCTGACTCTGTGAGCAAATTAAATACATTCTGGGCCAGATCCGGACCCTCAATCATGAAATTTGGGATTCCCAAGTTTTCATTACTGTGATTGTTTTTGGTGGGTTTTTTTGTTTGTTTGTTTTTTTTGCAATAAATTTTTTGGGTACGATAACAATTTTTATAACTTGGAAATAAATTTGGGAATAATTGAAATTTTTGTGAAATCCTGCGAAAGTCACCCATGAAGTAAAAATAATTGTTTGTATGGAAAGTAAGGACCTACGTACATCAAATTGTTTTTAAATTAAGTAATGGCAGAAGAATCGTCATTGAACTTTTAAAAGGTATGCTTAAATATTAATGCAATATTTAAATGCAGTGATCAATTTTAAGTTCTTCTGTAGTTTATTGTTGACTATCACATCTACTCCTCTCTACCTATTGTAAAGAAGGCCCAACCAAGAGCCCTCCACAGGAGCTAACTTAAATGCCACCCGATAGGGCAGCTTTTGAGCTAGTTATTAATATTTCTGTTTCTAATCATTCCACACCCTGAAACCTCTTGTGTCTTAGTGGCTTTACTACCTTGCATGGGGTGATACTGATTAAAAAAATACAACTAGTATACAACTGCATTCTCATGTTGACGATTGTAAATGACTTTTAGGGAATGAAACCTGTAGGTTTTAGCAAGGACTATCCTTCTTCAAACCCCATGGATTAGTGCTGCAGAATAATAAAGAACAAAGGAAATAACACAAGCCACATCACTTGAGGACTTTCAGCAGCAGTAACAATTAAAGTGAATATCATATGTAACTTGAAAAGAAAACAATGACATAATCAAGATGTTGATGTTCCACACTACTTCAAACAAAAGGTTAGGAAGGAAACCCCTATCAGTACTGGAAAGAACAATAAAACTGAACTTGAGAAACCTATTCTCCTGAAGAATTGTTTTAATAGAAAGATTTTATAAAACTCAACTGAAAGTAGCACTGCATCAGTGAATGAATGATGAATGTTTCCTTATAAGGAAACAAGCTGATTTTACTATTACCACACAGCAAATTCAATATATGTTTATGTGTGCGTTAGTTTTTCCTTCCGCTTGTGCTGTTAGGCGTGGCAGGAAGACACAGTCGTCTGTCAGCGGCAAGGCGAGTGGCCTGGAGGAGAGATATCTCATAGGCTCTGAGAGTGTCTGCCACTGAGTCACTCCAGTGTCTTCTTGGTCAGCCACTTGCTCTCCAACCAATATTATGCGACGGTGTATGCTCATTGAGCTGGTTGGTTGATAAGCATACGAGTGAGGTGTCCAAACCACTTGATCCTCTGTCGTTCGATGTGTTCTTGCTCCTACCATATGTCTCATTGCCTCATTCCTGACCTTGCCCCACCTGGTCTTGTTCCCTGCTTTCCTCAGGCATTTCATCTCACAAGTGATCAGTTTCTTCTCAGGGTTTTCGTTAGGGGCCATCTCTGGCACTGGTATGTCAGCGTCGGTAGGAAAATGGCATTGGTGAGATCTGCTTTGGTGCTCGTGGAAATGCTCGGATGTTTTAGAAGAGGAGCAAGTTGGTAACTGACTGCATTGGCTTTCTGACATCTGGTCTCAATTTCTCTGTCTAGTTTGTTGTTTTCAGTAAATATGCTGCCCAGATATTTGAATTCACTGGGTTTTTTTTTGGGGGGGGGGGTTGCATGTATCCAGTTAAATAAAGAAAGATATCCATATTTGTATTATTTTGCGAAACTCACATGATTTAAGAACTTCAACCATTGGGAGTTCTTCAGGCTGATATATATCATGATATTATGGGTAGGATGTATTTAACAAACTTGTTAATTCCTTCCCTCTGATGATGATGATGATGATGATGGATAGACCGGTACACAGCAACTACAAAAAATCTATATTAGCAGTAAGGCAATATCAAATTTCTACACTGTCTGAACATAAAGTATAAATAGAACAACTTCTATCTGAATTTCTGCAATAAGCATCATGATTTATGGTTGAAACATTGTGATGATAACAACAAGGACGAGGAAAATAGTCAGCATGTAAATAAAGTAAATTATGAATGAAGTAAAAATACTAGATGGAGAAGAATACTGGAGAGCCAGAAGTCTGAAAGAATTCGTACGTTAGTTAGGCTATGAGGACCAACTCAGTAGGCTGAGCATGGAAATAAATATATGGGAGCTGTTAATAAAGAAAGAAATAATAGCAGCATTTATCAGCAGGCAGGTTAGGTTTAAGACTCCACTCAGGATTGTCGCATAGGATGAATTTGCAGACTTAGTAATTGTGAGTTCAATCTCTGGGTTGGGCAGTGGAAGTAATAACTGACAAGTAGATAAGATATCCTTAGAGATGGTTAGCAGAATGGGAACTGCAATAGATAGAGGTTTCAGCTACAAAATTCCTTGACGGCTTCTTGAATTGACAAGAAACTGATAAAGAAGGCTGGAGTACGGATGTAGAAATTTCCGGTTTCTGTCTCTCTCTCATTCTTCCCCACTCTCTGTATTTACACACACACACACACACACACATATATATAATAGTGCATATATTTGTTTAAAATTTAATATATTTATAGAGAATTCTTAAAAGATATAGTGTGGATATAGAAATTCAGTTTCTATCTATCTTTCCCATTGTCTATATCTCTCTAGTCATACACACACACTCACACAAATCATACGACAAGCATTCATTGGATAATAAATCAACACTACTTTGTAATAGGCAATTTACAAATTGCAGCAATGTGACAATTTTATAATCTCTCTATTTTCATGCAGTCGATTTTGTGCACTTTCGGGAGAAATGGATCCCAGAAGCTTTCTTGAGTCTCCCCAAAACTCGCTCGCTGATTGGTCAATGCCAACCAATCAGATTGTCTGCATGTGAAGAACAATTCTTCCCATGCAGCAATTCAGAGCCAATGATCACCTATATAAGCAAGAAATATTCTTAGATAATCAGTGAGATTTCAGCTGCCAAACGAAACCACGACAGTTGAAACCATGCGCAAATCTTCTCACTCACATCACCACCCACATGCTCAATATTTCTTACACTCACATAATCTTTTTCCTTACACAGCAAAACTGTTGAAAACATTTATTACTAGAAACTATCACAAACTTTCTTTCTTTCAGTGAACTTTGGAATACAAATAATAGTTAAAGAGAGACAACTCTTGTTTTACTCAATGCATGCCTTCTTTCATATCCTTGTTTGTACATCTTGTTAAATACATATTCTATGTGTAATGTTGTCTTTGGCTTATCCTTTTTTTACCTCAGTTTGGTTTCCTAATCTAAGTTAATGTAGTGAAGTCTGCTACATTTGCTTATAGTCAAAGACACCTTATTTAATGTTGGCTGCTTCTCTCTCATTACAAGAAGATATCACGAATTTAGTGCTGTTAATAAAATAGTGCTCAATTTAATATAATAGAGCTATTAAGTATATATTAGTAATTATACTCATTATTTTTCACTGGTAGCATGACTCAGTTTCATGTAAAATGCAATCTTCAGGTGCTGAGTAGAGAGTGACTGTTAGATAATTTAAATTTTAATAAAAATATCTCAAGATTGCATTGTACATGGAACTCCAAGTCATGCTACTGGTGAGGAATAATATATCTGATTGAATAAATTACAAACCTTATGTTTGCTTATTTTGATCCTAATCCTTTTATATTCACAAATATTTTTCCATATATTACAATTAAATGAGGCAAGAAATGCACTGTAACAGTGAGAATCACTTTTATTTCTCAAGTATTTTCTCACTGTTACAGTGAATATGTTGCATCATTTAATTGTAATATACAGAAAAATATTTGTGAATATGAAAGGATTATGATCAAAATAAGCAGATATAACATTTGTATCTTATTCAATCAGATATGCCTAAAAGAGAGTTTGCTGCCTAAATACACACACACACACACACACACACACACATATATATATATATATATATATATATATATATATATATATGTGTGTGTGTGCGTGTGATACTATATATTTTTACTGTGGTTAAATAAAAGAAAGTTTTCTTATCAATAGAAGGAGTGGTACACTGAGAGGCATTGAAACAGGAAAGGTTAATACCAAAAACCCATGGGAAAAATTGAGGATTTAATTAATGCATAAACAACGTGAACTGTATGTCAAGCAGTTTGAACAATGAAAAAGTGACCCAGAGTTAAGGGGAAAAGTTGGTTGACATAGAGCTGTAAATGTGGGCTGGAAAGCAAAAAAGTAGACTTTGTAAACAATTGAATTTGAAACTGAGTTTTCCTGGGCAGAAAATGGTCGAGGTAGCTGGCAGCAGATAAGACATCAAGGAGGATGGAGGAACTACCCATACTCATTGATGAGGTCGGTGAGAGAGGATAACAAAAGAGAGGGCGGAGAGAGGGAATTCCCCAAAGTTATGACGTAAGCTGGAGGGGATTCACTGAAATGCTCCTACCTCACCATACCCCCATGCCAGTTTGGGTGAGTGTCCATAAATAATACAAATGTGCAAAGCGAATAAGGCAGAAGGCAGAAGAGAGACAGATAAGACCAAAGACAGGAGAGAGGGGCCCGTGTGCTTAACTGTTGCTGAAAGCCTCCGACTTCAGCCTTGTGCTGAACCCTACCAACAAGAGCAAACCCTGTCGACAATAGTATCACTTCCAATTTAGATGTGGGTTGTACTGATAATTAATTGCATGTGAACTCTGATAAACCAATTATCGTATGGAGGACTGAGATATAAAAACAGCATTGACTTCTGTCCAATTTATTCAAGTGTTATTTTTTTCCCTGTGTGTCATCACCCTGATGGACCAGCCCAACATGAAGATACCTGCGATGATTCGTTCTTAGCTGTTTTATGATCAATCTTAAATCACAATGTGGGATAAGGTTAGCTTGGGACCAGCTGCGGTGTTGGAAGTCTTGGACTACCGGGGAGGGTGTGCTGGTAGATGTAATTCATACAGTTTTAAAAAAAAAAAAATGGGTATCCACTAAAATCACATTTACTGTAAAAAAATAAAAATAAATTTATTCTTGAGAGAAATAAAAATCAGCAATTCTGAACTTTCAAGCAGATATGAATGATAATATGTGCCTTCTTTAAAACTTCCTTGGAACATTGTTGTGCGAAGAGACTTTCTTTGGTCAACTGGATCAATAAGATTCTATCAGTTGATGCTAAACAAGCCAGTTTAATATTCTTGGCATAGAGAATTTGATTCTCACTGTGTGATCCTATGCCAAACTAGACTATGCTTAGTATCTCAACCTATGTAGATAAACGAGTCTGTAATATAATTGATCCTGACCTGGCATCTTGACTTCAGTCACTTTCTTACCATTTGTGACATGGCTTCCCTCTGCCTTTCTATCAATATTTTCATAGTAACTGTTCTGATATGTTTTTCTCCTTAATACCTCAACTGCATGAATTTAAGTGTGTTACTAGATTGGCAACTAGGTCTCACTGTTTTACTGTTGAACTAGCTAAATGCAACTGTAAGTTCTATTCTAATAGCTTCTTGCACTTCGCACCTCTTGAACTCTCTTTCTCAGTTTCTTGCTTCCCTACCGCCTAAAATCTTCAGAAATATAAACGTCAATCACCATTTTCTCTCTTTCTAAGATCTGTTCCATTGTCTTTTTCTGTCTTTCTAAGATCTGTTCCATTGTCTTTTTCTCTCTTTCTAAGATCTGTTCCATTGTCTTTTTCTGTCTTTCTAAGATCTGTTCCATTGTCTTTTTCTCTCTTTCTAAGATCTGTCCCATTGTCTATTTCTGTCTTTCTAAGATCTGTTCCATTGTCTTTTTCTGCATTTCTAAGATCTGTTCCATTGTCTTTTTCTCTCTTTCTAAGATCTGTTCCATTGTCTTTTTCTGTCTTTCTAAGATCTGTTCCATTGTCTTTTTCTCTCTTTCTAAGATCTGTCCCATTGTCTATTTCTGTCTTTCTAAAATCTGTTCCATTGTCTTTTTCTCTCTTTCTAAGATCTGTTCCATTGTCTTTTTCTGCATTTCTAAGATCTGTTCCATTGTCTTTTTCTGTCTTTCTAAGATCTGTTCCATTGTCTTATTCTGTCTTTCTAAGATCTGTCCCATTGTCTTTTTCTGTCTTTCTAAGATCTGTCCCATTGTCTTTTTCTGCATTTCTCCTCACTAAATTTTCTCATTTTCTTTTGCTTCCTGTGTCATAGTGGCATTATCACCGTTCTTGGGGTGAAATGATTAAAAAAATTACTCAAAGAATGATAAAAGATGAAACATAACATGTTTTTTTTAACATGCTCAATATCAACATTGCACCATTTTATGACCCTTTGCACCTATTCATGGGCTGTGTACCCCAACAATGATGTGTTATTCCAGCAGGATAATGTATTGTGTCATCGATTGTCTAAGTTGCCCAGAATTGGTTTGAAGAGCCTTTTTGAAGACTTCCAACACGTGGTCAAGCCACCATATTTGTCATATTGAGTTCAACATCTCTATCCAGACGACATCTGACCACTTGTGGAATTGGCACCATTTTGAATTACTACATTTTGCTGATCAAGTGAGGGGTGGAGAGAAGCCTACATGGGTACTAGGCAGCTATCTCTTGAAATCTTGAACGTCTGTGTATGATAAATAGACTTCATCATCATGAACATCATCATCAATTCCATGACCAGGTGCGGCTGTAGGGTCACTGCAAAGCTGAACACCCAACCAGATCCATCCACATATCTAGGTTAAAAGCCGGGAAACTATTCACATGCATATTGTGTGTCTTAGGCAAGTAAACCTGGCAAATCCCATCCCTCTCCAGGTCAAACCACAAGCAATGTCCTCCAAATTAAAGGCTCACCTTGGTCACAAACATGTGGCCTTTGATTCCATCAGATCACTCTGCCTTGACTAATCACTTCAGTCTAGGAATTCCTCTGCTAAGCAATGCCGTATCATTACCATACTGGCTGCATTTATAGCTATTGAGCGCAGTCTGCCCCATTGTGTTAGATTGACAGTGATCCTACAGAAAGGGTTCATCTATCCTTTGAGAGGTCTTTTTTTTCTTTTTTTTTTTTAAGTTCACCCAGTACAAGGCTCAAGGTCCACTTAATGTAGAGGGTTACTTAGTGAGATTGTTGTAAGGGAGGGGGAAAGACAAAGTGGGATCACTACAAAGTTGAGTATCCTTGCTGGAGTTTAAATGATTAAAAAAAATGAACAAAGATAGAAGAGAGTTATTTAAATATATGTACTGATATATAATGCCGAATATCCTGCAAATATATTGCAATGTAATAAGAACCTTTTGCTTGCTGTCTTTAGTGTGTAAAATACAATTCAATAAATAATAATACTCGTCTTTTAGCACATTTTCTCTTGGCTATTACCGGCTGCGTGCCTGATTTTGTCTCTGCCTTCTCCTTGCAGTGGCCATCTTGAAATGCATGTCAGCTTGAAAGCGGATGGATATTAATATCATTATTGTACTCTGGTACATGCATATTAGATATTGTTTGGTTTCATGAGTTGAAGTTGCTTCATGACAGGGCATTAATCTTTTCTTCATGATGATGACTGTTGCTTCAGGAGGGGGGGAACAATCAGTGCAGAGAACAGAAAGAAAAATTACCTCTTCTTGCTTCTGATTGAGTTTCGTCTTTGCTTTATATATTTGTTCTATGTTTGGCTTTGGGGATTTGTCATTTATTTTTGTCGAACTGCCTCTGGAATATGTACAGATCTCATCAAACCGACAGCAAAAATGATCTTTTTTTTTCTTCTTTTAATCATTTCATCCCAAGCAAGGCAATAAGGCCACTAAGATGCGAGGGGGTTACTAAGTGTGAGAGAATATGAGAAAAAGAAAATATTATTAAGGAGAGAGAACAATAAAAAAAAAAAGACAGGAATTATGAAGACAGAAGATAATGATTGACATTGCATTTAGATTTTTGATGATCAAATTTAACTGGAAAGCAAGAAGTCGGAAGAGAGTTCCACAAGTGAGAAGTGCAAAAAAAAAAAAGAAACTATTAGCATAAAAACTTACGGTTACATGTAATTATTATAGTACTTAATTTTCAATAAAAGAAGGTTTTTATTTTGTCTGAAACTAGTTAATAGAATATTCTAATAATCTATAATTAATTTTTCTTTCATTTCTTTCATCTTAATTTCAGTTATTTTTTATTACATTACTAATATTAGTAGTAATATTAATTAGATTTTTATAATTAATAGATGAAACCTTGTCAACAATTATTAATTTTTGTCTTGTTTCTTTCATCTTAATTTCAGTTACTTTTTATTACATTACTAATATTAGTAGTAATATTAATTAGATTTTTATAATTAATAGATGAAACCTTGTCAACAATTATTAATTTTTGTCTTGTTTCTTTCATCTTAATTTCAGTTACTTTTTATTACATTACTAATATTAGTAGTAATATTAATTAGATTTTTATAATTAATAGATGAAACCTTGTCAACAATTATTAATTTTTGTCTTGTTTCTTTCATCTTAATTTCAGTTACTTTTTATTACATTACTAATATTAGTAGTAATATTAATTAGATTTTTATAATTAATAGATGAAACCTTGTCAACAATTATTAATTTTTGTCTTGTTTCTTTCATCTTAATTTCAGTTACTTTTTATTACATTACTAATATTAGTAGTAATATTAATTAGATTTTTATAATTAATAGATGAGCTGAGTAGTACAGACTTAAACTTGGTGGAAATGGGGCAAAGCAATAAATTAAGCTGTACCAAAAGATAAAAAAAGATAAGATGAGCTATCACTAGGGAGTTTTTAGCAATGATGAAAATGTCATGGCTCCTCATTTCTCTCCTCCAGTTTTAATGGTCAGTGCTAATGTCACTTAGGAGGTGTTGCAGAGAGTTGTGAATCAGAAGACTGTATATCTTCCAACAAGACTCCGCATCATGACAAAAGGCTAAGACATGCCAAAAATGGATTTGTGATAATCTCCATGATAGCATCCTGTCTCATCAAATCCAAATCCACTGGACATATGGGGCAAAGTTGTGAGAAGAGCAAGAGAAGAAACTATTAGCATAAAACTTAGTCACATGTCACCATTTCAATTATAAAATGATGAGACCTACCTGCTAATCTAGTACTGCGCTTAAATTCATAAAGCTGCAGTACCAAAGAGGAAAGCTCATAAGAATAATTACTATGAAAATATTTATAGAAAAGGCACGGGGAAGCTATGTTATGGTGATGGGAAAGTGTTGGAAGCTGAGATGCCAGCTCAGAACTGATAGGATTACAGATTCTTTGTATTTTATCAAGAATCTCTAAATATATAGCAGAAGCACCAGACCAGATGTGGCAGCAATATTCAATGCATGGCAGACTTATAAATGTGTAAGATAGATTCTAATGAGAAAAATTATCTAGCATGACACAGTCAATCAACTTTTCAAGCAGCAGACCTACCAATCTCTAAGAAAGAAAATCCTGACGTCTTGCAAATTTGAACTCAAAAAAGAATGAATATTCAGTTAATTAACAGTTTGTTAGTTTCAAAGATTGATAATCTCTTTCTATATTGATTTACCAGAGAATGGTTGGCACATTGGCTGATGGTATCAGTCAGTTATTCATTTTATTTTTTTAACATTGTTTAAAGATGCCTTTTTGTTGGGAGAATATTAGTAAAAAAATGGAGCACCTCACTGGAGAGTAAGGGTTAGCAGATCATTACTGCTTAGTAGTGAGTCCTTTACTTGTTGGTTGCTCTATTTTGTGGCCTTGTGCCAGACTAAGCTTGTCATTGTAAATAACATGTCACTGTATTATGCGGGTATTGGTTAATAATCTGGTCTTGTAGATCATTACTACTGAGTAATGATTCCTATCCTCACTAGGTGCTCTTTTTTAGTTGTCTTGTGTCAGACTAAGATAAACATTGCAAAAGACAATATGATACTATATTAAACCATGTAATGGAGGTAATTAGTAATCTGGTCTTGTAGATCATTAATTCTGGGTAGTGAATCATCCTATACTTACTGGGTGATCTACTTTTGTGGCCTTGTGCCAGGCCAAGTGAAGCTTTTAAATAACTATCAGTATGTATCATGGAGATAAAGGTTAGTGATCTTGTCTTAGAGATCATTACTTCTATCCTCATTTGGTACTCTACTTTTGTGGCCTTGTGCCAGAATAATCTTTGTAGATAGCATGTTACTGTGTTATATAGGTACTAGTTAGTAATTTGGTCTTGTAGATTGTTGCTGCTGATTAGTGCATCCTATCCTCATTGGGCACTCTGCAATGGTGGCCTTGTGAGTAGCAAGTCCTATCCTCATTGGGTGCTCTGCAATGGTGGCCTTGTGAGTAGCAAGTCCTATCCTCATTGGGTGCTCTGCAATGGTGGCCTTGTGAGTAGCAAGTCCTATCCTCATTGGGTGCTCTGCAATGGTGGCCTTGTGAGTAGCAAGTCCTATCCTCATTGGGTGCTAAATATTTGTGGCCAGACTAAACGTAAATTACTATATGGCAAAGTGTTTCAGAGAGAATGGTAGTGATCAGGTCTTGCAGATTATTACTTGTGAGGTGTCTTATCCTCACTGGGTGCTCTATATTTTTTGCCCTTGTGCCAGACTAAGCTAAGTGTCATAATTTGGTATTCTAATGTGATTTGTATAAAGACCTTTGTGTTAGAAGAGAGTTTAATCTTTGGCCATGGCAAAGATGAAAATACCATTCTTTGATGCATTAAAATAAACAAATTGATTCATTGTCAACAGAAGATTCTCTTACATTGGTTCCTGCAACCAATGAAGAACCAGCAATGCAACATTTATTATAACATACTTTAATGAAATTCATTGGCGATCAGCTGAGGTTGTTCTGCACTTTTTAGTGTTGCCTGCAATTGATATCAAATACCAGATAAAGTGCAAAGATTTCAGATGCTGATTTTCAAGGTTTCTTCTGACATTGAATATTCTAGCAACTCAGTTTTCCCTCTGTGTGGCTCATTAGTTAGACTGAATTCTTATTAATGTGCCATATATCCTCAGGACATAGGCCTCCATGGCTTTCCACAATTTCCTGTTCCTTGTAGCACTTAATAAATTCTTTCTCTTAAACCATGTTCTGTCATCCATTTATTCAAGTTCACTAAGTTGTTTTCCCCTGTCCCTCTTGCCTTCAATCTGTCCTGTAAGTATTAGATTTTCCAAGCCCTCTTTCCTCATTATGTGCCCTATATATTTCAACAGTCTCTTCCTAATGTCAAGTGTAAGTTTCCTTTTTGTTTCCATTTTCTCTAAAACTTCATCAGCAGCATCTTCTTTCTGTGCCATGTCCCCTCAGGATGTAGGCAATCATGGCTCTCCACAATTTCCTGTCCTTTGTAGCTCTTAATAAATTTTGTCTTATTTCTCTTAAACTCTGTTCCACCATACATTTATTCAAGCTCATTAAGTATGTCATGCATTGTTTTCCACTGTCACCCTTGCCTTCAATTTGTCCTGTGAATATCAGATGTTCCAAGCCCTCCCCCTCCCAGTATCAAGTTTCCTATATATATATATATATATATATATATATATATATATGATGAAAATGTGGAAAAGACAAAGCAAAATCCGAATATGTGAGTTTACTGTTTTTTTATTTTGTTTTTGTTTTTGTTATTCTGTCGACGTCAGACGTTTCGGACAAATAGACTTTTCTCAGGACATGGTTAATGGAGACATATTTATATTAGATTTAAGTTAAATGAAGAGACGATATATACAGGACTGGTCAGAAACAGAAAAACTGAAATTCTAAAGTCAGAGTATTCTTTCTTGGAGTCGGATACGCTGGTGCCGCATGGGCGGCGCTGCAAAAACCTGCTCCCAGGGAAGAGATTTTATCCTAAGTGGAAAGGGGGGGGACCTATTTAAAGCTATAGCTTATCGGTACGCTTGTCAAGCATTAATCTTGCTAGAAAAGTTGATATATTATTGATATATATATATATATATATATATATATATATATATATATATATATATATATATATAGTGTAACCCGGATATAAGAGAGATTTTCTCTGGTCCCAAATTAGAGCCATACTTACCTAAACAAAATAGACCAAACCCAGATATAAGAGACTCTTCTCCGGTCCTGACAACTCTCTTATATCCGGGTTACACTGTATATATGATAACCCATTAAAGCCCACCATCCCAACAATACGATGATAGGCATTAATTGCTTGTAGGTTTTCATCTTTAATATTTGGTGTCCCTTCAGGATGTGGGGTAATCATGACTCTCCACAATTCAAGTCTAGGATTAACTGTTATCTTCCTCACATACCTGCATAAATTCTGCCTCTTACTTTGTAACCCTCTACTTTGAGTGGCACTCTGACCTTGTACATCATTGTAAAAAAAAAAAAAAAAAAAAATTTCTTTGTTGCTCTAAGCAGTATTTGCCTTTTTACCATCCCACCCACTCCCTGTTCTTCCATCCATTTACACAAAAAGGGTTATTCACTGTTTAATCATACCTTCAGTTCCATCCATACTATACCCAGTATAATTTTCAGTACTTATATAGAACTATGTCTTAGTTGCATGAAAACTCCTCTTCATCTGTGAAGAAATTTTAGGTCAAATATGACAGAGTTCAGTAGTCTTTTCTTTGTTTCTCATGAAATTTTCCTATTTCTTAATATTTTGTTTAGCTTTAGGAAGGCATTGTTTGCTAAACCAATGTGCCTCCAGATGTCTGTGTCATATTTCCCATTATCTTTTAAAACACTTCCTTGCTTGATTTTGACATTTCCAATTTTAGCTTGGGTTTTAGGCTGTTTCTCTTGCTGACGGCTCTACATTCTATCTTCTTAAAATTGATTGTTAGTCCTTTCTTCAAGCTTTCCTTATAACCTTTTCTAGGAGTTCCTGCAGTTTTCTTTTTGTGTCTACATTTAACATGGTATTCTCTGCATATCCTATGTTGGTAAACGTGTGCTCACCAAAAATAAATCCTGCTAGGACTTTGTTATATAGGAATAAAGTGTCGCTGCCGACACTTGAGTTTGAACATAGATTCATTATTGAATTAAGTAGACCACATAACCATAGAGGAGACACATATATGGGAGGCAGTATGTGTCTAATTGATCGATAATTCTATTCTATCCTCTATTACTATTCGGATCTCCATTTCTATTCTATCCTCTATTACTATACGGATCTCCATTTCTATTCTATCCTCTATTACTACTCGGATCTCCATTTCTATTCTATCCTCTATTACTACTCGGATCTCCATTTCTATTCTATCCTCTATTACTATTCGGATCTCCATTTCTATTCTATCCTCTATTACTATTCAGATCTCTATTTCTATTCTATCCTCTATTACTATCCAGATCTCCATTTCTATTCTATCCTCTATTACTATTCGGATCTCCATTTCTATTCTATCCTCTATTACTATACGGATCTCCATTTCTATTCTATCCTCTATTACTACTCGGATCTCCATTTCTATTCTATCCTCTATTACTATTCGGATCTCCATTTCTATTCTATCCTCTATTACTATTCGGATCTCCATTTCTATTCTATCCTCTATTACTATTCAGATCTCCATTTCTATTCTATCCTCTATTACTATTCGGATCTCCATTTCTATTCTATCCTCTATTACTATACGGATCTCCATTTCTATTCTATCCTCTATTACTACTCGGATCTCCATTTCTATTCTATCCTCTATTACTATTCGGATCTCCATTTCTATTCTATCCTCTATTACTATTCGGATCTCCATTTCTATTCTATCCTCTATTACTATTCGGATCTCCATTTCTATTCTATCCTCTATTACTATTCAGATCTCCATTTCTATTCTATCCTCGATTACTACTCGAATCTCCATTTCTATTCTATCCTCTATTACTACTCGAATCTCCATTTCTATTCTATCTCTACTCTATTCACTATACTATTTCTCTAAACGGATTACTGTTCGAGCGAGTATTATCAGGCAAGTACTATTAATAAGAGTGCTATTCAAAGGCCTCTGACACCAATATTGTTCAATGGCATACTGTAGTTGTATCTGTGATTACAAAGTTTCTACTACAACGAGCATTCGTTGGCATCACATAAATGTCAAATGAGTGTTCGTTGACATCACAAAAGACTTCTAGTTCTGTTAAGATTGCCTTACTGTATAAGATGAATAAGTCTGGTGAGAAGACATATCCTTGTCTTATGCGTCATTCTATTTTTGTATATTTACTCAATTCCTCTTCTATCTGTGTGCATGCAGTTTGCTCTCAATATTTATTCTGGATTATTCTAATGTCTTTCCCAAATAGAAGTTTTCCTCGCTGTTCAAATATGTCTTTATTTTAGCATAATCTAAGAAACATAGTCATATGTGCATCGGCATTTCTATTGCCCTCTCTGATCTCATTTTGATTATAAATATTGCATTTCTTTTTCCATTGTCTTTAACAAAACCGCATTGTTATTGTCCTATTTCCAGTGTCTACTTCTGCTATGTATTTTGTTCATCAGGATCTGCGGCTGATAAGTTTTTTTGTATGCTAGAATTTTTTGCAACTGACGTGTGTTGAAGTCCTCCCAGTATTTAGTATCGCTGAAGTTATCGCAAACATTTTTTGTTGAGATTTACAAAATCTACATTCCATTCAGTTTAGCATACTAATTGATGAAATTTGAATAAGCTCATTTGTTTGGGAAAAACTTTGGCTTCTTAGGCATTACTGTGAAGATGGATCTTCTAAGAACACTTAGAAAAGAGACAGTTGAAATTTTCTAAAACACATACCGAGGAAAGAGGGCTTGGATAATTTGATACTCACAGGGCATTGAAGGAAAGAGGGACAAAGGAAAACCGCGAGTAATCTACATAATTAACTCGTGTCAATGGTTGGCAGAACTGGAGGTGGGTATGGCGAAAATTGAAAACTTACTCAGAGCTATGAAGGATTGGACATTGTGGAGAGCCGAGATTATCCACGTCCTCAAGGGACCTGGCACATAGAGGAGAAAGATCTGGTATGTTGACACTGCTGTATATTTAATTTATTATTTCCATAATCTTGTTGGTAGCAAGATCATTATTAATATGCAAGGTATGATAATCAGATTAAACAAAAATGCTATCGTACGACTAGTACTACTAGTAATAATAAATCGGGATAAATATTTTGATATATTATGTAATAAATGAGATATGAATGACTTAATACATCAACTTAGAATTATGTATTAAACAAGAAAAAGAAAGATTAATCAATAATCACACACGCACACATACACACACACACAACTGAAATTGGAAATGACTCAAAAAGTTACCTGATTTCCACAAACCAAATTTACTTAAAAAAAAAAAAAAAATTCAACTAAGGCTGATAGCATCTCTTTTACAGTTCTATCTGGTCCTCTGGCTTTGTTCCTGCTCATCTCGTCCATGGCCAATCGTGGCTTGATCTTTTCTAAAGGTGATGTTTTCCTTTGTTGCCCAAAAAGAGAAGGGTTTTTAAATGCTAGCTGGTTGTTCTTTTCTCCAAGATTTTCTGGGATTTTAAATTAAAGCATGCTAACATTATAGCTGATTGATTGCATGAGTAATACAAAGATTCTAAGGTTTCTTTAATATTGTGCAAAAAATAGTGCACCTTACGACCCATATCACATTGAAACACCGATTTTTGTAGGATCACTGAAGTTACACCATGTCATTACCACTTGGAAATACCAGCCCTCGATGTGCAAATAGTGTAATGGATAATGGCTTGAAATTGTAATTCGGAAAGCAAAGTTTCAATTCCTATCAGCTTCATTATATTCACTTACAAGCAAATAACCTTGGGAAATGTATGAATCCACTTTGTCTGTCTCCTAGCTTTGGGTTATTTAGTAAGACGAGTATCAATAAATCATTATCTCAAAAAAAAAGAAAAAAATCTTCTTAGAATCTAAAAATATTTTCTGGCTTAAAATAACCTTCAAATTTTGATAAGCCATAAAAAAAACAAATCAGTCATTAAAATCGAAAGATAAGTGCTAGGGATATCTGAATCAACTCTCACGTTTATCCGTTTCGTAACCGAATATTTCACGGATTGCATTTGCGTACTTATAAAATATTGGATCCTCTTCGTAATCTCCACCCTCATCTGCCTACTTGCCTAAATGCATCGACTAATATGCATCCATTTTCACCCATCTCACCATCTGCCCGCTCGTTTTCATTGATTAGAAGACCTTGCAATTCCAGTCTCCTGAAACAGAAACGCCATTTCACTTGAACAGTGCTACGTGATTTCATTCCCATAAGCAGAACATTGCCATTTCATTGATCTGCCTATTCTCATAATGCCACAGAGATGTGCCTTCGTTTGTATTTTTTTTTATTCATATTTATTTCCGTTCTTCATAAACAAAAAAGAGCTGCATATTTAGAGACACTGATTTTCCGTTTCAACTTTTCTTTAATTGTGTTTCAGGTTTGAGGGAATTGCTTTTTTTTCCCCTTTTTTCAGTATAGTTTTTTTTGTTTTTGCTTCATTATAATACTTTGTGAGAAAGTGTGACAATATATAAATGTTATTTAAACAAGAAAATAAAAGAAAAATGCAAAATTTTACAAGCTGGAATATCCACCCATTGAATAAGTTGCCCCAGCTTGATAGGGTTTTCATACCTCATACTCCAACCTTTAATCTAACTTGATGAGTTTCCGGCACAACCCTTGCAGAGAATGCTACAATCCTAAATAAGAATTAAGTAAAAGTGCCAAAACCTACAGAAAAGAGGCACCACAAAGTCATCTAGAGACAAAAAAGCAAAATTATCGTTTGGTCACTAAATTGAAATTATTAAAGAAAAGTTTTGAAAAAAGTTGAATTTGGCTTTCTGAAATGACAAATGCCTGCCCCACCCCTGTCACCATGTGTGATAGGAAAAAGAAAAGAGAAAATAAAAAAAAAGTCAAAATTTTTCCCACCTCCTCACCTTTTTTTTTTTTTTTTTTTTAAATAAATCAAGCCAACTTCACAAAACTTGGTTCCTAAATACTGGTGACTGTAGGCAAGGGGGATGTATTAAAACATTAACGACTTTATCCGTTGATGTCCGTCAGACGAGTGAGTTAGGAAAGGCAAATATAGTAATGAAAATGGCAGTTGGCAAATCAGTTAGAAAATATTTTACATTTCAAAATCACGATTTCTGTTTTGAGTAAGCAATTCCATTTTCACGGAAAATAAACCCCTCTACATATTGTTATTATTTTCATTATTATTAAGTAAGTGGTTGTATGGTAAGCCAATTAACTGGGCATCTAGGCCAGGTCATCTGCACTTTTCCTCTGGTGAACAGTTGTAACCTACTGCTGCTTGCTGCATTATTGAATTGCAGAATTTATCAGCATTTATATTGTGTAAGCAGTGCAAGCTGCAAGCAACATTGTAAAAGTTTTTTACACACTCAGATATATCATTAGCCTCCACCCTGCACACATGAATGCACATATAAATCATGTGAATGTATTGGACTGCATATACAGATGTATATATGGAGATGCTTCTGCATTCTTGCATAGATACATTTGCACAAACATTTTTCTTCCTTTATGGTTTTGACGGAATTTTGCAAAACACTAATGGCACTATTAGTTTGTCTAATATCATCTTAAACAAGCAAAAATTAATTTTGTTGCAAAGAAACAAATATTGACTAATTTTGATCATGTGTGTGAACATAATAATTTGTGTATATATATATATATATATATATATATATATATATATATATATATATATCTGGTGTAAAAAATTTCAGATAGGGTATATATGTAAAAGGACAATATAAATAAAGACAAAAGGAAAACTTATCTTAGTTGATGCTTTTCTTGTTCTGGGGGACTTTATCAAGGCAAATGTAAGGATTTTATTTCATGACAAGTATTTATATATAAAAAAAAATCACCTACTCACTTTTTTTTATTAGACGTTGAATTGTATCATCTCATGTCCTCCATAAACTTGCTTGACTTTTCCGTTAACCTGATAAATATTCATGAGCACTACTATACTAAATATTTTGAGGAACCAATAACATTTTTGCTCTTGTAAATAAATACTTGTCACAAAATAAAATCCTTGAAGACAAAATGCATCAGCTAAGATAAGTTTTCCTTTTGTCTTTATTCAAATATATATATATATCAACAAACAGTATTTAGAAAAAATATGAAAAACTGGAAAGTTTTTTTTTTTTTTTTTTTTTTTCTGGCACGTTTCATCCGTTAGGATTTCATTGGACTGGGCATTGTTGACTTTGCAATGTCTACACATGTGCACTAAATAAGATGCAGATAGTTCCAAAATTTTTGAAAGAATATTTTTCTAAATATGTATAGATAATATATTTTCTGTTTATACATTATTTTAATGGATACACTTTACTTAAGTAAATTGACCTGAATGTTTAAATTAATGTTTAATTAAAAAACAGAGTATTTACTTAAATTGTATCTATTAAAATAATGTATAAACAGAAAATATATTAAATAATTCTCACATTTAGTCCATTTCACTGTGTGTGTGTGTGTAATATAGTCTTTAAAGAATTAATGAATTTTATTTGTTAATCTGACGTACTGTTATTACTTCAAACGTTATTTTTAGCAGATACCTGTATTTGAGTAGATGTTCTGTTTATTCTAAACAGTAATTATTTTGTCTACCAGTCTGCATCCTCAAGAAAAATTAATGAAGAAAATATGCCCTCCAGCAGGATTTGAACCTTTGCAAGAGGAAGCACCATCTGATCTGGTGTGCTTTTACCACTCGGCTACAAAGAGCTTCACAATAAAGCAAGGTTGTAGTTGCCTTTAAAGCACAATGGTTCCTTCAGATTTTCCCAAAATGTATAGGGAACAAAATATCATGATCAAATAAATTGAAAAGCTTAATACAGTGTGCGAGAGAAATACCTCGTAAATAATGTTAAGATGAAGACAACATTGCCATAATGTCTTACCATTATGTGGGAGCTATTTCTGCTGCACACTCTACAAAATATACTGACCTCCACATTGAGGTTACCAGCGTATGGGATGTTCAGACTACTACTGTCTCAGTTGTCACTGCAAATATTCTATGAAAGGTGTGATGTATTTGAAGTAATGCAAGAAAAATTGCGCAGAAGAGAAGAAAATAATAAATAAAATAATAAATAAAATAATAAATAAAATAATAAATAAAATAATAAATAAAATAATAAATAAAATAAAATGTTTACTGATTGCCACTTAGTTTCTCAGTTTCTGAAATCTGCTCATCGGGCAAGAAAAGTATTTTTTTATTTATTTTCTTATATCTTTTCTTTCCTTTTATGTTTAGTTATGGCTTAGACTATCAGCAAACTTAAATAATTCTTTCATGAAAATTATGATATATGAAAATGAATCAAACATATTTTAGTCTCCTAATGAGTGGATTTTGGATTCTGCAAAACTTAAAATAGTGATAAGAAAACCATTGATTTATTTATCATTATTCTTATTTTCTATCCATCAATAGTGAGCATTATTTATACATACAAACATCTCTCATATATATATATATATATATATATATATATATATGAAAGATTATATTTCAACAAAAAACAGTAAACCAGAGTATTTCTGAAACATTTTTAAGATTTGCAATCTTTGTAATTGCAGTTAATTTTTTTGTTTTAATCATTTCACCCCAAGCAGGCAATAAAGCCCTTGCATCTTAGTGGCTTTATTGCCTTGCTTTGGGTGAAATGATAAAAAAAACAAAACAACTAAACTATAATTATAAAGATTGCAGATCTTAAAATGTTATGTCCCAGAATTACCCAGGTTGACTGTAATTTTTAAAATTTTTTTTTGTGAAATAGAATCTTTGTTATATATATATATATATATATATATATATATATATATATATATATATATATAAGATTTGTCAGGAAATTATTTGGCCATTTAATAGGGAGAAAGAAACCGCATATTTCGGGCAATGGTGCCTTAATCATCTGCAAATTTTTCATCTTGTAACGTCACACACACACATATCATTCTAAAACAATCTGCAATGTTCCCCTTTCAGAATTGCTGTCAGCTGCCTCATCGCACCACAGCAAGATTCTATTTTCCCCTTTTAAGGAATGTATGCTTCATTGTTCAGACTTTTCTTGAAAGCCCATATCTGATCAATTTCATTTTCCAAATATAAACAAAGCAATTTCTAACTCTGTGGCTGAGCTATCTAAAGCTTGCTGGATCAAACACTGGTTTCTCTTACAAAGGGAGACACATGTTTGAAACCAGAGACCAGATTTTCTTTAAGAATTCTCGTGTGTGCAGACCAATACATAATACACACACTGTTTAAAATCAAATCCAAGTGTCGATTTCAATCATAAATAAAGTTTGAAATTATCAAAAAAGTTGTATTAAAATCATAAATCCATTAATTCTTTGGAAATACATATAAAAATTTTTGTAGGAATTAATGTATTGCAAGTCTACCAACATAACAAATTTAGTCTGAAGTCCTGAAGGATGAAACACGTCACAAGTAAACTTTTTCCACTTTGTCATACAATTCCCCCTTATATATATATATATATATATATATATATGAGGAAAAATATGGAAAAACAAAAAATCCGAATATGCAAGTTTACTGTTTTTAATGTTGTTTCAATGTCGACGTCAGACGTTTCGGTCTAGTAGACCTTCTTCGTGACACCCACGTGATCGCATTTCAAAACTGAACGCTCATCTTAAAATTCAGTCATTTTGTTTTGATTATTCTTGTGTCTAGCGTCTTTTCATGTTGACTTGAATATCGTCTAATTTTAATTATGTTTTAATAACTATGTCCTGAAGAAGGTCTACTAGACCGAAACGTCTGACATTGACATTGAAACAACATTAAAAACAGTAAACTTGCATATTCGGATTTTTTGTTTTTCCTCATACTGTCAGATCTATATCCACATATTTGCTTACACACACACATATATATATAAATATATATATTTATATATTGAATTGGACACAGTCCGACAATTTATTTAAAGACATTTATGATATGTTTAACGTTCTTTTTATAGATACAAGTATTTAAGCAAGTATCTAAGGTTAAGGCACATCACGCGAAATGACGGTTCCGTACAGGATACAGGTTCGATTCCTGTCGGAGAACGAAAATTTTCTATGAAAATTTCTCGGACATTCAGGCCGGTAAATGTTATTTAATACTGTTCATTATAAACAGAGCATTTGCTTAAATACTTGTATCTATAAAAAGAACGTTAAACATATATATATATATATATATATATATGCCAAAGTTCATATTTAATTTATATTAATTTTTTCCCAAGTACTTTTTGAATCCTGCTACGTTTGTTTACAGAGATTGTGTTTTGGTTAATTCCAGCATTCTCATGCTTGCATTTAAATGGTCAAACTGAATTTTTTTTTATATGCACACTTGAATATATGATCCCCTATGGCCAAAGATACCTTATTTAATGTTTGCTGCTTGTTTTTTATTACAAGATATCGCACATTGAGTGCTAGTGTTAACAGATCAGTGCTCAATGCAATATAACAGAACTATTAAGTATATATTATTATATATGCATAATACTCCACACTGGTAGCACAACTTGGAGTTTCATGCACAACATAACCTTCAGATGCTGAGTAGAGACTGGCTGTTAAATAATTTAAATTTTAATAAAATTATCTGGTTAATGCAATGCTGGTGCAGTCCATATATCATATGAGAATTACAGGTTTTTATTTAAAAAAATCTATTTAGAATAGAAGGGATCTATATTTTATCCTTTTCTACAAGTACTTCCACGGTAATTGCTCTGAGGAGTTGCTTTCCCTTGTCCCTAAGCCTCGTGAATTTAAGCGTCCTATGAGGCTGGCATCCCCTTCCCACCCCTTCACCGTTTAAACTGTTAGATGTAGACGTCTCTTCTACTCCAATAGCTTCATGTCTCGCACATCTCGCCTGTGGAACTCCCTTCCCTATTACTGTTTCCCTGACAAATACAATCTTCAACAGTTTAAGTGTAGCGTCAATCGTCATCTCCAGTTGCCTTGATCTATCCACTTCCTTTCATCATTCATTCCTATCTGCTCTCGCTCTAAATCTTCTGTAACCCCCTTGCCTTGATTGACCCTCCGTCCTTCTCTTTCTCCACATCCCTTCCTTTACCACTCCTATCTGCTCTTCCTCCAACCCTTCTGTAACCCCATGCGTGATAGTGGCCACCAGCCTTGCTTGGGGTGACACGCTTAAAAAAAAAAAATAAATAAATAAACAGGGATTACTGGTATTTTTAAAAACATTAAAGTAGATGGTTTTAAAACTACTAAAAATTTTTTAATTTTATTTAAAATAGATGGAATTTACATTTTATATTAAACATCAATGGGGCTTACTGGATTTTTAAAAAAAAATTTTGCACAAAAATAAATAAACCTAAAACCATAAAAAAATATTTTATATTTAAAAATCTATTTTAAATACAAAAAAAAATTTGATAGGTGGGATTTATATTTTATATTTATAATAAACAGGGATTAATGATATATTTTTATAAATTTTGCGTTAAAATAAATGGACCTGAAAGTAAAGAAGTATATATGCGCGACATAAGATAAGTGAACAGAATAAAATAAAAAAGAAGGTATAATCTACAATAGAAATTAATCTGGATCAACGTATTTCAACAGGTATTTTTTTTTATGCCTACATAACAATATTTTCAAAAATACGGTTTTATAATAATATAATAATATATAATATTTAAATATTATAATAATATATATCATATAATATATAAATATTATAATAATCTAATCTAAGCTGTTTCCTGATCAACATCTACTAACAGTTTTTATACTATCATTCAACCAATACAAGGTCAAAGAGCCACTCAAAGTAGAGGATTACTGAATGGGGTTGTTGCAAGGGGTGTAAACAGAAGAAAATAAAGTACATATTATGAGGATATATAGGATAGATTGTAATGTAAGCAAAGAGTGTGTTGAAATTGGGTGGAAACACCTAACTGATTGCTCTCCCAACAACTACAGAGAGAGGGAAGAGGCAGTGGGTAACAAAAATAACACTGCCTTGGAAACCACAGCAACTTGATGAACAAAATGCCTATGGGACTGACTTCACAAGACACTGTGTCTTGCCGACTGCTGTTTTGCCCCAGTAATTATTGGCATGAGGCATCTTACAAAGAACCAGATCTTGACCAGTTTCTTTTGAAATGAGTATACATACGTACACATACAGACACACATATTTATTTATAAAGGTAAAAGACAATAGAAAAAATGTAATAATAGGTGACGCATTTCATCAAAGTAACTATTAACAACAAAACAAAATGTCCTTAGCAACTGAAAGAATTTAGAAAATGCATACAATAGCATTTTCTAAATTCTTCCAGTTGCTAAGGACATTTTGTTTTGTTGTTAATAGTTACTTTGTTTTAATAAATTCATTTCGTTTTTGCCTTGAAAAAGTCCACATTAGACGAAACGCATTGGCTAATATTACAGTTTTCCTATTGTCTTTTACCTTTATAAATATTATCTTTTTCTACAGGTTAACTCTGAGAATTTTTTCACACACACACACACACACATATATATATATATATATATATATATATATTACCAATTTGTGACAGGGAGGTATAATTCTAAGGAGGATATTAATCCAGCTTGAGTTAAATTTTTAGGTAGTTTCAACATGTTTTATTTAAGTTATTGGATTTATTGCAACAACTGTAGTCTGAAGTTATTATGCATATTAATCTAATATTAGCTTTAGGCCTCTGAAATCTAATAAAAACTCAAACATGTTTTCTACCTCCTAGACTGGTTGCCAAGCAAGGTTAGAGAGCCCAATCTGCCCTACTATTTAATTAATAGCTGGAGAAAGATTGATTCATGCTATTTTGAAAGATATTAGTGCAAAATAAACAAAATAGAATTAACTGGAATTTGAACTCTGCTGCTCTGTTTATGTACCTGTTGCCGTTGCACTACATACACACGTATATGTAAAAGCCAGTTTACATTGCTTTATAATGCACAAAACATGTCACGCTGTATAGATGACAAAAAATAAATGACAAAATCTGTCATTTTAGGTTTATTTACCTATATGCTATGAAACTCTGCTTAAAATTATGTGTGTCCCTTGGAATGCAAAGTAGAGATGACCAAAAATGATAAAACCTGATACTACGTCCAATGGCAAATGCGTGTTTACAATATTAAACACTCCCATCCCGTCTTTTATAAAAGCTGATTTCTTCAAATGATTTTTGTTATGTTAGTAAGGGGTCAAAATTAAATGTCACATTCTTCACATGATAAAACTCTTGTCATTCTGCCTTTTTCTCACTGTATTTGGATTGGGTTAATTGAAAACCAAAAGTGTTCAGATTACTGATTTCCTCACCCAGGAAAGATATTAAAGAGGCAGCCTGTGTTATTATTAAATTGACAATTGTCTGCTCATAGCAAGTCGGCAAGTACAGGGTTAAAACATTTCTCCCAACTGAAAAAGTCCTTTTATTATGATTGGGTGACATTTTGATTGCCAGCATAAAACTCCTTAACAGACAGGATCCTCTGCTGATCATTGGTATAAAAAGGGTCAGAGTTCATGGAGTGACCTATAAAAATAATAAGTCAATATAAACATCCATACTGGCATTCAATTTGCTGAAATACCAGCAAAGGGAGATAATGAACAAGAGCAAATTATTTAAAATGTTTTTGCTTTCTCAGTCACTGTTCTTATTTTTATTTTGTCAAAGTGTCTCTAGAACAGGATTTTTGGCACTTTGGTATTCCTGTGTAGGCCTGGATTAAAATGATCTCTGAAATAGATAGGGAGAAATATTTTATCCAGTTGCATTTTTCTAAAACCAAACCCTCCTTTTCCTTTTGGTTGGAAGCAAAAAAAATCGAATGTCTAATTCCTGTGAACCCATTCTCCCTGGCTGAACCTTCCTGTTAGTCTAAGAGGAATTGAATTAGTCCCTTCCTGTTAGAAGTAGTGTGACAAAAGGCAAATGCCAATTTCTGGCACTCCCCACATTCTCCCATGCCCTGAAAGGCAAGAGGAATAATTACCTTCCTGGGGAAATACAGTAAAACTTTGGGTTTTACAAACACTGATTTATTTTGGGAATTTACTCCCAATTTAAATTTAAATTCAGTGACGTTTGATCCTTTTGTCAGATTTTGGTTAAGGGCTTGAACTGAGAAGTATTCAGCACCCCCTTATAATTATTTACTAAGCTAAGTATGATACAAGGCTACAAGGGATTTGGTCTTTGACATAAGATTGCTCTAATAGTCATGCATAAGAAAAAGGTGACTATAAAATAGAATCAAGGAGTATAATGAGAAAATAAAGATGTTACAGTGAGTGATGTGATCCTTCATTAAAATACTTCCCACATTTCAGTTGATTGTTTGATTTTTTTTTATGGCTTTATCAACACTTTGCAGTCAGAAAATATATTTTAGAATGTTTACTAATTAACCCATTGCTGGGAGGGGATTCATACTTTCCTTAATAGTATTTGCGGGTAAGTGAATATAACGGACTCAACTGGAATTAGAACTTGGCTCTCCAATTAACAATTCTGAGCCATTATCTATTACACCTCCCACACATCCAAGATTACAGCACCTGGTATTCTGAATCGGCAACCCTTCTATGTACTGACCAGGCTATACATTGCTTAACTTTGGTGTTCATACTGGTACCTGTGTTTTAACGTGATGAGGCTGTAAGACAATTACATCACCTACTCAATCAAACTTATAGAACCAGGTATTCCCAAGTAGTCACACTTCTATGTAATGACCAACATTGAGGAGGTAGTGATACCCAGAGTCAAGAGGGTGGCTGCTGGAAGACCCTTTATCTGGCAACAGACCTCTGCAGCATGCCACACAAGCAGGAAATCCCAGTTTATGGCTATCAAACAATTTCTGCAACCTTACATATGGCCACCTAACTCCCCAGATTGCAACCTCCTTGATTATTGTGTGTGTGTGTGTGTGGCACAGTTGAGCAATAGACAAACAAAACTCTTTGTAATACCAGAGATGAACTGAAGGCAAGGATTATGGCAGCATTCACCAACTGAAATAAGGAGACCACCCAGAAGAGTTGCAGGAGATTCCAAAGTCATCTGGGGGCAGTGGTTGAATACAATGGCGATTTTATTGAATAAATTTACTCTTTAGTATTTCAAGATATTTTTGTGTAATTTTGGTAAATATATCTGTTAAAATGAGATGTGAGTGTTATTTTCATTTTTGCATAATTTAGATGACAATTTATACATAGTACCCTGTATGTGTGTGTGTATGAATATATACATATTTATATAATACACACACACACACACATATATATATATATATATATATATATATATATCAATCATAGCAATAAAAGTATTAAGCTTAATATTACTAGACATATTAAAAAACGCGCGAGGCAACCGGTTTCGCTCCCACTCATTTTTTTTCATTTATTTTTTTTGTTTTTTTATCCCCCTCCACATTTCCTTTTATTGTACATTTTCTGTCTTTTAAATTTAAATCTCCCATTGTAAGCCTGATGAGCGGGAGCGAAACCGGTTGCTTCGCACGTTTTTTAATATGTCTAGTAATATTAAGCTGAATACTTTTATTGCTATGATAAAATTTTGTACCTTTAAAAATATCTTTAACTATATATATATATATATATATATATATATATATATATATATATCCTGACTACTCCATCTTCTCAGATGATTACCATCCCTGCTCCTTGAATGGCTATGAAGGTGATTCTTCAAACCAGCAGCCAACTTGCATGGCTTGAAATATAGATCATAGATAAATTCTCGTGTCTTTTTAGGATTGACTGGATCTTGCTGTCATACCTGTTCCTTGTGCTCTTCCATGTGTCTCTTCAATCCAGCCATAGATTTGCAAATTACAGAAATAGTATCACCTGGTCGTGAAGGTGGCACTGTATGAGAAGGCTATCACTCATGTGATTCTAGATGGTTAACGTATCCAGCTTTAGACAGTAGAATATGATCACATCTCTCACAATTTCAGCCATGTTAGCATCCAAGCCCTTCACAACAACACCTTTCTGAAAACCCTATTTAAGTTTTGCATGTGCTAAGTTCTTTATTCTGATGTCTCACAACCCTCTGCAACTGCTCTCCACCACTTAGTGTGATTTTCCGCCATCTCCTCCCAATTCTCAACATCTGAACTGATCTCCTTTAGATTGTTTTTCACACACTTCTTGAATGTCTGGTACATTGTCACTTTGGTTTGAAAAGTGACACCCCCTGTCAGACAAAAGCCACTTCTCTAACCTGCCAAAAGCAACAAAAGCCTTTTGGATGTATGTATGTATGTATGTATTTCAGAATTCAGCGGTCCATTCTATGACAAGGTACTACCGAGATACACAAAAGTACCCAAAACAACCAATCTAGTTCCATTGACATAAATATTAGGTTTACTGTATGGTATACCAAGTGGAGGAGTAAACATCACTTTTGATTTTACAGGCTTATTGCAAGCCCAAATGCAGTGGATGTCACTGAGAATTTGTCCACAAAAACCTGCATGCGCCTGCCAGTATTTGCAACAAAGTCAGCAGCATCAGCATATAATAATTCATGTAGAAGTGTCTGGAATGTCTTTGACTTGGCATTAAATCTTAAATTGAATACCCTACCAGTAGTTCTAAAGCAAATGCCAATCCTGATGCTGCATTTACAAAAAGCATGTGAAAGCATAACAGCAAAATAAATGGAACAGTGACAGTGTCGAAGGCCTTGGTTAGGTCTACAATGACTTGATATAGGGGAACATTTTTCTACAGTTGCTTTGCTGAAAAGATCAACAACACTCAGACTACAATCTGTCTGCCTTATGTGAAGGGGTTATCAGAGAAAATACAAAGGATCTGCAGTCCATATAACATCAGGACAACCTTCAAAAGCTTGACGACACTTTGCAGATACCTCTCCTGAGTGGTCCATAGATGAGAACATGAATAAAGACTGTGTGTACGCTATCCCGTGCAGCTGTGGAAAGAAATATAAAGGGGAGACAGGCCGCCCCCTTAAGGTAAGGCTTCAAGAACACCAGAAAGCTGTAACATGAGGAAAAGTGGAAAAATCAGGCGTGGCTGGCCACATATGGAGAGAAAAGTAAGATCACTGCTCTCTGTGGGATAAGGTTGAGATCATAGACAAAGAACACCATTGGAAAATTTGTAAACTTAAGGAATCAGCACATATGCTGGGCCACAAAAATCTCCTGAGCCGACCAAGCATAGAAATGAATACAATATGGGAACCAGTAATAAGGAGTGCCAGAGAAAAGCGATAACAACAAAAATTGCAATATGAGCTTTGGTAAAAACATGCAATGATAACAGCAAAATGAGCACTGATAAAAAAATGATTGTTGAAGACATTAGATTTATAATACCCAGAAATTCATACACAGATGTCCTCAAGGATAAAGGCACAGTGGATAAAGGTGTTGGTTAAATCCAGTGACAGGACCAAAGAGTGTGAGTTCAATACCTGGTTAAGGTGGTGGAGAACTTGGAGAGGGGAATTAACAGGAGGCAACTGACATCCATTAGACATGGCATGTGGAACTAGTGGAAGCATGTCAACCAAAGAAGAGTGAATGGCAAAGTCAACTCCCCCTTCTCATTTCTCACCTATTGGTTTTCCAACCGTATCCTAATTTCACTTCTGTTAGGGGATCTACATCAGATGGGTGAGTTTCAGAAAGTGCTGCTATGTTTATGTTAAGTTGCTAAAGCTCTTTTGTCATGAGAGCAGTTCTATGCTCTGACCTGCCAGAAACTTTAAGATCAAGCAACGTTTTGATGTTACAGCACCAAAACACTATTTACATTTACAGAAATATAGACGGATATAGCACCAAAAGTTGAGTGATATGTGTTCCTTTGCATATCTTTTGGATTTTCTTGTAGTCACTTCGTTCCTGCTAAATGAACCAGCTTGAAAAGATGACAAGCAATTGTTGGATGCATCTTTTCTAGCATCTCCCTAGGAATCTCGGTGAGCAGTGCTCTCTCTCTAAATAAGGCCGCTCAGACACAGGTGTTTCTACAGAAATCAGCCTCTGTCATCCTGTAGTCAAGATAGCAATGTTAAGTAAAACTCCTGCCACCTTTGTGCAGATTTATGACTGTTGGCTTCTAACTAGGTAGGTCTGTCAATGTCGCCATTCCTCCATTGTCAAAGGACATTGAAAAAAAAAAAAAAGAGTTGAGTTGACATGATGTCTGTACATCTTTGGATTATAGTGATCTATACTTGTACAACATATCCACCATTCTCTAAATCTTAACAGCCAGTATCCAGTAAAAAATAGGTGTAAGATAACTGGTAGCCACTTTGATCGCAGGTTTTCCTTCCCAGTAGTGTCTGAGTTGCTTTTCTTTTCTGATGTGAAATCCAGAAAAACTTTGGGCACTGCTCAGGGGGTATACTGCTCCTTACTCGGTCCTGAGAATAGCTTTTTGTTTGAAACAGGTTGACCACAAGGAGGTAGCTATCCAGGAATTAGGTGACCAGGGCCATTAAGATTAGTCAACTCTTAGCATATATACCAACACACATATACATATGTATATACATGTGTCTCCACCCCCATATATTCAAACATATTGTTAAATATATGTGATGTCATAGAACCCCATTACGAATTTACGACCTGCATCTGCTAATCTGTGACCATTACTCTCGCATAGCAAACTTTCATGTAAATATAACAAAATGTCATCTTTGATGAACATTTCTGTTGAAATGTTCATATAACCACACTAATGATGGCTCATGTGACCTGAAAGCTTAGATCGAGAAACAGCATAATAAAAAAATATCCAAATGTTGGACAGTTTTTATCTTTATTTTCTCCCGAAACTAAAGCCACTATACTAAGCTTAGAACGGCTCATGATCAAACATAATAGACATTTGTTGTCTGTCATATTTAACAATATATGTTTGAATAATGATCTGCGGCCCCAACATATATATATATATATATATATATATATATATATATATATATATATATATATATATATAAAAGTGAACATAGACCTGACATAGGCCTGACAATTGCATCTAGCATGAAACAGACTGTCGCCTCTAAGTGTTGACTTCTATGTTCCCTTTTATATTTACACACGCTCTATCTCTGATACTGAGCACTTTATCCCATAAATATAGCACACTTTATGACTATATTTCTTCATATATATATATATATATATATATATATATATATATATATATATATATGTGCAGACAGTGCCTACTAGACAAACACACACACACATTAGCATCTGAATCCTGTACAGACAAAATAAGATTATGATACACTTAAACACACAAATTATAAACATGGACACTGCTTGACAAGTCAAATGAATGTGAAATCTGCTTAATCAATGAAAATCAACTAACACAAAAATAAAAAAATACCAGAAAATTCTTTTCCATATCTCATTCTGTTGGATTCCATTCAAATAATGACCTAATGACACCTGTTGATATATGTAAAATTATATAACTCAGCATATGTGAAGGTGAACAGAAGTTCTGTAAATAAAGTGTTTGATTGTAATCTGGAGCAATAATTATTGAAACAGAAGTAATAGAGTTTCACAATATTTATTGGAGTTTCATGATTTCTCACTTATCAGAACTTTGATAAGATCCTTTTAAATACAGAATGTCTATTTTATTATTGATAAAAAATATTGTAAAATAGCTGTATGAATATTCATATAATCTGTTCCATAATTAATCTAGTCATTCTAATCTTGAAAAGTGAGATATCCTGAAAACTCAGTCAACCTCTGATAAGTATTATGAACTTATATTATTTCTGTTTCATCACCAAGGACAAATGGCCTCCCTCATCACCAGATATCAACACTATTGTTTGCTTCTGCCTATAAATTGCAGACAGGCAAGTGTTTTGCAGTCATTCCAAATCGGAATCAACGTCTGGAACGCTTCAAAGAATGTCATACTGTTAAAAAATATTAAATTTAGAAAACTGACATTTGTTTTATTTCACTTTTTTATCTTTATTTTGATAAATTGATGTTTCAATGGAGGTCAGCGGATATCATCAACTGATGATATAAACTTTTTCCAATGATCATCATTCATTCATTCATGATTTGAGTTTAGTTTAAATGTCCTAATTGGCAACTCAAGGATTCGTGATGTTACTATTTACTTGGATTCATGAGATTACTTAGAATATATTTGCCTTCAAGTAAAGTTGGAAAAACAAACCAAAGTTTCTGCTATGTTTGCATGCATCGATCACAAAGAGGTGAAAAATGTAAACAACTTTGTGCAAAGAATGTACAACTCCATGGGTCAAGTGTTTTGCAGTCATTCCAGATTGAAGTCAATACCTGGAATGCCTCAAAGAATATCATAGTTAAAAAAATATTAAATTTAGGATTTTAACATTTGTTTTTTTCCCCCCTTTTTTTCTTTATTTTTCTAATCTAAAATTTTATAGTTTTTGTAGTAAAGGACATATTATATAGTGATTTTCTAAGCCCGGCTTAGATGTGGCACAAGGCCGAAAGTATGGAGCACCCAGTGAGGATCGAACTCACTACTCAGTCGTAATTGATCTAGCAAGACAAGCTTTCTAACCATTACACCCCGTCGAGGTGCCCAAGTACATATTATATATACAGTTTGAAAGTCTTCAGATAAGCCTTGGTAGTACCTGCATTTTGGTACAGTCTGTAAGCTACTGAAAAGTCTGTGCATACTGGTTCCCAGGTCTCCATGGGCAGATCTTTTGGAGTTGAACAAGATGAGCGAAGGAGTCACTCGGAGGACAGCTGCTCTCCAATGATAATGAGACACAAAGGAAATCACACAGGACTTAGAACGGGCATCATTCATCCATGAATTGAGTCAAAATAACTAATTGGCAACTCTAGGATTCATGAGGTTTCATGCCATTTCCTGGAGTATTTGCCTGCAAATAAATCTGAAAGAACAAGCTAAAGACATTGCATCCATAGTTCTCAAAGAGAAAAGAAGCAAAAAATGGTGACATCTTGATGCAAGGAATGCACAGTTCCATTGAACATGGAATTACTCAAAGAGTATCATACTGGTAAAAATGTTAAATTTAAGAACTTAATGTTTGTTTTATTTCCTCTTTCTTTTTCTTTATTTTTATAATCTTATAGAATTAAAATACCATTCTTATAATTTTGTATATAAATAAAGTGTTAATAAGCATAAAAACTAACATTTTAAAAAAAAATTAATTTTCTTTTTTTTTTTTTTTTACCTTTTTGGCACACATGTTTGTGTAATCTTTAATTGCCATTTCAGAGTTAAAGGAAAAAAAAATGAAAGTAAATGTAAATTCTATCAAAAATTTGTATAATTTGCTATCTTCAAAGTCCAGAAAATTTAATGCCTCAGTAAAATAAATATTTTTTCCAGCAACAACCAGGTTGATAAAAAAAATGAAATTGTCAAGAAGTTTTATTTCTGTGAGGCTTAGAGTTTCATACGTGAATGTTTGCTATTCTGTTCTATCAATGACTTGTTTGTGTGACTGAATCTAGGACATAGTGTGTGGGTTTATGTAAACACACACACACACACACTCACATATATATATATATATATATATATAATATATATATATATATATATATATATATATATATATATAAAATATATAATATATATATATATATACAAACACAACATGATGTGTGCACGTGTTTTTTGAGGTTATTCCAATTTGGAATTCATCCAAATATAAGTTGGACTATACAAATATATATATATATATATATATATATATATATATATATATATATATATGTTTATAATTTTGTGTATTTGGGTAGCAATCCTGCTTTTATATAAGTTTCATTAAAGATGACTGAAAAGGTACTGCATTTAAGCTTTTTATTTTATCTAGATACAGACATAAAAATCTACAGATTCAGTTAGAATTAAAAATGAAAAAAATGAAAACATCCTTGATAATAGCTAAAAGCACTTGAGCATACAAAACATTCGCACAATTTTTACATGCTTTATGTCCAGAAAAGAAAAAACTTGGACCGAAAGAACGCAAGAAAAATTAAATATAAAGATTTTGCTTCTTTGCTTAGTCTAAATTTAACGCTGGTCATATATGATTGGTTGATCAGAGTAAAGCCCACAAAATTATACCCCCCCATTTTTTTTCTTTTATCAAAAGAGGTTATATTTTGCTTTTAAACCTAAATAAATAGTTCACTCACCAGTAATCTACAATTGCCTGATGAGATTCATTGATACACATCAAAACATGACTGCATTTGTGTAGTGATTTTGACATGTTTTCGGTGTAATATCCTAAAATTAATTATATATATATATAATTAATGCAAGTAAAACATTTGTCACTTAGCAGATTGATGCTAGCCTGATTGATAATGGCTGACACTTGACTTGCAGAAGTTAAGATTGTTGTAATCAGAGAAGTATTCTCTTAGGAGTTTGTTCCACAATGCAACAGTTCTGAGGAAGCTGTCTGAGTGGAAGTTCCACCGTACTAATGGAATACAAAGGAATGAGTTGGCTCACTCTATGTGGCCACCTAGCACGTGTTAAGAAAACTCCTCCAGCAGACAAGGCGGTGTAATACCACATAGTCTCTCTGACTCTTATCAATTTGAAGGTGAAGTGTAATTTAACTATTCTTTTAGATATAGACTCGTAAATGGAAAGAAAAATCCTGTATGCGACACATGGTTTGGCTAAAGGCTAAGAAGCCACTCAAAGAAGAAATGAGATATGTCTTGTCACTACTGGATTCTGTGGTTGAAGAGCAAATAAAAGAAAAAGGATTTGAGTCCTTTCCTTTTTATACTACTTTATACAATGCCACCTATCTGGTATTAAGAGAAGTTCCCTGGCAGAGAATCCTGGGTAATCCTACATGAGTAGGCCCTCTTTCTTAGGTGCTAAATAACCTTTGATTATTCCAGTAGCCAGTACACTTGCGTGTTTCTAAAATCTGCAATGCCATTATAGGTGCATGTATCTTTGGAAATATCACCTGTTCTATCCAGAGTATAGGTGGGGGTGGTAGGCACTTCATTTTCCAGTGGCCATATTTATAACATTTGCAGCTGAATATAGGTAAATGGATAAATGGATTTACGAAGAGAAAGTAAAAATGAAATAAACAAGACATATCAGTTCTAATTCTTTGCCTTCACAATTAACATCCTTTCTTTTTAGTCACCTCCGTGGGGATACACTCTTTTTCCCCTACCATGTTCCACCTCTCCCGTGGCTGTTAACTAAAATTTATTATAAGAACTACCCCCACCCTGCAATCCAAGGAAGAGGTGGATCCTATTCAGCCCCCAACACTGAGCATTATTATTTCAAAGGAAGATCCTTTTTTGGAACTGGTTTTTCTCTCTCTCTCTCCTCCATTGTCTCTCTAATTTTCTCCCGCTCCTCTTTGTCACCTTTTCTATCTCTCTCTCTCTCTCTCCCCCTTTCTCCTTTTCCCTTTCTCTTCCTTGTTTTCTTTCTCCTTTTACTTGCTTTCTGTTTCTGTCTCTTTCTAAGGTGTGATAGTGATGTGTTGGCGGAGCAGGGGGATGAAAGAATATTGAGACAAAATTGGAAGCTGATGGGTGGGTGTAAATATGACCATGTGTTGCAATTGTGGATCTGGAGGTTGGGGCAGAGAAAAGAAGGGGAGAAGTAGGCCAAGGTAAAAGTAGCAGCAGCAGCAGCAGCAGCAGCAGCAGAGTCCAATTCTCTTGCTCCCTTGGCTTTCTCCTGCTCCTAACCCTGTCCTCAGCTGGAATGGTTCAGAAACGGTGGATATAGATAAGAGAGATTAAGGTGATAGCATATCGTCCTGGTGGGTGGGTGATGCCAAAGGTAGAGGATTCTGGAGTTATGCAAATAGATAATTTTAACTTCCTTGAGTATCTCCGATTTTACACATTCATGATTGCATGTAGATGCCAAAATCTAAGGCATTTTTCTTGGCGTGATTTTATCACCACATCTACAACAAGAATAGCATCTCAAACCACTTTGATCATGGTCTTATGTCATGCTGTTTAGCTATACCCTTGCTAATCGCAGTAATATTTGAGATGATATTAGTTTTGAACATTGTATATATCAGATAAAATTACAGATAATAGGAACTCTTAGTGGGATAGTGAAAGATGTTTTCCAAAAACTAAGCAAAGTATTAAAAAAAACTGGAAAATTTCATTAGCTAAATAGGAAAAACTGCTGTACTGTTAGGTAATATTGGTCTTCCCATATGGGAGTGGATGCTGGATAATCTCATCACAGACAAAACAGAGCTTTGGTAACTAATATTAACTGTTTCCCTACAAGGAAACATTTGGTATTCATGTTCTTTAATTTAATATCTTAAAACAGTAGTCTTCTTTTATGTGCCACGTCCTTTCAGGATGTGAACAATCATCACTCTCCACAACGTCCTATCATTTGTAGAACTGAATAATGCTGGTCTTTTTACTATTCCTCCCAATCGCTGTTCTGCCATCCATTTACACAAGCTTGTTAGTTAGGTGATCATGACTCTCCACAACTTCCTATCCTTTGTAGCTCTAAGCAATGTTTGTATCCTTACTATTCCTCCCAATCGCTGTTCTGCCATCCATTTACACAAGCTTGTTAGATAGGTGATCATGACTCTCCACAACTTCCTATCCTTTGTAGCTCTAAGCAATGTTTGTATCCTTACTATTTCTCTCAGTCTCTGTTCTGCCATCCATTTACACAAGCTTGTTAGGTAGGTTTCTTTGTGTCTTCCTTTCTTGCCTTCAGTATGAGTGTTAAATTCTCCAAGCCCTCTTTCCTCATTATGTACCCCAGAAATTTCAACTGTTTCTTTCTGATTCTAAGTATAAGCATCACTTTTGTTTCCATTTTTCTTAAAACGTCCTCATTATGAGCAACGGTAAATAGTGAACAGAATTTTTCAAACATCTGTAAAAATCTGAAAATTTAATGTCAATAATCTCTATCTATAAAAGGCCGGATGTGTGTGTGTGTGTAACGAATGCACGGCCACAATTTTCGACGGATTTGCACCAAAATTTACATGCTCGTGCTCCAAGTTAGTGAAAAGGTCAAGACCAACTTTGCATTTCCCAACTCCCATCGATAGTGGAAATAATTGATTTTTTCATGCTTCTATGGCAGTTTTCATGTAGTTTGCAGCTGTTTTCTACTGTCCAGAGTGAGAGCCTATAGCTGGCTGCCACGAATAGGCAGGAAGATTCTATTCGCCAGCATGAGAGCCAACAGCTGACTGACACGAATGTTAACTAGCATGCTAGCATGCAAAAAAAATCGATAGCTGCATTTGTCACAAGTGGGAAAAATTTAAATCTGCATGGCACTTTACTCCAATTGGCTCATTCACTTGCTTAAACTCAACGTTGATTCTGATTCTGCAGAACTTGGTTGGGTGTGAAAAAGTATTTGTTGTTAACATTCTTTTTTCATTCGGTTTTTCCAGTTACGAGTCCTTTTTTAAAGCTGATCGTTTTGTGTTCATTTTGTTTAGTTCTTTTTTCGTAACAGATTTAATGTTTAGTATAGAGCTTAGAAAAAATTTGCAGTGTGTGATAGGCAAGAAGTAAGGCATGTAGCAACATCAGCACGGCAAAGGGCACTCCTTTAAAGGCAAGAAAGGGCAAAAATATTTTTAGTCAAGTGATAGCGATTGCTGTATGAGTCGTACGATTTTTGAATAAAGCACGGGCAACACCGGACCATGCTGCTAGTGTCATATATAATATGACATTATTGACATATATATCAACAGTTATCAGCACACTGGAGTAGACTGGGCTTTATATATATATATATAAAAACGTAGGTAGATGTATGTTTATTTATATATACTTCTTAGCTCTGTCTAACTACATTGAGCACTGTTTTGTTTACACCTTAAATTAAGTAAATATTTATTCGCTTATCTGTGTATGCACACTAATGCATCCACATACAGTTGCTAATATTTAATTATTTGGTTTGTATCCACACTTATATCTATACATACATACATACTTACATATATATATATATATATATATATATATATATATATATATATATGTATGTATCCAGTGCATTGATGGTATGGCATCGCTAGTGGAGAGTTTTCTAGACCAAAGTCAGTGGCTAGGGTGGAGTGATCCCATGATAGAATTAAAGGCCATTTGTCCCTGACATAGTGGATAATTTTTTAAACCAATGCCAGTAGCTAATATGGAGAGTTCCCATGATGTTTTAACATTACTGGGTGGTAATCTTTCTGAGATGAATTCAATAGCTTGGGTGGAAGGTTGCCATCATGGAAATAATGGCCATGTGTCTGTGACCAAATCAAGCCTTCATATTGGAGGACTGGAAGACATCAGCTATGGTTTGATCTGGAGACACATGGGCTCTTCCAGGTTTACTTATGCAACATACACGATGAATGAATGAATAACTTTCTGCCTTTCAACTCTGATATGTAGAAGGAACTGATCAGGTGCTTCGCTGTACAGCGACCCTATGGCCACGCCTGCTTATAGAACTGATGCTGATGATAAATTATGTGCTTTACTAAATCTTGGTCAAACAGTGAACCTATACTGACTAATAAAAAAAATAAAGATAAAGATATAAACACCTGCAGAATCTTTTCAGTTTAGGATAATATTGATTAAAACAACATTGATCGGGGGGAAAAATCCAAGCTAAGCAGTTAACATTCAAAGTAAAATCTAATTGTTAATATTGACTTAATTTTTCAAAAGTTGGGCACAAGTGTTTTTCAATATAAGATGCAGGGTTAGTATGTCTCGGGGCAGGTGATGAATCTTTTCAAAAAAGAAGTTTACAAAGCCAACGAGAAAGAAGTCAGGATGACTTTTCACATTGATTTCTTTTCTATGACATTTGAAATGACGATAATGACGAGATGTAAGATTCTTTAGAAACATTAGACATAATTATCAAGATATATTGTTCTCGCATGTTTTTCTTTCTTGCAGCTTCTAATGTGTTAATTTTTGTTTTTTTGTTTATATATCTTTGTTCACATCTATCTCAGTCTGTTCATATCTATCAATCTATTCATATCTATCTGTTTATAGGAAAATTGCATGCTGGACCTTTGTGTCCCTAGACAAATGCATCTCTGAATAATTGTGTACCTCTGATAATTTTTTGAAGCTTTTAAAAGTAGTTACCATAAATTTTGAACAAAGCATAGGTAGTAATAAATTTTTTTAAAAAGGAATAAAAAAGAATAAAATAAAAAAAATTAAAAGTTTATTTTTGTTTAAAATGCAACAACAGATTAATAGTGTTGCAAGATCGTTCTACACATCGCCAGTAAGTTTTTCTTTCATCGGCGTTTTCCTTATGATAGTGGTAGCTGTACTTTTCCTCGTCCACAAATATTTTTTCACTAGTGTTTGATTTTCAGAACTTAGCCAGGGGTTCCAAATAAAAATATAATCTATAAAATTCAGAATTTATTAATTAATTGAGTAATTAAAGGTATTGGTGTGCAAATTTCTATATTAAACAAATCTTTACCAAAAAAAAATGATTTTTTTCTTTTAAAACTACGTTTTTCCTTTGTTTAGAATAATTAAAAATTGGTTTGAAGATAGCAATTGTTGAGAAAAAGTATGGTAACTTCAAAAATTTATCAGAAGTATGCAATTATTCATTAGCACATTTGTCTAGAGACACAACTGTCTGATACTCAATTGTCCAGGGCGCGAATGTCCAGTATGCAACTGTCTGTCCAACTTGTCTATCTCAGCCTGTTTATATCAATCTATTTATTTATTTATCTCTGTCTATACATATCTATCTCTGTCAGTTGATATCTATCTATCTATCTATCTATCTCTGTCAGTTGATGTCTATCTATCTATCTCTGTCACTTGATGTTTAGTTTATCTATCTCTGTCAGTTGATGTCTATCTATCTATCTCTGTCAGTTGATATCTATCTATCTATCTCGGTCTGTTGATGTCTATCTATCTATCTATCTCGGTCTGTTGATGTCTATCTATCTATCTATCTATCTCGGTCTGTTGATGTCTATCTATCTATCTATCTCGGTCTGTTGATGTCTATCTATCTATCTATCTCGGTCTGTTGATGTCTATCTATCTATCTATCTATCTATCTATCTATCTCGGTCTGTTGATGTCTGTCTATCTATCTATCTCGGTCTGTTGATGTCTATCTATCTATCTATCTCGGTCTGTTGATGTCTATCTATCTATCTATCTCGGTCTGTTGATGTCTATCTATCTATCTCGGTCTGTTGATGTCTATCTATCTGTCTATGTCTATCTACCTATTTCGATCTGTTGATATTTGAAGCTAAGTCACAATCTGAGGTCAGAGGTGTCAACAGTCAAAAGCTGGGGTCTTAAATGCACAGGTTGCATAACAAATTAACAGGGTTCAACTCTTGCAGAAAAACTTCTATGCACTCTGATTGAAACAAGCGCTCTGTACTGTACGAGTTTGCTCCCCATCCACTATTTATTACTATTTCCAATCATGCATGAAAATGACCAATAGTATTAGAAAGAGTACTGTCAAGCATGTCTAGTGAGACAATTGCAAATGGCCGCTCCTTGCGACCATGCATGTCATCATCACTCCCTTGTGATGTCGGCCATTTTGGATTTACACATCAAACAGGTATGCGTCCTCTTCACCAGCAAGGTAAGTGTATTTTCTCAGTACACTCCTCCCTGATATCACTATCACATAAGTGACTTCACCGAGTGCTTCTTTGTAGGGTGGGAGAAGGCTCTTCTGTCTGCATTCCTCCCGTGTTGGTGCCTACAGGATCTCCCTTGTTCCCAGTCTCCTTACTATCATCATTAAATTAATATGCTGCACATCGTTTGTCGGATGAAGCCAGCATGCATCCTCTAAAATAGCATCTTATCTTTCCAACACCACTCCTGTTGCCAAGGAGCTTGCATCAACCGATGCATTTAATTCATGCCCACCCACACACCAATCACTTCAGGCAGGGTTGGCTTGACATATTTTGGTCACTACCTTAGCCAACATTTGCTTTAGGGAATTGTCATTCGTTGTTTCATCCCACTCTGTTACCATTCTAGCTTGTCTTATTATTACTCTAGTCGCTGCTCAGAGCCACCCAAAGACAGGAAAATGTTCTACCAGCTTAGTGCAAATGAAAAATATGGTGTGTTACATCAATACGCCAGGGTTTTCAGAACTGTGCTCCATCATTTCCACCATAGTGTTGCGCTCTTCCCAGACGTCACGGTCTAATACAAGAGCCCCATCCTTCAAGAGCATGGGATCCTTACTGATCAAGCCAAAGGATTCTAACCTTGTCCGGACCTTATCTGCAGACATTATGTCCTCGTTATCAACATGAGCTGATGTGGCTTTTATCTTTGACTCGTCTTGCATCAACACTGCCTTGATGATAGCTTTCATTATTCGGGGTGCCACATTGAGGCTGAACCCCAAGCATGTAAGACAATATCTTGTTCCTTTAATTAATACTGTCTGAAATGGCCACAGTGATTCATGAACTATTATCTGCAGATAGGCCCTCTGCAAGCCTAGCTACGGTAATCCTCTGCTGGTGCCACTCCCTCAATTTGGTGGTGCACACATCTGTGTTCATGGTGAATGCATCCACATGTTGGTTCAGTTCTCTGTAATCTATTACTGGTCTCACTTTGTCTTTTGTGGGGTGTGCAACTGCTATCAGTGGGATTAATCCCTTGTAGAGGCCCTAGCCATTCCTGGGGGTAGGGTATCAGCCAACCAGTAGTAATCCACAGCTGCAGTTCCTCCTCAAACACAGCCCTGTTCTTATTGGACACTGTGTACCCTAGAATTACATTACACAGCTAATCTAGTGCCCTCATTCATGGCCCATTTCCACCTTGCAGTCCAGAGACCCTTTGTGGTTAAATGTGGTGAAAAAGTCTCCACCAAGCAGTAGATTTCCAGCTGGTGTGATCTTAACACCCACTAGAGCTACTATTGCGTTATGTCAAACGATAGGTCATAGCCAAGAGGCTTTTCCCGCACAACCGATACGTCAACTTTGGCAAAGTCACCACTCTCTGTATGAATGGTGACATTTCCACACCACAACATACTCGGGATGTGTCGCTGATGGTCATGATGTCCACACTTTCTTTAATCCAAACCCAATAGCAATTCTCACTAATTATTGACTGGGAACATCCTATTTCGATGAGAGTTGAACACTGCATGCCCTCTACCTGAATGCCATTTACAGGCAATGCTGCATTCATTATCTGGCAGGAGCCAAGGGTGCTAGCAATACCTTGCATCCAGGTACATTTCCCGAACAGTTGTACAATGTGTGGCTCAGCTCATTACAGCGAAAGCACCACAGGGTTCCCTGTGATCTTTGATGTGTGCCCTCCTTACCACTTAGACTCTGGCACTCACTAGAAAAATAGTTGGGACCACAACATTTATAGCATATGGGGCCTTCACGCTTGTTGCCAACTGAGGGAGGATCCACATTGCTTCCATTGTGTCGGAATACCATGCGGCTTGTGCTAAATGCCACAACAGGTTCTGTTTCCTTGAGGATGTTCCAAGCTCAGGCTACCAGCTGGTCAGTCGGTAAGTCATCAATCCTAGATGCTCACCAAAGCCTACTGACATCCTCTCGTAATCCTGCTTTCTCAAGCCATTTGATGACAGACAGCCCAACTCAAATTCTGATATCTACCGTATGTTGAATCTGTCCATCTGTGGGAGTGTCAATGGTCAAAAGATGGAGATCTAAATGCACAGGTCACAGAATGAATCAACAGGGTTCAACTCTCACAGTGAAACTTCTACGCACTGTAATCCAGTCAAACCTTCTGTACCCTACGAGTTAGCTCCCCATCTGTCTCTGCGATCCACTATTTATTACTATTTCCAATCACACATGCAAATGACCGATAGTATTAAAAAGAGTATGGTCAAGCATGCATAATGGGATGATTGCAAAGGGCTGCTCCCTCACAACATCGGCCATGTTGGATTTACATGCCAAACAGGTACATGTCTGCTTCACCTGGCGAGGTAAGTGTATTCCCTTGCTAAAATATCTATCTCAGTCTGTTGATATCTATCTATCTATCTTGTTCTGTTGACATCTATCTATCTATCTGTCTCGTTCTGTTGACATCTATCTATCTGTCTCGTTCTGTTGACATCTATCTATCTATCTATCTATCTATCTGTCTCATTCTGTTGACATCTATCTATCTATCTATCTATCTCATTCTGTTGACATCTATCTATCTATCTATCTATCTCGTTCTGTTGACATCTATCTATCTATCTCGTTCTGTTGACATCTATCTATCTATCTATCTATCTCGTTCTGTTGACATCTATCTATCTATCTATCTATCTATCTATCTATCTATCTATCTCGTTCTGTTGACATCTATCTATCTCGTTCTGTTGACATCTATCTATCTATCTATCTATCTATCTATCTCGTTCTGTTGACATCTATCTATCTGTCTCGTTCTGTTGACATCTATCTATCTGTCTCGTTCTGTTGACATCTACCTGTCTGTCTCGTTCTGTTGACATCTACCTGTCTGTCTGATTCTGTTGACATCTACATGTCTGTCTCGGTCTGTTGACATCTACCTGTCTGTCTCGGCCTGTTGACATGCATCTGTCTATGTCACCTTGTTGGCATGCATCTTTTTATTTTTCAATTGGGATCACCCCAAGCAAGGCATTAATGCCACTAAAATACAAGGGGCTACAGGGTGGGGAAGAATTAGGAACAGAAGCATTAATGATGCGCAGAAAGTGAAGAGAGTAATCAGGTTGACAATAGATAGCAATTGACATTGCATTTAAATTTTTGCAGATTAAAGTTGGTTGGAAAGCAAGGAGCTGGAAGGAAGTTCTACAAGCTAGAAGTGCAAGAGAAGAAATTGTTAGGATCGAATTTATGGCTACATGTAGCCAGCTCAACTAGATTTTTGAGATCTCAATGCCATTCTAGTGCTACACTTAAATTCAAAAACTCTCGGTACCATAGTGAAGAGCTCATTTGAAAAATTACCATGAAAGTATTTATAGAAAAGACATTGAGAAGCAACCTTACAGTGGTGGTGAAAGTAGCTGGAGCTGAGCTGCCAAATCAGGACCAATAATATTGCATACTCTTTGGATCTTATCAAGGAGCTCAAAGTAAATTACAGAGGCACTGGACCATATGTGGCAGCAATATTCTAAGTATGGATGAATGGTAGATTTATAGATATATGATGTCATATATTTTTAAATAAATTGTTGGACTTTGTCCAATTCAAAAATATATGATGTCATTTGTTTACATTTGATACGCTAGAGCAGTTATGAATACAAGAGATTCATGGAAGATTTAAGTTTAAAGATAGTAAAATTGACCTTGTTAACCAGACGCTTCTCTGTGGCCGAACGGTTAAGGCACGTCACGCGAAATGATGGTTCCGTATAGGATACAGGTTCGATTCCTGTCAGAGAACGAAAATTTTCTATGAAAATTTCTCGGACATTCAGGCCGGTAAATGTTATTTAATACTGTTTATTATAAAAACAGAGCATTTGCTTAAATACTTGTATCTATAAAAAGAATGTTAAACATATCATAAATGTCTTTATATATATATATATATATATATATATATATTTATATATATATATAATCACCTCACTCCAAACACCATAATGTTGACTGGATATATCATTCAAATCTTTCTGGGTCCTCTCTACTGTCCTCAGATTGACACCCAAGCACTCTGAAAGGTTCATATTGGAGCTTCTGGTATGAATGCCAAGCAGTACAACATGTTGTTCCCAAATTTCTAGCAGATTGAATTGCGTCATGGTGTTCTTTTACTAACAGACTGTGCCCAACTGACCCTACTATATTGTGCAGTCAATAAAATCAAAACCAAATAATGCGCATGTGTGAAATTAAAAATATAAAATAGCAACAATTTACCCATCATACCCTGTATATATATATATATAGATAGATATAGATAGATCTATATTATGGTGACAATTTATTTATATATATATATATATATATATATATTATTGACATCCACAGACAGACTGTTTCGCTGTATCACAGCTCTTCAGTGTGGCTAGACGTCCGGTTGCCTCTAGCTAAGATCGAAACCTGACTAAATTGGCGTCAGTCGGAAATTCTACCACTAAGCCGTTGGCGCACAGCTCTGATGAAGGTGAATTTTAGCATGTTTATTTTTAGATTTGGATAAACACACAGTGACTGACAGTGACTCAATTCTGCCGAAGAGTCATGCTATATTAGCTTTAATAGTCACTGTTTACAAACCCACGCTTCCTTCCCACAGAGCTCAAACGAAATTAATTTTCAGGAGCCAATATATATATATATATATATATATATATATATATATATATATATGTGTGTGTGTGTGTGTGTATGTGCATGCAAGATTTTATGGTTTAATCCACCTTCTAACTGTAATGTCATAACTAATATAAGAAGAATTTTTCTTAATTTAATTCTTAAACACTTTAACCATTCACTAAAAAAGATTTTTAACAAAAACTGTGTCAGATCACCTATAGCTGCGTTAATAACATAGACACAGCCATCTCAACAACATTATATTAAACAAATATATCTCCAACAAAGTAATGTAAATTCTTCTAAAACAAATGCAACTGCTGAAAAAATACTTAAACAGTCAATGTATGACTAATAATATTATATACTGGGCAAACATACATTCTGGTAAGAATGTTAAATTCTATTTTGTTTCTATGGAAAATCCTTGGAAATTTCATTTTACAATCACTGAATGACCTTAAGTAATTTAAAATAGAAAAGCAGCACTGCTCTCTCTAAATATTTTTGGCAATTAAAGAATGAGGGCAACTCAGTAACAATCAACTGGGAAATTATATCTAGAGCTAATGCTTGTTATGGTAAAGGAAATAAATGCAATTTATATTTAGTTGAAAAATTGGTTATCTTAAAACACTTAAATAACCCTAACATATTAAACAAGAGAAATGAATTGATGGTTACATGTAGGCATAAAAAGAAATATCTGCTGAAATACATTGATCTAGATTAATTTTTTAATTTTTAATGTAACTTACAGTTTATTTTTAATGTAAATTACTATTTATTTATTTTGAATATAAACTTTTATTTTGTGTTTAAATAAGAACAAATAATCTCCATCTAATTAAAAAAAATTTTTATATTTAAAGAAAAATTAAAATGTGAATATTTACCATTCAAAAATAGACTTTTTAAACTTTCTTTTTTTATATACATATATAAATCCTGCATATATTAATTGCCAAATATAATTTTAAAATTAGAATATCGGTTATAAAATTTAATTTATAACTACGCCAACATTGAAATAACCAGATATATTATAATTGAAATTGTGTAATGATCAGCTCATATTAAGCATCTATAGATTGTGTCTTGCAAGAAACTCAGTCATGCTGGCAGTGAGGGATAATATATATATATATATATATATATATATATATATATATATATATATATACACACACATATATATATATTCATTTGTATGGATATGAGTTTGTGACACTGTGTTTCACGCTTTTGTGATCATCAGGCAAAATTTTTGAAAATTGAATCTATTTATGCTTGTTCATGTTTGATTGTTTGGTGGGGTGGGGGAAATTCTGTTTCCATTTTGGGATGGCACTCTTAGACACAGACATACATGCATACAAGTGTATGTATTATAGTCTGTGTAGAGAGAGAGGGAGACTTATATATATAAAAAGGGTGTTTCCTTAAAACTGATCAAAGTCATCAGTAAATAAATTAGTGTTATTGGTGAAAATTTATTTATTTCTCTATTGGGTCATGTTATTTAAGTCATGGCAATTATATGTGAAAAATGATATTGCCCAAATGTCCGCCAAATCTGAAAGAAAAAGAAAAAATCATTAGACGCTAAAACTTAATTCACATTTGAAATCGGTCCAAGTTATTGGAACACCCTTTATATATACATATATATATATATATATATATATATATATATATATCCTGTCTCAGTAACACAACAATAAATGGCAACAAAGGTTGGATGACTTTGCTGCCTTCAGTCTGAAAATGCAATTTGATACAGCCATGCAGCCTCACACCCATTATCATTCATGCAGCTGTATGTAAAAATTATATCTGCATGCTCACAATATGAAAATCCTGTTATTTGTTAAACAGAAAATTTCTCATTAATCAGATGTTAAATGTTGAAGACAGACTAGCCACAAATGTACACAAATGACAAATGTAACCTAGTCTACATGGCAGCACAGTGCCATGTACCATAAACTTTCTTTAGAAGTAATAACTCAAAAATGAAGGATTTGTTGACATATATTTATATCAACTTTTGTTCTTGTTTTGGTGGGAGGAACGTGGCCCCAAAGTTTGTAAAAGTATTTTTGATACACCCTGTATAGAGTGGTATAGATAGATAGATTGATATGCGCACAATTATATCACCAAAATCAGATCTTTTGTATATTTATATACTAAAAATTCACTTTTCTATTATAAACATATGCATTCAATACATAAAACTGTTTTCTATATTTGAATAAATGTTGGTGCTTTTATTTTTGTTCTCTTTGTCCTTTCATGCAAAGAATGGAATTTGAAGGAATTTACTGTTCCAATATTTAAAGAATTTATGATAACTGTTCATTGGTTTAAATCAAACTTTGGACAGATTTTTTTTTTTTTTATCTTGCTACCACACCCAACATATGGGACAAGTTTACATCTAATAATAAGCACTTTGCTAATAGTTCTTTTTTTTTTTTTTCAAGGCACTAAGTTTACTGTTCTGCTTGAAATGTTTCAAAATAAACTAGAAAAGGAAACATATCATGTAATGGTAAAAAATATTAAAAATGATTGAAAAATTGTAAATAAATAGATAGATAGATAGATAGATAGATAGTTTGTTTATTTAACCAGTATATCGACCTTCGTTGGGCCATTTACTGCTGAAAATGTTTTCTGGTAATATTGTTTTTCAAAAAAGTATAGCTGGTAATATTGTTTTTCAAAAAAGTATAGCTGGTAATATCATTTTTCCAAAAAGTATAGCTGGTAATATTATTTTTCCAAAAAGTATAGCTGGTAATATTATTTTTCAAAAAAAGTATAGCTGGTAATATTATTTTTCCAAAAAAGTATAGCTGGTAATATTGTTTTTCAAAAAAGTATAGCTGGTAATATTATTTTTCCAAAAAGTATAGCTGGTAATATTATTTTTCCAAAAAGTATAGCTGGTAATATTATTTTTCAAAAAAAGTATAGCTGGTAATATTATTTTTCAAAAAAAGTATAGCTGGTAATATTATTTTTTCAAAAAAGTATAGCTGGTAATATTATTTTTCAAAAAAAGTATAGCTGGTAATATTATTTTTTCAAAAAAGTATAGCTGGTAATATTATTTTTTCAAAAAAGTATAGCTGGTAATATTATTTTTCCAAAAAAGTATAGCTGGTAATATTGTTTTTCAAAAAAGTATAGCAGGTAATATTATTTTTCCAAAAACGTATAGCTGGTAATAAAAATGTGCTGGAAAAGACCTGGAAGTTCACTATTTGCCGATAGCTGGGACCCCAACAGGTGCTACTACCGCAGGTCAGGGTGAACCTGGGAACACCAGAAATTAAGAAGTGGTTACACGCTTCCTCAAAACCTCCTGATCAGAGGCCTTGCTGTTGGATGCAGTTTAACGTCGTACCCAGGACGGTAAATATAGAGAAAAGAATTAAAAAATCTGAAAGATTTTAAAAATATAACTTTTAGAAATGAAATGTGTATCACTGAGGAACACTGAAATTCAAAAAAAAGGAATTCTATTTTAATTAAAGCTAATAATATATTATATAAAATACAATTCTGGTGTTGTGTCTGCCTCAAGTGGAAAAATTTGATATACTGTAATGATGTACAAATTGCAGACTCTCCAGACCTTCTCCCAACATCCCTTTGACGTAAAGTAGAATTACATTAGCCTTTTTTAAATCCATTGGCTTGCTGCTAATTCTATACAAGATAATTACAATGAATGTGTCAATTATATTTTTTTTTACAATGATGATCACCCAGTACAAGGCCCAAGAGTCACTTGAGGTAGAGTCTAGACTTGAACAGGTTAAGATTGTAGTGATCTGGGGAAGCATCCTCTTGAGAGTCAATTCCACAAAGTAGCAGTTCCTGATAAGCTGCTCAAGTAGAGCTTACATCACACCAATGGAATACGAAGGCAATGAGGGCATTTAGCTACAATGTGCATATCATGGCTGGTCTTAGCCATGAAGGTTAGAACTGGTTGAATTAAGAAATGTTGTTCATCTGAACATTTTTCTATGGAAACAGTGATAGAGCAGCAAGAGGTTTGCGACATTTCATCTTTTGGGAAGGGGTTGTAGGGTGGAAAATAATTCATCAGCCACAAGGATTCAGAGACGCTTTTTCAACTCGATAAACTGGAAGATAAAGACTGTGCAGCTCCTGCTCATATATGGCAGCAGTTTCCATTTTTGGCCTGACCTGGCTCTTATAAATGGAGAGAATAGCAGGAGTTGGTACTTTTTGGAGTGGTACTGGGTATCTTTAGTGATGGAGTGTATATACAAGTTCCACCTGAGGTGTAGGTTGAGTAAATCTTGATAGGTGCTCAAGTCACGGGGCCTCATGAGACAACACACGTTCATCGCAATAGGTGAAAATTCAGGTTCTGCTCAGTGATGGAATGTCCCTGAATCATAAGTGAAGATATAAACATGTACTAATAAGTAAAACTAACTAACTATTAGTACATGTTTATGTTTTCAATTATGATTCAGTGTTTCAGGCAATGGACAATTTTTATTTTTATGGCTGGTGACGAAACAAGGTTCATACTTACTGACTTGTAGTAAATGTAGGCTGATTATCCCCCCCAAACACCCCAACTGGGGAGGGGAAGATCAAAGCCTGATTGAGGGTACTGGGCAGTGCTTTGTGACCCTCACTAGCTTATCAACATTTGCTTTTTTGTACTTAGATTTATATACGTTACAAATTAAACTAAGCATAACTGACTATTAAGGAATGAAAAATTTTCACGAATTTTGAAATCATTCTAGGGTTTTTCTACATTTTTTTTTTTTTTTACAAAATCCTTGCTAAATCTAAAAAAAAACACTGTATAAAATTCACTATTTTTACATTATATAAATATATTATCTATTTTTTTATCCATAATGTTGAATATGTTAAAATTTTTCAACTTTTTAAAAAGAAAAATCTCAAATTGATTTAAAAAATTACAGCTAAACATTGTTGATTTATTTAAGATGGAATGAATTGTTTATGTTATATGTCTCTAAATTGTATTTTGAGACATTGTATTTATTTTTAATTTTTCTAGTTGAATTATTCACCTCTATTTCATGATTCATTATTGTACATAATTAGGCTACAATAAAATTTGTATCTTATATGAATATTACCTTATGAAAATTGAGATGATATAGAGTGGTGGCAAGGCCCTGTACTGGTTTATACAGATGTTCTGAATCCATATTTTTTACAAGTTATAACTACATTGAGAGCAGTGCTAAATGTCAACAACATACATCCAATGAAGAACTAGATGGGAATCTACCAAAAATTATGGACATATTTTGTGAAAGGCGAGTGTGGTTTGGTGATCATTGCTGGAGAAGTAAACAAGATGGTGTGCATTATCTTATGCTATGAGGAACCTTCATTGAAGATACTGGAATCAGAAAGGTAGAACTGGGAAGAGATATGGATGATAGAAATGGTTGAAAAGCAGTGGTCAGAAGTGTTCATTTTGGGGGTGATCAAATAGTCTAAATAATTATTTCTTTCTTTGTTGTGATGAGAAAGGGGGAAAGGAATAGGGAATGGCTATTCATGATGAGGCTAACAAAGACTATTCCAAAAGAATCAGTGTATAAAAATAATGGCCGAGGGGTTAGAATAGGTATTAATATTTAACAGCCCCACCCCCCGGATGTATGTGGTACAAGACTGAGTTTACCGTGGGTTCTCCGAGCCCGTAGGCTCGGCCAAAAATATTCCCTTAAACAGGTTCAGGGTCTGTCTACCTCCCCGGGCAAAACTTTGCCCTTCAGCAGAGCCTCGTCTGGGTTCCCCTCTGCTCAAGGAAGTGAGTTCGACAGTTGAACAGTCTAGGACTGTTCCCCTGTTAGAATAGGTGTTGGAAACCTTTTTGAGCAGTGGGCTATATAATCTACGGCTCATCACAAAGTGAGCTGCAATAGTAAAAAAGAATCAAGGTAATTTTTTGTAGAAGGTACCTCAGTTATTTTCACTACATAACCTTACAAATGGTGGGGAAAGTTTTTTTTTTTTTCTTTTTTTTGGTTTTTTAAAATATTCAAAATTTATGCTTTGGTATAATATTATTACTGATGAGAGTTTGATTAATGCCTGTCTCTGCATGTAATTTATTTTTAATCTATTCATTTGAAAATAAAACTGTATATTTCTTCTTCAGAGAAAAAAAAATTATTATGAATATTTTCAAACGATGTTTACACGTATGATCTTCCTTAGTGAAAATTGCCAATGGTTTAAAATGATGAAAATGTTATTTTAACCAAAATTTTATAAAATTCAAGAATGACATCATATTTTATGTACACGGTTGGATATGACAGTGTGTTAGTGAACAAGTGAGAACAAACAAAAAAGTTATTCTCCTTTTGAAATTAGGCTTGCCATCCAGAAACAGCAAATGGATTGCATGTGACACCACAGGCTGCAGTTTGCCCACAACTGGGTTAGAACAATTGCACTCCAACTATAAAATACCAGATTGTATCTCATCCTGGTCAGTTAGTTAAAGGAGGTGGCTTTTTGATAATATCATCCTGGGGAGATGATCCCAGGGTGTGGCACTGTTGGGAAATACATGAAATTATATCTTGGGTCGGCCTTCTGAGTGAAATTTGTTCAGAAGCTGTTGCTAGTTGTGCTAGCATGAATTCATCATTTTCTGGGGCTGATAGAAATTCCTTAGTCTTAGTTGGCAATTTGTTTTGTGATTGTATGAATAAATTTCATGTATGTAACTCTTTTCTTCTTCACAAATGAAGTCTAGATTTAATTAAGAAGCTCTTACATGCATGCATAACTTCTTCGTTATTTTAGTTTCAGTATTTCCAGAGGTTAAGTTTATTTTACAAGTCAAATGATTAAGAAATATTTTAATTTACAAGACCAAGATGCAGCAAGGGTAATGATGGTATGGTCATGTAATGTAGCCTGTTACTGAGTTGTGAATCATTTTGAAGTAGACATTAAATGCTGCTCAACGTGATGAATTCTCACTTGAAAAGAATGGAATCTTTAATTAAAAGATAAACTAAATTGACTAGAAATAGAAAATAAGGGAGATAATTGGTGGAGGTAATGGTAATGGCAAGAGGAGATATATAGGTAAAGAAGAAAGGTTAAAGGGTAGGTGAAGTGTAAATAGAGTGATAGAGAAAATAAACAAATAAATGGGGTGAATCAACCAAAAAAAAAGAAAGAAAAAAGAGGAATGGAGAAGTGGAAGAAAAAAAAAAAGAAGAGAATAAAAAATGTAAAAATAGGAGAGATGAAGAAGTGAGAGAAAAAGAAAAGCAGAAGATGACAGATGAAGAAGTGAAAGAAAAAAGAGAATGTAAAAAAAAAAAGAAACGAAAGGAGTGATGAAGAAGTGGAAGGAAAAGAACAAGAATTAAAAAGAAAAACAAAAAAGGGAGGAAGAAGTGGAAGAAAAAAGAGAAAAAGAAAAAAGAATAGAAATGAAGGAGGGTAAAAAAAATAAAAAAATTTGGAGACATAAGAGGGAAACGAAGAAGTAGTCAAAGAAACCAGGGGAGAATTAGCATGAGGAAAGAAGAGAGAAAAACAAAAGAGATGAAGTGGAAAAAGGAGAAAATGAAAAAGGAAAAAAAGGAAGGGAAAAGGATGTGACTGGAGAGAAAAGAAAAGGGATAAAAAAGAAAGTGAAAGGTTTAAGGAGTAAGAGAAGATGAGAAAGAATAGAAAGAAGAACAATGTTAATAGATGAAGAAAATAAAAGGAAGCAGTGTCAGGAAAAAAAAAGTAAATGATGATGATCCCAACAACAACAACAACAACAACATTATAAACAATGGAAGAAAGAGTCAATAAAGGAGGAAAAGAGAGGTGAAGCAGAAAATGAAAATGGACAAAAACAGAAGCTGGAGAGCTGTTGTTGCCATGGTGATTCACTAGAAACCTGTCAGGTTTATCCTCATCACTTCCGTCCCTGTATTCACCATCCCACCCAACAATTTCTCTTCTTCCCAAATTTACCCTGCAACTTGTAATTTGAGGTCAGTAGGTCTGAAGAGTGGGCGATTGGGGGGGGGGGTGTCACCTCTTGAAGAGATAACAGATTGACATTAAATCTTCCAGCAATGGTCAGCTGTTTCCCAAGCTATATTTAGTGCAAAATGGAGGATCTGGACTCTCTCAAATTGTATTGCACTGATACTAAGATTATATTAGTGTTATATAAGAACTAAAACTGGTAAGTAACAATTTCTCAGGTCACTATTTTATGAGGGAAAACCTCGTATATCAGATGTGCATCTAACATAGTGATTATCGGCACAGAAAGTAGAATTAGGGTGCTGAGTTCACCTTTTTGGGAAAGGTTTGAATTCATCTCTTCTCCCAACCACAGCTGGGGGTTAAACACAGCCCACTAATGAACCCACACATCACATTAAAAGGTTAATTTCTAACAGGCCTATTTGGTTTATAGTCAATTTATGTCTGTTTTATCAAAACCATGTTAAAAATGTCCCAAAATGCAAAGACAGGTTGTTTTTTACCTCTCTTTTTAAACAGAAAAGTAATAATAAAAGATTGTAAACAAACAAAAAAGTTATTAAAGAATTAAACAGTAATACAAAACAAATATAAAAGATAAATCAATTTTTTTCTATTTTCTATGCATATTTAGCTATTATGCATCTGTGTACAGTTAATTATATGAAAAGTATATTTATTCATTAGGTGGAAATACAATAAATTAAAAATTTGTATGTGTACAAATAGTTGTTCTCCCTCCCACTGTATGTATGTGTGTGTATATATGCGTGTGTGTGTGTACTGAAAATATCACCAGCTTCACAAAATGACCAAATAACAGTAATTTTTGAGAAGTGGTTCTTGTTTAGGCTAAGAACTTATCACTGCCTGTTCACACACACACACACACACACACACACACACACACACACACACACATATATATATATATATATATATATATATATATAATATAGAAAAAACAACTGAAAAGTTGCAAATTAAAAAAAAATTGAATGTTTTTTTGTGAAAGTATTTATTTATATTTTTTTATATATATATATATTTGATATTTCAGATTGGCCCCGATCTTTCATCAGAAATGGCTGCTTTCAGAAGTTTGTTTACATTAAGTAGCATCCGACGCGGACATCACGTGATATGGAATGCAACTGTGTTTGAATATTTCTAACGTAAATCTAACTGTAGTAATATTTTAGATGTTGTTTAAAACATTTTTTAACTATATCTAACAAAAACTTTTTGTTTAACTATTGGAATATTTATAAAGATTTAAAATACCCAAGTCTTTATTTAACCCTAGTTTATATGTATTTAATTTTAAAATCCAGTATATATATATATATATATATATATATATATATATATATATATATATAAATTTGCTGTATTTATTGGGGAAGAGTATTCCGTGTCAGAAAATATCAGATGCCAAAATTTCAATCCGTTTCCTAGATAAACCTAATTTAGAGGTTTGTGTTGCATTTAGAGATGTGTATTTCAAAAGAACCAGTTTTGGAAAACTGTCTGCACATCCATCTTTTTCTGCACCATTTTTTCATTATTATGACAGCGAGAATGATGGAATGATTAACTGGTATTTTGGTAATCTTGATGTTGGAGGAATTCTGTGAGTTCAGAAATCTTAAAAGATATCATGCATAATTTCTTGTTTCTTCATCAAATGGGATCTGGTTTGGATCATATTTAAGAATTTTATAAACATCATCATAAACAGCTTTTCTACAACATTTGTTTCTTCAGAAGTGTATGTCATCTATCTGTCTCTCTCTTCATATCTATTTTTCATAATCAATTAATTATATCTCTCTCTCAATCTGTTTGTATCTATCAACCGATTTATCTCAGCCTGTTTCTATCTATCTATCTCAGCCTATTTCTATCTATCTGCCTATCTCAGCCTGTTTCTATCTATCTATCTGCCTATCTCAGCCTGTTTCTATCTATCTATCTGCCTATCTCAGCCTGTTTCTATCTATCTATCTGCCTATCTCAGCCTGTTTCTATCTATCTGCCTATCTCAGCCTGTTTCTATCTATCTATCTGCCTATCTCAGCCTATTTCTATCTATCTGCCTATCTCAGCCTGTTTCTATCTATCTATCTGCCTATCTCAGCCTGTTTCTATCTATCTATCTGCCTATCTCAGCCTATTTCTATCTATCTGCCTATCTCAGCCTGTTTCTATCTATCTATCTGCCTATCTCAGCCTATTTCTATCTATCTATCTGCATATCTCAGCCTGTTTCTATCTATCTATCTGCCTATCTCAGCCTGTTTCTATCTATCTGCCTATCTCAGCCTGTTTCTATCTATCTGCCTATCTCAGCCTGTTTCTATCTATCTGCCTATCTCAACCTGTTTCTATCTATCTATCTGCCTATCTCAGCCTGTTTCTATCTATCTATCTATCTCAGCCTGTTTCTATCTATCTATCTATCTCAGCCTGTTTCTATCTATCTGCCTATCTCAGCCTATTTCTATCTATCTATCTGCCTATCTCAGCCTGTTTCTATCTATCTGCCTATCTCAGCCTGTTTCTATCTATCTGCCTATCTCAGCCTGTTTCTATCTATCTATCTCAGCCTGTTTCTATCTATCTATCTCAGCCTGTTTCTATCTATCTATCTCAGCCTGTTTCTATCTATCTATCTCAGCCTGTTTCTATCTATCTATCTGCCTATCTCAACCTGTTTCTATCTATCTATCTGCCTATCTCAGCCTGTTTCTATCTATCTGCCTATCTCAGCCTGTTTCTATCTGCCTATCTCAGCCTGTTTCTATCTGCCTATCTCAGCCTGTTTCTATCTGCCTATCTCAGCCTGTTTCTATCTATCTATCTATCTCAGCCTGTTTCTATCTATCTATCTATCTCAGCCTGTTTCTATCTATCTGCCTATCTCAGCCTGTTTCTATCTATCTGCCTATCTCAGCCTGTTTCTATCTATCTGCCTATCTCAGCCTGTTTTTATCTATCTGCCTATCTCAGCCTGTTTCTATCTATCTATCTCAGCCTGTTTCTATCTATCTATCTCAGCCTGTTTCTATCTATCTATCTCAGCCTGTTTCTATCTATCTATCTGCCTATCTCAGCCTGTTTCTATCTATCTATCTATCTCAGCCTGTTTCTATCTATCTATCTATCTATCTATCTCAGCCTGTTTCTATCTATCTATCTATCTATCTCAGCCTGTTTCTATCTATCTATCTCAGCCTGTTTCTATCTGCCTATCTCAACCTATTTCTATCTATCTGCCTATCTCAGCCTGTTTCTATCTATCTCAGCCCGTTTCTATCTATCTATCTCAGCCTATTTCTTTCTGCCTATCTATCTATCTATCTCAGCCTGATTCTGCCTATCTATCTATCTCAGCCTGTTTCTTTCTGCCTGTCTATCTCAGCCTGGTTCTTTTCGCCTATCTATCTATCTCAGCCTGATTCTGTCTGTCTATCTATCTACCTCAGCCTGATTCTATCTATCTATCTATCTATCTATCTATCTCAGCCTGATTCTGCCTATCTATCTATCTCAGCCTGATTCTGTCTATCTATCTATCTATCTCAGCCTGATTCTGTCTATCTATCTATCTATCTCAGCCAGATTCTGTCTGTCTATCTATCTCAGCCTGGTTCTTTCTATCTGTCTGTCTATCTAATTGCGGTTCTATCTACCACAAATCTGTTTCAATCTATCTTTAATATCTGTCACTCTCTGCCTATATCAGTTTGCATATTATTCTCTCTTTTATATCATATCATTCTGGCAATATGTATGCAAATATTTCTTTCTTTTTAATTTCAAATTCTTATATCTTTTTATCATACATTTGTCATTTCATGTTTTTCTGGTGAATTGAGTTAGTTTGCTTCTTTATATTTTGCTCATTCACACTGTTAGAAATAAGCATCATTTCTAATTCTGTGATTGACGGTGTACAGTCAGTGTATTTCTTTACTTGTAAAATCTGCAATACCCTCAGGATCTATTTATCTCTTTGCCATGGCTCTCATTACCTTGGCTTTATTTCAACAAAAATATCCAAATGCATTTCTGAATCACAGAAAGTTCTCTACAAGGTAAGGAATCTCAGTGTACACTATTTGTTCTAATTACAGCAAAAATATTCAAGACTAAATGCACTGGCACAAGGAAGTTGGCAGCCATTTTGTTATGCTAGTCCTCACTTCCTGCTCATAAAATACATGCATCTGTAATATGTGTGCAGATTTGGGGATATATATGGATACTGAAAAATTTAGGGGCAAACCAAAAAGTGTTCCTACCAAACTTTCTGATCTTTTGGGAAGTGGACAGGGGAGAGAATTCTATTTTAATGCTTTCATGATTGCTTTGGGTATAAAACTTTTTATGCAAATTTCTCTTTAATAAGATTTCTTATATTCAGGCCAGTAGACAAAAATAAATAAACATACTGTTTATTAAATAAATGGAGCATCTACTCAAATATGAGCACGCATGTATATGGTCTCTAATATCTGGTTATCTCATTTACCTAACCATATATATATATATATATATATATATATATATATATAGCATAATGAGAAGCCACGTATGCTTTCTTTTTTAAACAACATCTAAAATATTATCGTTAGATTTACGTTAGAAATATTCAAACACAGTTGCATTCCACATCACGTGACGTCCACGTCTTGCAATGGACGCTACTTGAAAAAAAACTTCTGAATACAGTTATTTAATTCATTTCTGACGAAAGATCGGGGAGATCTGAAATATGAAATATATATATATATAAAAAAATATAAATAAATACTTTCACAAAAAAAACATTCAATTTTTTCTTTTAATTTGCAACTTTTCAGTTGTTTCCTCCATATTATATATATATATATATATATATCTATATATATATATATATATATATATATATATCTATATATATATATATATATATAGTGTGTGTGTGTGTGCGCACTATGGGGAAAATAAATTCAAAAATAAAGTTACAAAATCTGAAAGCAAAAGTACTAAATAATTAGTCAGTTGCAATGCATTTTAAAGTTCAGATCTGCCAATTGAAATGCCAAACTTTGTGTTGTCTCTTTTGCACAATTTTTACAAATGCAAATGAAACATTTCAAGTTTGAAGGCCAGAAAAAAACAAACTTTGTTTCCATTTTAAATATGTGCAACATACCCAATTTTTCTTTTTCCAAACTTGTGTTTTTTCTATTACATTTTGGTTACGCGATGGTAAATGTAACATCGAAATCTACAAAGGCATATTGGAATAGTCAAATATTCTTTCCAAAAAATTTTGTTAGAAACAAAGAAAAAAGTGCTGAACAGCAGTTCTATATAGTAGTGAATGCTAGACAATCTCCTCTCAAATGAAGAAGAGACTTCAGGTAACTGAAATGTAGTCTACAGAAGGATGCTGACAATACCATAGACTGAACATGTGAATAAAAATGAAGTTTGAGGGAAAATGGAAACAAAAAGTACAGAGACTTAACATTTCTCAGTTACAAAATGAGGAAAGAGGCTTTAGAAAACTTGACACTCACAGGACTTATTGAAGGTAAGATGGACAGAGAAAAACAGTGCATAACCTACCTAAGGAGCTTGTGCAAAGGGTTGGCAGCACAAGGGTTAGGAAGGATAGCGAAAAGACAGATCTTCATAAGGGCTACAAATGCTAAGAAGTTGTGAGAGCCATGATCACCTATATCCTGAAGGGACATTGCACATAGAAGATCGGAATACAAGTGAATATCCAAGAAGAAAAAACTTCATTACATTTTGAATCCTGTTATCTCATGTTGTGCCATAATGGATGACAGGAAAGTGTGAGGTTGATGGCTGTTCCTGCAGAACTGATGCTGCTTCTGAAAATGCTCTTCAATGCAGGAAGGATGTTCTTTATGAGGAACCATGGATTTCTTTCTTTTTCCCCAAGAGAAACAGGGTAAACCCTACATTGAGATTAGTCAAGATCTTATTTCATATAAGGATTAGAATCTAAATTGTATAATAAATTGCATTGATAAGGATGGAGAATATGTTAAAAATTAATATTTATTTTGGGCAAAATAAATGCTTTTTTCATTAAAAGGATGAAACTAATAAAGCTACCTACATACAAGAGTGTATCAGATCATCTGCAACCTTAGTTATTAACTGAATTTTGATCTAAAATTCTCACTGTATAATGTTCAAGTTATATAGAGATGCTTTGTGTTAAGTATGTATTAAGGAAAAAGATTTTGTTGAATTTTTTTTCTTTTTGCCATAACACTTTATTATGGGGATAATCACATATATATATATATACAGACTCCTTTTCTTTATTATCTGTGAATTGCCATGACAACTTGGGAAAGATAGTGGAATGGTTTCCTATTGCCTTCTTCACAGATTCCTTTTCTTTATTACATTGATCTACAAAGGTTTTTGAATATCTTGGTGCAGAGATAATAACGGGTGATTTTTAATGCACGGATCCCTAAAATGAAATTGGTTCCTCCCGCCCTCACATCTAGTTTTTCCATCATGAGATATGCCGAGAAAAGTCAAACACATTCCTTCAAGATGAATTTCTTATCCTAATAATGTATCTCTTATAGTTTTAAAATGGGATTAAACTATCCTTAGAACCTTTAAGGAAACACATACCTGTAATGAACAGGTAAAATATTTGCCAAATCTAAAAGGACACATTTCGTTACAAAAAATAAAAACAAGGAATTTCTGAAAAAAAGTACATATAACAAATAGAAATTTTATTACCAAAAAAATCTCATTTGAAAGGTAAAATGTTTCTTTTCTGTGGTTGTCATTTGTGGATGACACAATCATGTTGAAGAGTTCAATAGTAGTCTGCTGTCATGTGTTGGTCCCACCTTTTCTGGAATGGCTGGACAGTAGTCTGCCATCATGCGTTTGTTCTACATTTGCTGGAAGGGTCCAACATTAGACTGCAATTATGTGTTGATCCCACTTTTCCTGCAAGGGTCCAAGAGTAGTCTACCATCATGTGTTGGTCCCACTTTTCCTGCAAGGGTCCAAGAGTAGTCTACCATCATGTGTTGGTCCCACTTTTCCTGCAAGGGTCCAAGAGTAGTCTACCATCATGTGTTGGTCCCACTTTTCCTGCAAGGGTCCAAGAGTAGTCTACCATCATGTGTTGGTCCCACTTTTCCTGCAAGGGTCCAAGAGTAGTCTACCATCATGTGTTGGTCCCACTTTTCCTGCAAGGGTCCAAGAGTAGTCTACCATCATGTGTTGGTCCCACTTTTCCTGCAAGGGTCCAAGAGTAGTCTACCATCATGTGTTGGTCCCACTTTTCCTGCAAGGGTCCAAGAGTAGTCTACCATCATGTGTTGGTCCCACTTTTCCTGCAAGGGTCCAAGAGTAGTCTACCATCATGTGTTGGTCCCACTTTTCCTGCAAGGGTCCAAGAGTAGTCTACCATCATGTGTTGGTCCCACTTTTCCTGCAAGGGTCCAAGAGTAGTCTACCATCATGTGTTGGTCCCACTTTTCCTGCAAGGGTCCAAGAGTAGTCTACCATCATGTGTTGGTCCCACTTTTCCTGCAAGGGTCCAAGAGTAGTCTACCATCATGTGTTGGTCCCACTTTTCCTGCAAGGGTCCAAGAGTAGTCTACCATCATGTGTTGGTCCCACTTTTCCTGCAAGGGTCCAAGAGTAGTCTACCATCATGTGTTGGTCCCACTTTTCCTGCAAGGGTCCAAGAGTAGTCTACCATCATGTGTTGGTCCCACTTTTCCTGCAAGGGTCCAAGAGTAGTCTACCATCATGTGTTGGTCCCACTTTTCCTGCAAGGGTCCAAGAGTAGTCTACCATCATGTGTTGGTCCCACTTTTCCTGCAAGGGTCCAAGAGTAGTCTACCATCATGTGTTGGTCCCACTTTTCCTGCAAGGGTCCAAGAGTAGTCTACCATCATGTGTTGGTCCCACTTTTCCTGCAAGGGTCCAAGAGTAGTCTACCATCATGTGTTGGTCCCACTTTTCCTGCAAGGGTCCAAGAGTAGTCTACCATCATGTGTTGGTCCCACTTTTCCTGCAAGGGTCCAAGAGTAGTCTACCATCATGTGTTGGTCCCACTTTTCCTGCAAGGGTCCAAGAGTAGTCTACCATCATGTGTTGGTCCCACTTTTCCTGCAAGGGTCCAAGAGTAGTCTACCATCATGTGTTGGTCCCACTTTTCCTGCAAGGGTCCAAGAGTAGTCTACCATCATGTGTTGGTCCCACTTTTCCTGCAAGGGTCCAAGAGTAGTCTACCATCATGTGTTGGTCCCACTTTTCCTGCAAGGGTCCAAGAGTAGTCTACCATCATGTGTTGGTCCCACTTTTCCTGCAAGGGTCCAAGAGTAGTCTACCATCATGTGTTGGTCCCACTTTTCCTGCAAGGGTCCAAGAGTAGTCTACCATCATGTGTTGGTCCCACTTTTCCTGCAAGGGTCCAAGAGTAGTCTACCATCATGTGTTGGTCCCACTTTTCCTGCAAGGGTCCAAGAGTAGTCTACCATCATGTGTTGGTCCCACTTTTCCTGCAAGGGTCCAAGAGTAGTCTACCATCATGTGTTGGTCCCACTTTTCCTGCAAGGGTCCAAGAGTAGTCTACCATCATGTGTTGGTCCCACTTTTCCTGCAAGGGTCCAAGAGTAGTCTACCATCATGTGTTGGTCCCACTTTTCCTGCAAGGGTCCAAGAGTAGTCTACCATCATGTGTTGGTCCCACTTTTCCTGCAAGGGTCCAAGAGTAGTCTACCATCATGTGTTGGTCCCACTTTTCCTGCAAGGGTCCAAGAGTAGTCTACCATCATGTGTTGGTCCCACTTTTCCTGCAAGGGTCCAAGAGTAGTCTACCATCATGTGTTGGTCCCACTTTTCCTGCAAGGGTCCAAGAGTAGTCTACCATCATGTGTTGGTCCCACTTTTCCTGCAAGGGTCCAAGAGTAGTCTACCATCATGTGTTGGTCCCACTTTTCCTGCAAGGGTCCAAGAGTAGTCTACCATCATGTGTTGGTCCCACTTTTCCTGCAAGGGTCCAAGAGTAGTCTACCATCATGTGTTGGTCCCACTTTTCCTGCAAGGGTCCAAGAGTAGTCTACCATCATGTGTTGGTCCCACTTTTCCTGCAAGGGTCCAAGAGTAGTCTACCATCATGTGTTGGTCCCACTTTTCCTGCAAGGGTCCAAGAGTAGTCTACCATCATGTGTTGGTCCCACTTTTCCTGCAAGGGTCCAAGAGTAGTCTACCATCATGTGTTGGTCCCACTTTTCCTGCAAGGGTCCAAGAGTAGTCTACCATCATGTGTTGGTCCCACTTTTCCTGCAAGGGTCCAAGAGTAGTCTACCATCATGTGTTGGTCCCACTTTTCCTGCAAGGGTCCAAGAGTAGTCTACCATCATGTGTTGGTCCCACTTTTCCTGCAAGGGTCCAAGAGTAGTCTACCATCATGTGTTGGTCCCACTTTTCCTGCAAGGGTCCAAGAGTAGTCTACCATCATGTGTTGGTCCCACTTTTCCTGCAAGGGTCCAAGAGTAGTCTACCATCATGTGTTGGTCCCACTTTTCCTGCAAGGGTCCAAGAGTAGTCTACCATCATGTGTTGGTCCCACTTTTCCTGCAAGGGTCCAAGAGTAGTCTACCATCATGTGTTGGTCCCACTTTTCCTGCAAGGGTCCAAGAGTAGTCTACCATCATGTGTTGGTCCCACTTTTCCTGCAAGGGTCCAAGAGTAGTCTACCATCATGTGTTGGTCCCACTTTTCCTGCAAGGGTCCAAGAGTAGTCTACCATCATGTGTTGGTCCCACTTTTCCTGCAAGGGTCCAAGAGTAGTCTACCATCATGTGTTGGTCCCACTTTTCCTGCAAGGGTCCAAGAGTAGTCTACCATCATGTGTTGGTCCCACTTTTCCTGCAAGGGTCCAAGAGTAGTCTACCATCATGTGTTGGTCCCACTTTTCCTGCAAGGGTCCAAGAGTAGTCTACCATCATGTGTTGGTCCCACTTTTCCTGCAAGGGTCCAAGAGTAGTCTACCATCATGTGTTGGTCCCACTGTTCCTGGAATGGTCCAAGAGTAGTCTACCATCATGTGTTGGTCCCACTTTTCCTGCAAGGGTCCAAGAGTAGTCTACCATCATGTGTTGGTCCCACTTTTCCTGCAAGGGTCCAAGAGTAGTCTACCATCATGTGTTGGTCCCACTTTTCCTGCAAGGGTCCAAGAGTAGTCTACCATCATGTGTTGGTCCCACTTTTCCTGCAAGGGTCCAAGAGTAGTCTACCATCATGTGTTGGCCCCACTTTTCCTGCAAGTGTCCAACAGCAGTCTAGCATCGTGTGTTTTTCCCACCTTTTCTGGAAGTGTCCAATAGCAGCCTGCAATTATGTGTTGATCCCACTGTTCCTGGAATGGTCCAACAGTAGTCTACCATCATGTGTTGGTCCTACTTTTCCTGCAAGGGTCCAAGAGTAGAATGGAATCACACACCTTGTTCATCACTGTAGTGTCCACAATTGTCAAAGAAGTTATCCAAGTGACTATGCAATTAATGAATGGTAATAATTCTCTCCATGGTATTTTTAGCATTCATCATTAAAACACCATTCTCTTCTTCATCTCTTAGTTTCAATGCTTATATTAATTCCACGGCTGTGCTGCTGATGTAAAAGCAGCTTAGAATGAGAAATCAGAGAGTTGTTCAAATTCTAATCAGGTTTTGTTTCAGTTACTTATGTACAAACACTTTTGGGAAAGGTATTGTTGGGGCGCATAAGTTAAGGAAAAGCCTTAAACGCCAGTTAGAATGATGACAATATTTATTATTATTAGAAAAGCTAATACCGACATTATCCTCTCCTATATAGAATATGTAGTGTGTCTTTCCAGAGGAGTCTGTTGTTGACACATATAACAGGTATTCATTTCATCAGAACAGGTCTGATCTTCCCTTCGTCTGGATCTGATCCTTTGGCCTAGGAGCAGGTCCCAGGTCCTTGTATCAGAGTTTATCCTCTACACCAGTCCCTGTGTATCTCTGAGACTTGTTACAGGGTTTTCTACTTCTATGTAGGGGGAGACAACCTTTTTCATCAATCCAACAATATGAATCCATCTTCTCCCCACAGTGTTGCGTTAAATAGTAGGACATGTATCTGGAAAAATCATTGTTATTCTCAAAATATCGTTAATGCAATATTCACTTGCAAAAACATGGGAAAAAAAAGAATTATTCTTACAATTTAAAATATGTTTCGGTTTTAAATAAACCACAAAGGGTTGATAAGCCATAAAAAATCAAACAAACAATTATTTTTCTAACAATGAATGATCTTTCTTGAGTTTCAATATACTACATACAAATTGGAAGCCAGAACTTTGTTAGTACAGAAAATGAGTGAAAATAAGTGGAAAGGAGTTGTGGAGTAAAGGTAAAGTCAGTGGGCAGCAATATGAAAAGTTGAAACCCTACTTACACATACCAGGTAGTTGTTAAAATGCAACCAGGCTTATTTAGTCTTAGAGGAGGCATTAAAGGAACAAAATATAACTATAGTTATTGTTAGTAATTCTGAACTGTTTTTCTTTCATCTTCATTTCAGTTGCTTATCATTACAACAACTCAGGCTGTCATTCTACAGCCATGGGTAAACAGCATGGATCAGAAATAAAGAAAAATCTTTTAGCAAGGCTTGAACTCACATGTCATTAGCCAGTCTTTGTGTGACAGTTGCTCTCCTGCTTCAGCCATAAATATAACCCTCAACAATTCTTAACTTGCATTAGTTCAGCCTGTATTCTTAACTTGCATTAGTTCAGCCTGTATTCTTAACTTGCATTAGTTCAGCCTGTATTCTTAACCTGCATTAGTTCAGCCTGTATTCTTAACCTGCATTAGTTCAGCCTGTATTCTTAACCTGCATTAGTTCAGCCTGTATTCTTAACCTGCATTAGTTCAGCCTGTATTCTTAACTTGCATTAGTTCAGCCTGTATTCTTAACCTGCATTAGTTCAGCCTGTATTCTTAACTTGCATTAGTTCAGCCTGTATTCTTAACCTGCATTAGTTCAGCCTGTATTCTTAACTTGCATTAGTTCAGCCTGTATTCTTAACCTGCATTAGTTCAGCCTGTATTCTTAACTTGCATTAGTTCAGCCTGTATTCTTAACTTGCATTAGTTCAGCCTGTATTCTTAACTTGCATTAGTTCAGCCTGTATTCTTCACTTGCATTAGTTCAGCCTGTATTCTTAACCTGCATTAGTTCAGCCTGTATTCTTAACTTGCATTAGTTCAGCCTGTATTCTTAACTTGCATTAGTTCAGCCTGTATTCTTAACCTGCATTAGTTCAGCCTGTATTCTTAACTTGCATTAGTTCAGCCTGTATTCTTAACCTGCATTAGTTCAGCCTGTATTCTTAACTTGCATTAGTTCAGCCTGTATTCTTAACTTGCATTAGTTCAGCCTGTATTCTTAACCTGCATTAGTTCAGCCTGTATTCTTAACTTGCATTAGTTCAGCCTGTATTCTTAACCTGCATTAGTTCAGCCTGTATTCTTAACTTGCATTAGTTCAGCCTGTATTCTTAACCTGCATTAGTTCAGCCTGTATTCTTAACTTGCATTAGTTCAGCCTGTATTCTTAACTTGCATTAGTTCAGCCTGTATTCTTCACTTGCATTAGTTCAGCCTGTATTCTTAACCTGCATTAGTTCAGCCTGTATTCTTAACTTGCATTAGTTCAGCCTGTATTCTTAACTTGCATTAGTTCAGCCTGTATTCTTAACCTGCATTAGTTCAGCCTGTATTCTTAACTTGCATTAGTTCAGCCTGTATTCTTAACCTGCATTAGTTCAGCCTGTATTCTTAACCTGCATTAGTTCAGCCTGTATTCTTAACTTGCATTAGTTCAGCCTGTATTCTTAACTTGCATTAGTTCAGCCTGTATTCTTAACCTGCATTAGTTCAGCCTGTATTCTTAACTTGCATTAGTTCAGCCTGTATTCTTAACCTGCATTAGTTCAGCCTGTATTCTTAACTTGCATTAGTTCAGCCTGTATTCTTAACCTGCATTAGTTCAGCCTGTATTCTTAACTTGCATTAGTTCAGCCTGTATTCTTAACTTGCATTAGTTCAGCCTGTATTCTTAACCTGCATTAGTTCAGCCTGTATTCTTAACTTGCATTAGTTCAGCCTGTATTCTTAACTTGCATTAGTTCAGCCTGTATTCTTCACTTGCATTAGTTCAGCCTGTATTTTTAACTTGCATTAGTTCAGCCTGTATTCTTAACATGCATTAGTACAGCCTGTATGCTAAACTAACACTGAAACAGAATAGTATGGAAAAAAACTCAATGTTATATTTGCAATATGAAATTTATATACAAATATCCAGATATGAGAGAAAGTAAAAACTAAGTTGTCCGTGTTGCCAAACAAGTTATCACTTACCAGAAATAAGAAACAAGGAGAAATTCTGATATAAGAAAGAAAAATGTATGTCTATATTTCTGAGATGCAGCATTGTAAATTATTTACACTATTTACATTATTTGGACTTTTGTCTTCATCTTGCCACATTCACGATGTTTCAGCTGTTGTATGCTCCAACCTTCTTTTTTCTTTGTCAAGCATCATTCAGTTTTAACTAGGATTTCTTTCATCTTCATTTCAATTGCTTTATTTCCACCAGTAGTATTAGCAGTAGTAATATTATCTTGAATTTTTATTAGACAAAGCATTGTGAACCATTATTTTAGTTGATTTTTAGCCCATCTACTCAAACATTCATTCTGTAGCTGTTTGTAAACTGTGCAGATTGGATATAAATTTTCTTTAATAAGCATGATTATTTTTATGTTTCCCCCTATCCTAGCACCATAATTTTCCACATCATTATAAAAGCATTTATTATAGGGGACATATATTTTGATGTATTTGATTAATAAATCCTACCTTTGATATCATGGATTACATAATAATTTAGTTCATAATGTCCACACACTAGTCAGCTATTGCCAAATGATGATATTTTTAATTTTTCTTGAGAATTTTTCATTAAATTTGTCTTCTGTTTATTGTTGTCAGTTGTTCATATTTCCTCTGTTTTAATATTTTATGGTAATTGTGAATTTTCTCTGCATGTTTTATTTTTTATGAGCTGAGTATTATTTTTCACAATGATCAGATAATTTCTGCTTTTGCCGTCATTAATTTATTAAATTTATCTGCTTTCTTCTATTAACAATTTTGTTTTGTGTAGCCATTCAACTGAATTTGCAACAGTGATTGGATTTGTCCATTGTAAATGTCTCCATTTCATTTGGCAGATACTAAATATGTTTTCCCTGATTTAGAGAGTTCAGTTTCCATGGTGGTTGCTGAGAATAGCTTTCTGCTTGCTGCAAGAAGAACTCAAAAGTTGTACCTTTATATTCAAGGTTTTTTTTCATTGTAGTATTTTGATCAAAGCATTCTCCAGCCATCCTGAGCTGATATCAATGTGGAAATCCTCTGAAATTTCCTGATACCAAATCAAAATGTCAATGTCTAGTGAATAGTGAGGGAACTTGGACTAGTATTTTTATCTACTTCATTATTCAAACCAGTATGCTCTGTGTCCTGGGTATGACGATAAACTACGTCCAACAGCAAGGCCTCTGATCAGGAGGTTTTGAGGAGTATGGAACCACCTCTTAATTGCTAGTGTTCCCATGTCCACCATGACTCAGGGTGGTAGCACCTGTTAGGGTCCCAGCTAATAGTTAACTCCGAAACTGAGGTAAAAACATTATAAAAGTGTAAAAATAGGTTTTAATACCAGAAATACTTTGTAAAAAATTATTACCAGAAATAAATTTTAAAAAACTATTACCAGCAATACGTTTTTGAAAATAATATTACCAGCTATACAATTTTGAGAAAAAAAATATTTCCAGAAATAGATTTTTGACAAAACAAAAATATTACCAGGAAAGAAAAAATAGTTGTCGGCATTAAATGAGCCATTGAGGTTGATATGCTGTAAAACAAAACAAAACAAACCAAACCAAACCAGTATGCTCTTTTTGGTTTTGTACTCCCACTGTTTCAACCATTTTACACTCCAGCCTTCTTCAGGTGTATGTTGTCAAACTTAGTAAACTCCTTGGAATTTTGAACTGAAACCTTTATTCAATGTATAGTGTTCTTCTTCTTCTTTCCATGATTGATTCCTTTTTTACAGCTTATCAACCTTTTGCAGGTTATTTAAAGCTAGAAAATATTCTTAGATTGTAATGAAGTTTATTTGGAGATAATAAAGATAATTTCATTAAGATGCAAGGGGCTACTTGGAGTGAAAGAGAGTGAAAAAGGAACTGAAAACTTAATCCTAAGCCAGAAACAAGGGATAAACTCATACTCTTGTTTGAAAGACTGGCAAGAAATATCAACTGGGAAATAGGGAAACTATCTACTTTTCTATATATATATATATATATATATACACCCACACTTAGATTAAAATTGAAATTCCACGGCTATGGAAGTTACCCTGGGTATGTGAGAGAAAAAAAAAATGAAATTTCAAATTATTTGTATAATAGTTCATATAGCTTTCATTTAGGACAGGGGAAATTACAGCTAGACTATTTTGACCAAAAGTTGAAGAGCTGTTCATTTCGTTGACACTGATTCAAGTGATAATTAACTTTTATGAGATGGATCACCTCACCTCCTACTAGAGGGTGCCAGAAGAGCCATTAGGTTGAGAAAAAATCTTACAATCATTTAAGAAATTGATTCAAGAACAGGATTTTACAAAAGTTGACTTTTCACTTACAAATGCATCAGTAGAAACATGACCAGATTAGTATAACAAAATTCAATTAAATACATCTACCTGTGAACAATGAAATTAGCCATAAATAATAATTCAGATAATCGACTAATATGATTCCATATGTTTATATATTTGTAGAACCCCCTTAAAAATTGTAGAAAATTCAATAGTAATTCAATTGTAGAAAAATTCAAAGTAATATCACTAATTTTATACCAACACCGGCTCAAACAGAAATTGACTCATTTTTGTGCAAAAACTTGGCTCCAGATTTTAATTTAAACAATAACATTTATTAACCAATCAACAACGTTATTTCAGACACTCTTAATGCTTCATATCCTTCATGTGTTGTCTACTACAACATTTTAGAGATCATTCCAGAAAATGATTAATAATATTTTCCCTCCTAACTATAGATAATAAAAATTATGGAAAAATATCTATTAACCAATAAACTTCTGAGTTTAGTAAATCTAATTTTTAGCTTCCTCAAGCCTAATTTTTTTCTGTAAATATTTGTTGTGTAAAGTTAGATTTTAGTTTTTAATTTTTTGGTTGTTTACTGTGCAAACTGTCTTGTCACACCTTTTGTATAATTAATTACTCAACCTTTCACATATTTTATTGAATAACTTCTTGCAATAACCTTGCACTTTTTAAATAAAGTAGGCAACACATAAAAACATATGAACAAAGTTATGTCAACAAAAATATTGGTCTTACTAATAATACAGCTCTCATTTGCTGACAGCTGGAAAATTACACACATACATAAATAAGCATAAATACATGATTCTCAAGTGAAGTAGACACCTTCAGCTTTTCTAATCATATTAATGCAAATAATTCTGTTGTGTTGTAAAAAAAATACAAAATATTTTTGTAGGACTTTGTTTTGTGAGGATCTTTGTAATTTGTTTCTTTCAACTTGAAAAAAAAACAAATACTCAACAATAAAATTCATTTAAATTTGTAGAGCTGTATTTGAAGATTATTTCTTTCTTCACTTTTCACATGCCTTTTTCTTATATATATATATATATATATATATATATATATATATATACACACATACACACACACATTTATGCTTAGATTAAGATTGAAATTAAACAATTACAGAACGTCTGCTGGAAATGTAGGAAAAAAAGTGAATTTACTGCTAGACTTTTTTTGATCAAATTTGAATGCCTGTTCATTTGGTCTTTACCAATTTGAGTGATAACCTAACCCGAGAAAGTGGATGCTCTTGTTGAAATGTGTCATTTATAGATTTTCCATAAATATGTCTTAAAAAAACCTCCACATGTTGAATTCCATTTCTTTTGAAAATATATTGATTTACTTTGAAAGATTTCCACCTTGACTGTGCAAAGTAATAACTCCCCCCGTTAAAAACTGGTGACTAACACTAACTTCATCAAGTCCAGCACTATTTGCACACCTTCCCTACTCATAAGTTAGATTTTGCCAGTATGGTGAGTGGGGATGCAAAATGAATATTTGGCTCACTCATCAGGGAGCCATCGACCCAGGCAATACATCTCCTTTGAGAGGGGATTGGAGCCAGTTTAAAAAGATGAAATACCAAGGGGGCTTGAGGAATTTTTGACCCTTGGCCCATGTACATGTGGGATCCAGTTGTAAAGTTGACCATGTGTCAAATTTTGTACAAAGTATGCAAATAAATACTACCATCTCTACTGAAAAGTCATCTGATTCTTAAATAACTTAATCAGATCAACATTTTTATATGGATGACATGTATGGTAAAAAAAAACTTATTCAGCTTTATACAACCACTTTCTCAAATCAATGTGTAAAAATGGTGTTGGGCAAATGAAACCTGTGGGTTTTAGTGAGGACCATCTTTCTTCAAACCTTGTGGACTGGCACAACAGAATCACAAAGAACTGTACCAAATAACAGAAACCACATCATTTGAGTTGCTTGAGATAGATTTTAATAAACTGAAATAGAAAGATATGAATATCAACTGTAAAGTACTGGTGTAGACTGATAAGCATTCATAGACTTTGACTGAATATGATTAGATTGTAGTCAATAGATATTTATTTATAGATGAATATAAGCAAAAAACAAAATCTGTTCTTTTTATTATTATTCCATTTGACAAATATTAATTATACTCTTATTTTTTTAATTCACAATCTAAATGCACCTTCAAATTTCAGTGTTGCACTTTCCGTCCTCTGTTAAAACACTTTCCAGATTATTTAATGTTTCTTAATACTTTACTTAGCTTTTGGAAGGCATCTTTCGTTATTCCAGTGCACCATCATATTTCAGTGCTACATTTTCCGTCCTCTGTTAAAACACTTCAGATATTTAAATTGTTGTACTTGTTTCATTTTGGTATCTCCAATTTGTAATTTGCATGTTGGGCCATACCTTTTACTAACTTTTGCAATTGATGTTTTGTTCTTTCTTCTCACTGTCAATCATCCTATATATACTGCCGTCCTGGGTATGACGATAAACTGCATCCAAACCAAAACAAATTCCAATATATACTGATGCAATATCTGGGCGGGATTCTCACGAGAGTACAAAAGCAGCTATGTGGCCTTGTGGGTAATGAATTATTTTTGACTGTACAACCCCTTTCCCACAGATGAAACTTTCTTCTTTTCACAATGATGGTCACTGTGTAGAAGGCACAAGGGCCACTCAAGTTAGAGGGTTTCTGGTTAAGAGGGGTAGCTTATATGGATATGTGTGGAAGATAATGATTAACCCTAGACTTGAACAGGTTAAGATTGTAGTGATCAGGGAAGCAACATCTAGGGAGTTGGTTCCAGAAGGCAGTGGTTTGTGGGAAGAAGCTGCTTAAGTGGAACTTAACCTCACCAATGAAGGTGGTTATATCAGTTTGCAGATGAGAATTAAATTCAGGAGATGTGAATCTTTTTCTAATGCAATTGGAGTGGATGCAGAAGAGAACTTTCGAAATAAATGAATTCAACACATCAATTAAATTTTATATATTTTTATATATAATGGCATAATTCAAGAAGAAAGAAAATATGCTTGTGTGTATACAGATAAACAGAACTCATAAAAATGAAAGAAAAACACTTAGGGAATTAGCAGTCGTGTGTGTGTGTGTCAGTGTCATGAAGCAGTTGGTCTGTAAAGGTAAAGAAATCTTTCCCGGCAGAGACTAGTGATGTATTATTGCTACTACATCTCAGAGCAAAATGCAAAAAAAAGTGATTCTTTTCCTTTTCTACCTCTGGTTGCCATACCATCTAGTGTTGTTAATGGAAGTCTGTTAGCAGACAAAGTGGAGTAATCCCACACACTGGATGAATTATTGATTAGTGTTACTGTAGAATTGATGACTTACCATTAACAGAATTAGATTTTATATGGTTGAGTTGGATTTAGAGAAGAGAGGGATGAACAGATGTGGGTAGCCAGATAAGAATGGAATGAGATAGATGAACAGATGTAGATAAGACAGATATGAAGAGAATGAGATCGGTAGACGGACATATGTGGATAGCCGGATATGAAGAGGATGAGATCGGTAGATGGACAGATGTGGATAGCTGGATATGAAGAGGATGAGATCGGTAGACGGACAGATGTGGATAGCCCGATATGAAGAGAATGAGATCGGTAGCCGGATATGAAGAGGATGAGATCGGTAGCCGGATATGAAGAGGATGAGATCGGTAGACGGACAGATGTGGATAGCCGGATATGAAGAGGATGAGATCGGTAGATGGACAGATGTGGATAGCCGGATATGAAGAGGATGAGATCGGTAGACGGACAGATGTGGATAGCCTGATATGAAGAGAATGAGATCGGTAGCCGGATATGAAGAGGATGAGATCGGTAGACGGACAGATGTGGATAGCCGGATATGAAGAGGATGAGATCGGTAGACAGACAGATGTGGATAGCCAGATATGAAGAGGATGAGATCGGTAGATGGACAGATGTGGATAGCCGGATATGAAGAGAATGAGATCAACAGATAAGAACAGAATGAGAGTAAGTGAGAGATCTCAGTTACTTGAGATACATTTTACAAAGTGAAATACAAAGATATGAAGATACACTGTGAAGTAACGATATAGTCTAATAAGCATTCATAGACTTTGAATATGATCAGATTTAGATCACTACATACTTATTTGTCATTGGCATCTCAATCTTGGTCACTTTCCCACCACTTTAATGTAACTTCCTTGTGCTGTTTTTATAAATATTTTCATGGTTATTGTTCTGATAAGCTTTTATTTTTGGTGACTAGACGATGAATTTAAGAACAGTACTAGATTGACACCAAGGTTTTATCTTTTTACAGTTGACATAACCGTAAATTCTATGCTAACAGTTTCTTCTCTTGCACTTCTCACATGTGGAACTCACTTCTACTTTCCAGTCAACTTTGATTTTCAAAAAATTAAATCAGTGTTAATCATTATCTTCTGTCTTCTTAATTCCTTTTTTTTTAATTGTTATGCCTCCTTAATAATGTGTTCTTTTTCTCATATTCACACTGAGTAACCTCTTGCTTTTTAGTGGCTTTATCGCCTTCCCTGGGGTGAAATGATTAAAAAAAAAAAAAAAATGAACAACCCTACACTGCAATAATATTTATGGAAAACATTCCAATCCAATAAGATATTTTAAAATTTTTCTCCTGAGTGTGAGTAAACACTGCCTGACCTAGTAGATAAAAGGTTTTGATTTGTGAATTTGGTGACACAGTGATTGTGTACTTCAAATCTATAAATCAACCATTCATCCTTGCATTGAATACTGCTGCCATATATGGTCTGGAGTCCCCGCTGTTCATCTCAATGACCTTGACAAAATCCAGAGACGGATATGCAATGTGGTTGCTCCAGGTTTGGCATCTCACCTACAGTCACTTTCTCACAGATGTGCCATTGCTTCTCGCTGTCTTTTCTACAAGTACTTTCACAGTAACTGCTTCGATGAGCTATTTTCGCTGGTTCCCAAACTAGATGAATTTAAGTGTGTTATTAGGTTGGCATCTCGGTCCCACCCTTTCACTTTCAAAACTGTTAAATGTAGCCCTCTCTTCTACTCCAATAGCTTCATGTCTTGCACTTCCCGACAGTGTAACTCCCTTCCTCTTGCTTCCCTGAGAGTTATAGTCTTTAAATAATCAAATGTAATGTCAATCGACATCTTCTGATGCCTTGATCTAATCCTCCTTCTCTTTATTCTTTTCTCAATCATGTCTCTTTACTCTAGCTCTCACTCTCTATAACCCCTTATGCGCTAGTGGCACTCGTGCCTTGCTTGGGGTGAAAAGCTTAAAAAAAAAAAAAATACTTGCACTTAGTTGGAAATGAGTGAGCAATAAATGAGCAGAATTCAATAAAAATAAGTAGATGAGATATGCCCGGACATGGGCAGTGAAGCAAGAACAGATTAAATAAGGGATCAGGTCAGAATTTCCTGTGGGTTTGTCGGGAAATGAAATAAAACCAACAAATAAAATAATAATAAAAAATAAATTCATTTTCTCCTGATGCAAATAATAAAAGAAGGGGCAATGTTTCTGCTTGCCTACAAGATTTTATGACTCCACTTCTGGATGGGACAGAATCTCTTTCTTATCCACTTTTCAATGACAGTGTTCAGACATGTTTCAGCAGCCCTACCCATGAAGTAAGTAAATTGGTCATTCCATCTCAGCGCAAAGCTAACTTGAGCTCAACTGTTTTAACCATTGTTAGCCTAACTTAATTCTGAACCAAAAAAGAAAATGAAGATACCCAAGAGACATTGAGAACTTTCACCATAAAAAGAAAATAAACAATCTGTAGTAGAAACCTAAGATTTTATATGCTTCTTCTTTGTTTTTAATATGTGAACACACGCTTAAGATACATACTAGCACACAACCTGTTAATCTCTATAGGTGGTCCAAATTGATAACACCTGAGGAGGGCTGGAGGACACATTGGCCAAAATTTTGTGATAACAACAACAAAGATGAAGATAATAGTTTGAATGTAAATAGTGTAAATAATGATAACTCCTCATCCTAAAAATTCAGACAGAAAATGTTTCAAATTTTGCTTTGTTCTTTTGTCTGTAAAATAATCTGTTTACGATACTAATTAGTCTTTGACCATACACGGCCATGTTTTTTTTTGTTTTGTTGTTATTTTGTTTTGTTCCGTTTTTCAACTTGTGTCATTGGTTGAAACACTGCATTTCCTTTCTCAAAGGACTAAAAAACAACATTGCTTGGTCTTTTATTGCTAAAGAACAAAGACATACTTGTAAAATGTTAGGAAACTGTTTTTTATCGTACCGTTATTATGAGTGAGTTTTCTTCCTTGGTGGTTATAATATGTAACATTGTGATTGGTCCGTCTTTACATTTCAACAAAATGATAAATATGAAGATAATTAATGCCGAGTAGAACTCTTCTATGAGCCATGTCCCTTCAGGAAGTTGGCGATCATGGCTCTCCACAACCTCCTATCACTTGTAGCTCTTAGCAACATTTGTCACTTTATCATAACTCTCACCCCTTATTCTGCCACATATTCTGAAATAAATATCACATGTAACTCGAGGTGAAAATAAGGACTTGATCAAGATGTTTGTATTCCACGTGACTTCAAATAAAAGGTTAGGAAGGAAACAGCCATCAAAACTGGAAAAAAACAATGACAGCTATTGAACTTAAGAAACATATTTTCCTGAAAAATTGTTTTAAAGAAAAGATTTTATAAATGTCAACCAAAAGCAGTACTGGCTGCTGGGTCAATGAATGGCAAATGTTTCCTTATAGGGAAACAGCTAATGAGTTGTACTGGCTGCTGGGTCAATGAATGGCAAATGTTTCCTTATAGGGAAACAGCTAATGAGTTGTACTGGCTGCTGGGTCAATGAATGGCAAATGTTTCCTTATAGGGAAACAGCTAATGAGTTGTACTGGCTGCTGGGTCAATGAATGCCAAATATTTCCTTATAAGGAAATGGCTAATATTACCATTACCATTCATATAAGCTCATCAGCTTGGTGGCAAAATGTCTTCTACTGTCCCTTTTGCCTTCAGTATGACCTGTGAGTGCCAAATTCTCCAAGACCTCCTTCTTCATTGGCTACCTCTTTCTGATTCTAAGGATAAATGTCGTTTTTGTTTCCATTTTTCCTTTACATACTCCATCCATGGTATTTTCAGCACCCTCCTGTGGAACCAGAGGAGGATTGATATTGCATAACTATTCAACACAGTTTTTTTTTGCTTCTTTTGCATCGATACTACTGTTGCATACTAAAACAGATTTTCATTGGGGGCTCTATTACTGTGTCCTTGTGCCATTCCATTAGGATGATTCATATTATATAATAGTTTACTCTTTGTGCTCACTTTGAAGTAATAGTTAGCCTAATAGCTGTACAAACTTTTCCTGTTGCATAGTAAAACAGATATTCATTGGGTGCTCCATGACTGTAGCCTTGTGCCATTCTAAACTAACATTTGGATATCTACCATGGTTAGTAAGCTTGTCACAGAAAGCAATTCAAAAAGTTTGATACTGGGTGCTCCACTATTGTGACTTTGTATTAGTTTAAGCCAAACTTAGTAAACATAATGATGACAATATTCTTAAAATCCTGTAATAGGCTGTCAAAGAAAGAGTGTGGTGTCTGGAAGGTCTTATTTTTAAGCTGCATCAACCAAAAAGAAGTCTTAAGGGAAATAGGAGCTACAAGGAAATGTATACTTACAATCAGAATGAGACAGATGAAATCTCTGGGACGCATAATGAGAAAAAAAGAGACTAAAGAATTTTACTCAAAGGGAACAGAAGTCAGATAACCTGTCTGAATTTCTGGGATGAGGAGTTAACATTATTTAAACTATTTACATGTGGACTATTGCCCCCATCTTTGTTGTTGTTATACACACTGCTTCAGCCATTAGACCCCCAGCCTTCATTAGGTGTATATTGATCCAGGTAACATGCAGGAAATTTTGAACAGAACCCTTTATTTAATCTACAAGGGTAAACTGTTCTCACTCCACTGGCTGTGTCTAAGGATATCTTGACGAGTTATTATTTTTAGTACTGCTCAGTTATTGTTCACCCTGTTTCTACCAAGTCTAAATACATACTGCCTGGCCCAGGGATTGAACTGACAATTACTATGATAACAAATTCCAAGGCATGAGTGCACAATATTTGAAACGCAATAACAATAAAGATGAGGACAATAGTCTGTAAATAGCTATAGAGAAGCGTTTTTGTGCAACTGAATTAAGCAAAATGAATTCTTATTTACATTCAATCTATTGACCTCATCTTTGTTGTTGTTATCATGTTTCGGCCGTTGTTCCCTCTGGCCTTCATCAGATGTAGGTAACCTGCACGGAATTCTGAACTGAACCCTTTATTTAATCTACAAGGGTAGACTGTTCTTGCTCCACTGGTAATGTCTAGGGATATCTCATCTAGTTCTTATGTTTTTTTGCTGCTCAGTTATTGCTCACTCTGTTTTTTTTTTAACAGCAGGCAATGCAAGTTTCATAAATTCCTGTAAGTACATCTTGAAAAAGAAAATTTTTTTGACAGCAGGCAATGTAAGTTTTGTAAAGATGTGTAAGTGTTAAGGGCATTAATAAGAAAAATGTTGAAAAATGAATATTTGTTGTGTAAGATAAATGCTTTTTTTTTTTATCGTTAGGCTGCAGGTTTATTTTTGGGATGTGCAGGTGGTGTAATGAATTGCAGTTTGTAAAGAGAAATCTGAGGGCAAATTTCAGGTTCCAGTTGAGTTTTATTACATTTGCTTTCATGCAAATACCCATGGGAAAAGTATGAATTTATGAATCCCTCCAGCTATGGAGTAAATAGTAGTACAGATTGAGCTCTTTAGCCATGGTTGGTAACCAGTCAAGGAGGAGGACAAATCTGAATTCAAAACTGTTTGTAGCCTAGCATAGCATATACTACAAAGCAGGTAATAGAATGATTGTGGAATTTAAAATGGCCCTATGATCCTCACTGTGGTCAGCTTTGATTTATTGATTATTGGTATACCTTTTTATTCATTGTGGAATTAAGTGCCTTGACAAGGAAGGAGATTATGCTGAAAAATAAACAATTTTTGTGTAAAATCAGTACGTTTTTTATCATTACGCTATGTATGTAATGATGTTCATATATAGTTATCAGGTTAATGCCCTTCTCCTTGAAGGTGGAACTAACCTAGATGGCACCAACCAAAGGTTTTAATATTCTCACATTCCCCAACAGATTGTGTGATTCTGTTACAAAACAGCTGTGTAATATTAAACACATTCTGCATTCCTACTGGATTTCATGAGCTTCCATAGAGTCTGCTATTGACCATGGTGATGGCATTAGCAACTGCTATTTTTATTTTAGTTGTTTCTGCTGGTCAGCAACTACTCCATTTCCCAGGGTTGTTTAGAATATAGAGTCACTCATGCAGTTATTAAAAGCTGGTTTCTTATGAATTAATCAAAGGACAATTGCTTTCTGTGGGTAGGGATGTCATCATTGGTAGCTTTTCTGTTATTTAGTTCTTTGGGGCTTTTTATTTTTCTCAGACCAAAAATCAGCCTGGACAGAATTATCAATGAAAACCCTTTGTTAGTTTAAACTGTGTATTTCAGGACACCCTGATAAATATATATATATATATATATATATATATATATATATATATATATATATATATATATTGTGTTGAATGTCAAAGACAACATAGTCTTGCATATTCTCTTTTGAAATCACACACACACACACACATATATATATATATATATGTGCGTGTAGGATTAGGAACAAATAGAATGCATTTATAAATTTAACATGTTTCGGTTTAATTTAAGCTTCATCAGAAAATGAAATATGCAGGAGAAAAGAAAATTCTGGTATTTTATTTTCTCGTTTTCAAGCAATACAAAACTAAAAATAACAGGATTTTCTTCTTGTTCTCCATATTTCATTTTGTAATGAAGCCTCAATAAATAAATATATATATATATATATATATATATATATATATATATATATATATATATATATGCAATACTTAGTGGTTGGGGAAGCATCATCTTAGGAGTCAATTCCACAAGGTAGTGATTTTTGGGAAGAAACTGTTTGAATGAAACTTCTCACTAATAGAATACAAAGGGAATGAGGATGGTTTGCTAAAATATATGTGTCATGGTGGGTCCCAGCTGTGGAGGTTAGAACTGGTGAAATTAAGGAATGTAGCTCATCTGAACATTTTCCATAGAAATAATAGTTAGTTTGGCCCTCACTAGGTGCCTCATAATTGTTGCCTTGTGCCAAACTATTTTTTGGGGAGGCATCTTTTGCTATCCCAATGTACCTTCAGATTTCAGTGTCACATTATCTGTCGTATGTTAAACACTTCTAAGATATTTAAACATCTGTACTTGCTTTGATTTTGACATCTCCGATTTGTAGCTTGCATCTTGGACTTTTTCTCTTGTTGAAAACCCGACTGCCCGATGTTTATCCCTTTCTTCTAACTATGCTTTACTACCTTATCTAGATGACCCCCAGTAGTGTTCACTTTCCCTTTCTAAATATGTATTTTTAATTTTAATAACTGTTAAATTTGAAAAAAAAAAAAATGTCAAATTGACCTCAGGATTTCTAGGTAGCAATGTTGCCATGGTAACAATTTTTCCTTTAATTTTTTAGTTGTTCTGATGTTCTAAATGAATAAAACGTTGTCAAGAGAATTTAAAAAAAAAAAAATTTATGAGTGTTTCTTAAGTTTTAAACTTTTGTTTATAAATACTTGTTGCTAAATAAAATCCTTACATTTATCTTGATAAAGTTCATCAGAGAGGATGAAACGTGTTGGGTAAGATAAGTTTTCCTTTTGTCTTTATATATATAAAATGATAAATTTAAAAAAAAACACCTTAAAAATCCATCTCGGTTCGAATTTATTCATCTAGAGGAATATAACAATATTCATGAAATAGAACTGGGATGGATTTTTAAAGTGTTTTCTTAATTTATTGTTATAAATTGCTCTGTAACTTATATTGAGCACTCATTGGCTTGAAGTCCTCTTTGGAATAATCCCTACCAATTACAATTAATATAATACAAATATGAAATTTGTCACTTAGCTGATTGGTGTTACCTTCGGCATCCTGTCACTATAGTTTCATAGATGGACCCTCCAGCAATCACACCATCCATTCATCAGAGGATATCAACAATTACACACACACACACACACACACACACATAGTTGTGATCAAATATAGACCGAATATGGATTGAAATCTGACAAAATGATAAGATAAAGAACAAATAGGAAATGTTTATCAATCTAACATGTTTCACTTTTATTAATTTTATTTTTTGATGAAGCTTTAATATATATATGAAACATGTTAGATTAATAAACATTTCCTAGTTGTTCTTTATCTTATATATATATATATATATATATATATATATATATATATATATATATTACATGAATCATTCATACAAAAAGCAGATAGTGAAGTTAATGATATAAATGGCAAGAATCACTCTCGCAAACAATTTTTAATAAAATACATTAACCTCGAACACGTTGATGAATGTTATGATCCCTGTTTATAAATTCCAGTTGTATAAGGTCTTTTTTTACTACAAGCTTTCCATTGTTCATACAATCATCCTCAGGTATAGAAATAGATATGTCTTTTTTACATCCAGGTAATAACAGGACAACGAAAGTTAAGATGTACTCCGAAATAACATTTATCAACGGGTTCGAAGTTAATGTATTTTATTAAAAATTGTTTGCGAAGATGCATTCTCGCCATTTATATCATTAACTTCACTATCTGCTTTTTGTATGAATGATTCATGTAATGTAAATTGAACTGCACCAAATACTTTATATATATATATATATATATATATATATATATATATATATATATATATATATATATATATGAAGAAATATAGTCTTAAAGTGTGCTATATTTATGGGATAAAGTGCTCAATATCAGAGATAGAGCGTGTGTAAATATAAAAGTGGACATGGAAGTCAGCACTTAGAGGCGACAGTCTGTTTCATGCTAGTGCAATCGTCAGGCAACTAGTGCTGTTATTTTTCTCGGCTATTTATATATAAGGGTCAGTGGTGCATTATGGGTGGTCTATTTTGGAGGTTATATATATATATATATATATAATCACTTCAAATGTTATTTTTTGTGGATACTCGTATTTGAGTAGACCCTCCATTTATTTATTAAACAGTATATTTATTTTCCTCTACTGGCCATAATGTTGGAGAAATCATATTAAAGAAAAATTTCCGTCCTCTGGTGGGAATCAAACCTACTTCCCTCAGAGGTAGCTACTGTTTATCCCTGCATGCCTTACGTGACAATTTGGAAAATTATTTTCCTATATTTAGTCAAGAACACAGTGTCATGACAAAAAGAATTTTATTCCACAAGAAGAAACATGAATTATGTTAAGTGGTTGAATGATTGATTTTACTTACTTACCCACCCCACCACACTCACATGTCCTCAATTAATTGATTTATCTCTGACTATAATTTCTATTACTGCACACTTCAGAGACCATCGTTATTTATTTGGGTTACACGTGTACTTTCCTCCCATTTTTATTCACTGAACCATTCTCTCTGATTACTTAATAATTACCACAATTCCTTACCCATCTCCAGGCTTACATTCCTGAACCTTTTATATATCGTCTCTGCTAAGTCTCCCTGATCCATTTCATTTTCAGCTCAGTATATTACAATGGTGTTTTTTTTCACCTGTTTTTTTCTTTGAGTTGAACTGCTCACACAGGTGTGTTTCGTGCAATGGGACAAACAATCAAAAACAGTTCTTACATTTGGGAGTTCAGGAATTTTCTGTTTTATGCTGCAGTGAAATATAAGTTTTCATTCTTCACTTTATGCATATTATCTGACAATTTGAAGCTTTTTTTTATACTACAGTTCACCAAATAAAAGGCCAAAGAGCCACTCAAGGTAGAGGGTTTCTGGATGGTATTGTATGAGCATAAAAAGAAGTGAAGTTCATGGGGCGATGCAGAAAAAATAATGGTTAACCCTAAACTTGAAGAGGTCAAGATTGTTGTGATTAGGAAACATCCTGCCGGGAGTTTGTTCCACAAAGCAGCAGGTGTTGAGAACAAGCTGTCCGAATGGAACTTACTTCTTACTATAGGACTATGAAAGAAATGGAGATGATTCAGATTTCTGTACATTGCATAGCAAGTCCTAGTTGTAAAGGTTAATTGTAATGGGACTAAGAAATGTAGCTTGTCAGGACACATGCCATGGAAGTAGTGATAGAGCAGTGAGAGGCTTACAACATTTCATCTTTAGGAAAAGGGTGGAAAGTAATTCATCACCCACTAGGCTGTGTAGATGCTTTTGAACTCTATCTGATCAGTTTCAGATTGTCAAATTGGCAACTGATCTCAAAAGTGACCTACTGTCTGTTAACCTGGTCAAGGAATGGTTGGTTGGTTGGTGGGTTGTTTTATGACATATCAACTTCAGTGGGTCATTTAATGCCAACAAAATTTTGAAATAGATTCATAGTGATAGTTTGGTAAAAAAGGTGTGTATGTATACATATATTTTGATTGGTTTAGTTTGTTTTATGGCATATCACCCTCAATGGGTTATTTAATGCAGACAAAATTTTTATTGCTGGTAATATTTTGTTTTGTCAAAAATCTATTTCTGGTAATAATTTTTTCCTTCAAAAATGTATTGCTGGTAATAATTTTTTTCCTCAAAAATGTATAGCTGATAATTTTTTTTTTTTTTTTTTTTCAAAAATGAATTGCTGGTAATAGTTTTTTTCTTCAAATATTCATTGCTGATAATAATTTTTTACAAAATATTCCTTGTATTAAAACCTATTTTTACACTTTCATAGTGTTTTTACCCCAGTTTCAAGGTTAACTATTTGCCCATAGCTGGGACCCTAACCTGGGAACACCAGCAATTAAGAGGTGGTTCCATGCTCCTCAAAACCTCCTGACCAGAGTCCTTGCTGCTGGATGTAGTTTATCGTCTTACCCAGGACGGGTCAAGGAATGGCTTGTTCATTTTAACACCTCCAAAACAACACTTATCTCTAACAATTATCTGAAAGACCTCTTCCTGCCTCCCATCATCATTGCTGATACTAATCTCCATGAGAGTTTCTGTTTTTTCAGGCTTACAATCTTGGCTGACATGAAGTGGAAAAATTATATTGAATCCATTGCTAGGTCTGCTGCTAAGAAAGTTGGTTCAATGTATCATGCTAGACAATTTTTCTCTCCGGAATCTATCTTACATATTTATAAGTCTACTATTCATCCATGCCTTGAATATTGCTGCCACATATGGTCTGATGCTCCTGTTGTATATCTAGTGATCTTTGATAAAATCCCCAAAAGAATTAGCAGTATTATTGGTCCTAACCTGGCATCTCGGTTTCAGTTACTTACCAATCAGCATAATGTATTTTTCCTGTGCCTTTTCTATAAATATTTTCACAGTAATTGTTTGGATGAACTCTTTGCTATGGTACTGAGGCTTTATTAATTTAAGTGTAGTACTAGATTGGCCACAGGGTCTCATCAATTTACAGTTAAATTAGCTATAATATATATATATATATATATATATATATATATATATATATATATATATTAAATGCAAATGTCAGTGTGTCACTGTGTCACACTTTTTCAACTTTTCTTCTGGAGGCTGTAGCCCAACATATCATACCATTTTGAAATCAGGCTGACTCTGCAAGCAAATTAAAAACAATCTGGGTTGGATCTGCAATCCTGAAATTTTGGATTCTCAACTTTTCATTACTGCGATTGTTTTCAGTGTTTGTTTTTTTTGTACGATAATTTTTATAATTTGGAAATAAATTTGGAAATAATCTATATCTATAAAACAGAAGATGCCTGTGTGTGTGTTTGTCTGATATTTGTGCATATCCACATTTTTCAATCAATTTTGATGAAATTGTACACACATATTGCAAATTTACCAAGGTAGGTCAAGACCAATTTTTCAATCTCCAGGTTTCCTGGGTTTGGCAGAAAAATCGATAAATCTGAAGGTGGGTATGACTTTTTGCAAAATACAAGGCAAAGTTACACATGCACAAAATTTTTACTGGATGAGCTAATGTTCTTTGCACTGAAAGCAAAACACCAGCTCATGTTATGAGGTTTATGTAGAGTGCTTGATAGTTTTACTGTGACATTGGGTTCACATAAAAATTTGCAAAAAACTGAACAAATCAGGTTTTTCGTACTACTTAAAAAAAAAATTTGAATAACTTCCTCATTTTTCATCTGATTTTCTTTAAAAAAAAATGCCATCATGCAAGAAATAAGATACTGTGGTTTTAGTCCTGCTCACTTCCCTGTGTGAAATAAAAAAACACGAAAAACTGTTCAAAAAGCCTATTTCTCAGCCATAACTGTCTGGTTTTTCATCTGATGCTCTCCAACTTTGCCATGTAAATTACATATTGCATACAAATTGTCATGTGTGAATGTTTGGTTTAAATTCTTTCAGTTAAGGGGATGAAATCAGCAACAAAATAGGCCCCAAAATCGGCTTTTGCCATTTAGCCAGTAGTTTCTTCATATGATTCCATCCTAGATTGGCATTCGAACAACCTTCGATGCCAAGATTGTTTGAGAAGGATTATTGAAGAATTAAAAGGGAAAAATTCCCAAAGAACCTTTTATCAACCCCAGTTTTATAGTAAATGTGTGAAGAAACGGGGGCGTTCATTCATTTGCACTTGCACTTGAATCAAACTCTAATGCTTCATCCCTATTTTTGTTTGATTATTAGAATTGTGAACAATGCTATACTATTTAAAACTTATTAAGGACATAGGAAATTTATTGAATATCTAAAACATTGAAACAATTTAACCCTGAACAATGACTGCACAAGAAAGTTTTATTGATGAAATACCTTTATTGAGAACAATCGAACACTTGTGAAGGACATACCGTAAAGAAGATGAGGTCGGGGAGAAGCTTAGTATACCAATGGATGATGCATGTAAGCAGGGACACAGACAGGCATTTCTAGACAGGGAGGTGCGAGTATACAGTGGGGTGTGGTTATACAATTGCATCCATTTACACTCAGGGTACCTTGGCTAGTTGAAATTAATTGTGAAATCCAGCAAAAGTCACGCATGAAATAAAATAATTGTTTGTACAGATAGTAAGGACCTACGCACATCAAATTGTCTTTAAATTTAGTGGTGGCTGAAGAATTATCATTGAGCTTTTAAAAGCTAAGCTTATTAGATGCCGCCCTATCCGGGAGCTTTTAAGCTCATAGTATATATTTGGATCACTGAAAATATATGCACATGAATATAAATTTATACCAGTAGAAATAAAATCATTGATTAAAGCAAGAAACTGACAGTCACTATGCTGTGTTGATTCTTATATCCACACTCTCTATATCTATAAATGATCTATCACTGATAGTGAATACTCTTCCCCTACAAATACAGAAAATGTTAAGCAACAAAAAAATGCATATCTAGGGTTTCAAATACATTATAAAAATGAAAATTTTTCTTGAAGGTTTTATTTTAGTTTTCATTTCAAATAGATTAAATTTAATATTTCCAATATGCAAAGTACATTGCTGTATTTCAAACCAAATTTAAGCTGATTGGAATTTTTTCAAATTGCTAAAATTGGCCATATTGATGAGTCTGTCAACACAACATAATTCTCTTTATTAAAAATCTTTCAAAAACAAAATATACTTTTCTGAAACTTTATTTTAGCAAAATTAACTGATAGTTTTATAAGGTGTTAACAGATTTATCAATAGTTTAATGTTTAGCATTTTTAATTAAAGGGCGCATAACTAAAAATTACCTGACAAATACAACATGAACACCATTTTTATATAATTTTTTAAATAATGTTAAAAATTTAGAAAAATATTTTAAGTAATCTAATATTTTATTGAATTTTAGGTACTTTGGCTATTTAGTCTTACTTACAAAGACACTTTTGAGGAATTGTTAAAAAATTACCAACAAATTTTAAATTTACTATACTTATGGCTCTTATTTTCTGATAATGTCATGTATGGTAATCCATATTTACAAAAATCGGCATGTTTATACAAATACAAAAAAAAATTTAAAATTCTTTTCTTTTAGTGGGGGTTGTTGAATTGTAGTGAGCTTTTCCATTTATGTTTAGTAAATATAGTTTTTACTTTTTAACAATATCATGTAACCTCTACAAATTAATACAGACTTTTAAAAGATTTAAAACTTTATAAATTATTATAATTAAAATTTAAAAAAATGAAAACAATTCTTTTAAAAATTCATTATACATTGATATAAGTTTTTCTTATGACAATAGTGTCCATATCTTATTCATAAATGCAATTAAAGCTTTTCTAATTGTATAATGTCTTAGTTTTATTGCATTTTTTATTTTATGATTCAGAGCAGATTTTCCCCCAGGCTGATTTGACAAAAAAAAAAATTGTTGATTTAAATTTGCCAAGGAACTAATATAAACATTAAGTGCTATAAAAATAAATTCCTTGAAATTTCATAAAATTAAATAAATAGAGAGTAACAGATGTAAAAAAATATTTTACCAGGATTTTCTAAAAAGAACAAAACAAAAAAAATCCCTAAGAAATGCTTCTAATATAATTTTATTCATTTGTGAATAAGTTCCGAAAGTTTTGTTAAAATCTGACACATGTGATCTTTACAAGAATTTCCAAATCATTGTCTTTTCAACACAAAAAGATTGTCAAATTTCCCCATATTGATTTTAGTTACTTGATGTAAGCAAAAACAAAATTTTTAACCGAATCCTTGAAAAATGATTAAAAAATATGATTTAATAATTGAAATATCATTTGGTCTTTCCTTTTAATAATGACAAAGAGTTTGCTGATAAAACTTTGTTTTTATTAAGTTTTGGGGTATTTTTCCATCATTTTTAGTAAATATTTGGAGGTCCCTAACATATATTTATATGCATATTGTGTCTTAGTGGCTTTATTGCCTTGCTTGGAGTGAATGATTTTATATATGTGTGAAATATTAAAAATTCAGATAACTTGGTCAAAAGAACAAAATAAATATGGCAGATAAACTCATGGCTAGTTTAATGTTAAATCCCTTTCTACCAATGTTCCTGGTGACAAATGTTTAAATAAAAAAGCAAATATCTTGTACAATCAAAAATAAACCTTTCCCGACAAAGAAAATAGTAAAAATTTACCCACTGATCACAAACCAAGGTTATTTAAATTTTATCAGTGATTTGTACAAATAAAAATTCAGATTATCAATGGGATTACCTCTTAGTAGAGTTTTAGCTGGTCTGCTCTTAAAAAGTTTTGAAACTGGTCCTATCCACAGTAACAATCAGCATATTTCTAATATATTGATGATAATTCATTAATATATCCTCACAAAACAATATTACCTTAACTTGTAGAACTTAAAGTCCAACATACAATAGAATTTACTTATGAAATGGAAACACAACACATTACCTTTCTTTGATAACTGTATTAATAATAACCTAGAACTAAGTGTCTGTCATAAATCGGCTAATGAAAATGATCTTATAAATTTCTATTTTCACGATAACAACAAAATAAAATCCAGAATAATTATAAGATTCTATTTAAGAACGCTCAGAATTTGTAGTCGTCAGTATTTATGTGATGAGGAGAAATAGATGAGAAATGGTTGCAAACTCCTCCAGTATGCTCTTATTTCACATTTAACATGAAACGGAAAACTCTTCACATTTTTAGAAATAAAACAATAAATGATATAAACAAAATGAAACTAGACACATTATACTACCTACCATCTGAATCACAACTACAACTGAAAAGAATTTATCTCAGCTTAACATAAAATTTGTTACAACTACTTCTAAAACAATAAGAGACTTATTTTTAAGACAAAACAAGATAAAATATCTCCCTAAAACTTGAAGCAGAAATTTATTCTATAGCCTCTAATGATTACCACAAGGAATACAGGAAAGACCTTGAGCAATTTAAATGAATGATTATATGAACACAAAAGGGATTATTTCCAAAACAGCACACTCAGTGCATTTGTTGCTCACCATAATGTGTGACCACAATTTCAATTAAAAAATGCTGCTTTAATTCAAAAAAGAAATTAATTTACTAAGGTGAATATGTACTTTCTGTACATATCCACCTTAGTAAATTAAGTACACTAATTGCTAAATCATACACGGAAAATTTACGTCCAGGTTTTTCCAACGTTTCACTTTTATTGGTGGATCTTCTGTTGTCACAATGTGGAGACATTTAGAAACATTTATGATAAAAAAACAAAAGTGTAAGGAAACCGAATGAGAACAATTATACTGTGTGTTGAGACATATCAGGTACAAAGAAAAGACCAGATGAAACTCCAAAATTTCAAATTTCAATGTTCTCACATCATCATCAGCTTTTTCTCTCAGTGTATAATTATAACCAACATCTGCGTTTATATCTCTCCCTCACCCCCTATATATATATATATATATATATATATATATATATATATATATATATGTATAAAGACATTTATATATATTATGTTTAATGTTCTTTTTATAGATACAAGTATTTAAGCAAATGCTCTGTTTATAATAAACAGTATTAAATAACATTTACCGGCCTGAATGTCCGAGAAATTTTCATAGAAAATTTTCGCTCTCCGACAGGAATTGAACCTGTATCCTATACGGAACCATCATTTCGCGTGATGTGCCTTAACCGTTCGGCCACAGATGAGCGTCTGGTTAGCAAGGTCGATTTTACTATCTTTAAACTTAAATCTTCCATGAATCTCTTCTATTCATATCTGCTCTAGCGTATCAAATGTAAACAAATGACGTCATATATTTTTGAATTGGACAATGTCCGACAATTTATTTAAAGACATTTATATATATTATGTTTAACGTTCTTTTTTTTTATAGATACAGGTATTTAAGCAAATGCTCTGTTTATAATAAACAGTATTGAATAACATTTACCGGCCTGAATGTCCGAGAAATTTTCATAGAAAATTTTCGCTCTCCGACAGGAATCGAACCTGTATCCTATGTATTGATGGTTCCGTATAGGATACAGGTTCGATTCCAGTCGAGGAGCGAAAATTTTCTATGAAAATTTCTTGGACATTCAGGCCGGTAAATGTTATTTAATACTGTTTATTATAAACAGAGCATTTGCTTAAATACTTGTATCTATAAAAAGAACGTTAAACATAATATATATAAATGTCTTTATATAAATTGTCGGACTATGTCCAATTCAAAAATATATATATATATATATATATATATATATACTTTTGACTCTCCCATCAAATTCGACGTATGAGGGTCAAGCAGATCAGTTCTTAGGAACCGACAGCCCGATATCAGCATGTAAGATTTGATTATAGTGGTGAAGGTTTTGTGCAGAACCAACCACACTTTTTGAAGGGCTGAATACAGAAATCTGGTGCACAAGGTCCCCAAACGACCCTCCGCAGGTTTTGAATTTTGAGTTTTCCTTCTCCTAGACCAGTTGCTATCCAAGGCTATAGAACCCAGTCTGCCCTGCTATTTATCCATAGCTGGGGGAAGAAGAGGATGATTCATACCTTTCCCCAGGGTATTAGCACGTAAGTGACTGTAATGGATTCAACTGGAATTTGAATTCAGCTCTCAGATTCCTCAATCCAAGTCGCTATCCATTACTCCTCTGTGCCTCCCAATATATTTATAATATATATATTATAAATTCCAGCAATTACTCTAGTCCAGTGATTCCCAAACTTTTTTTCTCTGGGTTGCATCATCAGAATTAAAATTTACTTGCACCTCTCCGAATTTTATGTGATAAAATGTACATTTGAGAGAGAGAGAGAGGGGGGGGGAGGGAGAGAGATGGGGAGGGAGGGAGAGAGAGAGGGAGAGGGAGAGAGCTAGCTAGCTACAGATTCAAAGTCAGAACATTATCATTGATAACTCTCTCCTCCAATTTGTGTACCTAAATTGCTATATTCTTAATACTTGGTATAATGCAAAAATATCACAATGATAAAATTGGTCAATAATTATTTATAACTACTTATACTGGGACTCATGTATATAATTACAAGTAATCCATAATAATATTTTAAATTTTGAAATCCTATTTATTTTTGGCATATGAATGTTTTGAAACTGTTTCTAAATCTTTGATTGTCTTTAAATCTTTAAGCCTCACCTGCTATTCTCTTCTGCTACACTTTTTGGCAACCACTGCTTTAGTCTAATGAAGTCCTTATAGAGTACAAAATATGCTACACAGAATTTTTCCTCTTTGTCATTTAATTGCCTAATACATACATATACACATATACCGTGTAGCACAGATGAATCCGGAATTTTTACATGGCAACAGTGCAATGACATCATAACGTAGTGAGATTTCAAGAGCGTCATTAGAAACTACTGCATCTCATTAGCTGTCTGGCCTTTGACACATGGAGTGCTCAGTAATTGAAATGTCTTCAGAATATGATCATTGTGATGCTGTTGTGGAGAGCCTTCACACCAGCCATAAAACCATGATCTACAAACTTGCAGAGGCATATGGGGCCTCAGACATAAAAGACAATTTCAGGTTGGAATTCAAAATTCATAAGAAGTGTTCTGGCACCACCAGAACACTCAAGTGTTGTGCACAAGATCTCTGTATTCAGCCCTTCAAAAAGTGTGGTTGATTCTGCACAAAACCTTCACCACTATAATCAAATCTTACATGCTGATATCGGGCTGTCGGTTACTAAGAACTGATCTGCTTGACCCTCATACATCGAATTTGATGGGAGAGTCAAGAGTGTGTATATATATATATACAGTGTCAAGGAGAGCCCCAGCCAAAATGTGAAGAAAATCACCAAGCAAATGGGCACCAGCAGGCAAACAATTGGGCGTATTGTCAACGACTTGAATTATAAAACTTGCTCATCATATCACTGGTCGCCTTGGGCACCTCGAGGTGGTGTAATGGTTAGCAAGCTTGTCTCACTTGAACAATTACGACTGAATAGTGAGTTTGATCCTCACTGGATGCCCCATACTTTCAGCCTTGTGCCATATCTAAGCTACGCTTGGAAAATCACTATCACTGGTTGCCTGACTCATGCCCCCCCCACATCATTGCCAGACTGCAACCCTTTTGATTATTTTGTATGGGGGTGTCTTGGAGAAGGAGGTAAATAGTAGGCCCTGAAGGCAGCCATCAAGGACATTATCACCAAAGCCTGCTCCAGACACTGGTCTCTTCTGGAGAAAATGGTAGCCACTTATGGTGGCCACATCGAGTAATTTTTTCCTTATATATATATGCTTAACTGTGTATAAAGCTTCATTGAAATGTGACAGAGAGAGAGTTTGGGAAACACGAACACACACACACACGTATATTTTTTTTTATTGAAATTGAAGTAGATCTGAGTAGTGAAATTAGATCAGAGCATTTTGTTTACTGATGGGAAATCTGATCTAGGGTAAGAGTTGTACCCATTGGATTTGGGTCATTAGAAGACAATGGAAATGGTCAAAATAATTTTTATTGGTTAAAACTTGGAAGAGAGCTGAGTAAGCAAGAAGGACCTTTAGAATTCACATGATTTTGGTTGAAGCAGCCAGAACCTCGTGATGATCGCATGCGAGGTGGTGGGGCCAAGGGTCGGTTATGACCAGCCGGGATTTTCTATATAAATGTGTAGTTATGCTGAAAAAGTGGCAGACGGAAGAGAGAGACAAGAGAGACCGCGATTGGTCAGCGCATCGTCGTCGCATGCGTGCCATCACGCGCACTGTTACAGGTTGTGGCGCTACATGAGAGACGAGAGAAAATTCTTGGCAAAACTGGAGAAGAGAATTAGCCCGGGCAAGAGTTGGGCTAGAAATAGTGGAGAGTCAAGTTGGAGACTCGAGGAGGAGAGGAAGTGATGTCAGAGATTGGAATGAAGCATCCGCTAACATGTACTGTTGATATTAGTATCGCTGCTTCTGCTACCATGAATATTACTACTACTGTTACTACTGCTGAGGAGGAATGCCACTATAAACTTTAAGCCGCGCACAGAAATCTTTATCCCTCTATCACAAGAGTCGTATATCATTCTGAGACGATTTAACAACAAGTTAATCACAATACACTCTCTCTCTCTGTCTAGAATCCAGTGTATGAGTTGTTACGTCCAATACTTTTCTTTTCTGCAACCCGTTTCTTTTCTATACTATTCTTTTCTGCTATATAAAAGACATTAACAATTCAACCATTGAATAGTTGTTTGTCCGGCTTTTTGCAGACATTAATTTTTTTTTGCTGCATTCTAAATTTCTTAGCACAGACTCTCCAGCCGTGTCTACATCTTAAGTCGACCGTGAATGGATGAACATCACTTCTGCTTTCTGGATCAAAACAAACACAACGTGGGCAGGAAGCAGGATTAAACCAGTGGACTGGTCGAATGATCTACGGATGCTCAGCAGACCTACGGCCACTCCCTTAAGTTTGGTTAGGACCGAGTAGACACCTCAACCCAGAGAGTAAGACGTCGGAGGTTGAGAGGCTGGGGCGAAAGTGGTAGAGAAATATATTAATTTATTATATAAAATAAAAGCATTTTTTATTGTCCATTAATTTTTTCAGGATTTATCTGTGCCACACTAATATATATATATGTATATATATACACACACACACACACACACACACACACACACACACACACATACATACATATATATATATATATATATATATATAAGGCCAGATTATGACCTTTTGGGGTGCCTTGGTTAGTGAAAATATGGCTCCCCACCTCTCAGAGCCATCCTTTAACTCACCCACACCAGTCTTGAATATTTTTTACTCATGATTTTATCAAATCTGATGAATTACCTGCCCCCTATGAATTTTTATTTTTTTGCCTAATTTTTTCACAAAAAGTGGTGGTTGGTAAAGTCTTGGAATTTTGTAGGCAATTATTATTTCTCTTATCAGTCTGTAAATAATATACAAATAAATTCTGGGATTGTTGTCAGACGTTTTGCTTTTTCTGTTGTGGTGCCCAAAATTTTAATTTTTTAAAAAAAATTTGAACAAATCTATAAAATCAACCAAAGTTAAAAAATATAATTTACTTATGGGAAAACTAGTCATGAAAAAAACCCAGATTTAATTTTTTTTTTTTTTTTAGTTTTCAAAGCTATGAAAAGTAAGTTTCAGGAAAGCAGTGAAGATCACAAACAGAAATGAAATGTCAAAAACTATCTTATTTCCACTAATACAAATTTATATCCGTGTGCATGCATTGCCAATGATGCCCATTTACACACACACACACACGCACACACATGGAGAGAGAGAGAGAGAGACAGACAGACAGACAGACAGACACTCTGGGACATTCGAGCCCAGAAAGAAAATGGAGTGTCAAAAAGACGGTTTTTCCATTGTCCTCACTATTATTTTAATTACCTTCACGCCTTGGATAATATTTATTGTTTTCGAAAGCAATGATTAGAATTTTAATAAAACCTAAACATATGAAAGTAAATTTATACATTTGTTCTTGAGAACTGATAAGAAAAACAATAAACGCTGTTTATTTATGACATTGTTTATTGGAATGGTTGGCAAAACATCAGCTAATTGCCAATGGATCTGAAATTTATAAAATGATAAGTAATATATAAATTATTTTTTATCTTTAGTTAATTCTATAGATTTGTTTAAATTAAAAAAAAAAAATAAAAAAATTTGTATGTACCACAACAGAAATTTAAAACGTCTGGCAAAAGTCCCAGAATTTATTTGTATATTATTTACACACTGAAAAAAGGAGCAATGATTATCTACAAAATTCCAAGACTTTAGCTACCTCTTCTTTTTGTGAAAAGATTAGGTAAAAAAAGAAAAAAATAATGAATCCATAGGGCAGATAATTCATCAGATTTGATAAATATCATCTTCATGGATCAGGAAAAAAAAAACAATAATCATATACTGTTCCGCTTTACAAGCAGATAATTTGTATTCCTGTTAGGTTTGATAACAGAGAGAGAGAGAGAAAGAGAGATTTGTGAACTAAAAGGGAAAAATTAGGTCATTGAGGTTTCCATACAGATAAATTTCTATTCTTTGCTATTCTTCTTAATGCACCAGTAATTCTGTGAAAGGCAGATTATATTTGACACACAAAATCTCTGTGCTCAAGAAAGATGTAATTAAATTGAGTAATATATATATACTAGCAGCATGGCTCGTGCTTCATTCAAAAATCGTACTACTCATACAGCAATCGCTATCACTCGACTTAAAATATTTTTGCCCTTCCTTGCCTTTAAAGGAGTGCCCTTTGCCATGCTGATGTTGCTACATGCCTTACTTCTTGCCTATCTCACACTGCGAATTTTTTCTAAACTCTATACTAAACATTAAATCTGTTACGAAAAAAGAACTAAGCAAAATGAAAACAAAATGATCAGCTTTAAAAAAGGACTCGTAACTGGAAAAACCGAATGAAAAAAGAATGTTAACAACAAATACTTTTTCACACCCAACTCAGTTCTGCGGAATCAGAATCAACGTTGAGTTTAAGCAAGCGAATGAGCCAATTGGAGTAAAGTGCCATGCAGATTTAAATTTTTCCCACTTGTGACGAATGCAGCTATCAATTTTTTTTGCATGCTAGCATGCTAGTTAACATTCATGTCAGTCAGCTGTTGGCTCTCACGCTGGCCAATGGAATCTTCCTGCCTATTCGTGGCAGCCAGCTATAGGCTCTCACCATGACCAGTAAAAAATGGCCGCAAACTACATGAAAACTGCAGTAGAAGCATGAAAAAATCGATTATTTCCACTATCAATGGGAGTTGGGAAATGCAAAGTCGGCCTTGGTCTTCCCACTAACTTGGAGCATGTGCATGTAAATTTTGGTGCAAATCCGTCGGAAATTGTGGCCGTGCATTTGTTACACACACACACACACACACACACACACACACACACACACATCCTGCCTTTTATATATATATATATATATATATATATATATATATATATATATTGTTGCATTTTTGTTAAAGATTCAGGTAAGTTATCTCAAACATCGTCTTCTATATGCCATATCTCTTCAGGACATGGGTAATAATAGGTCTCCACAACTTATCCTTTCCAGATTTTAGTAAACGTTTGTCTTTTCACTATCCTTTTCAGTGCCTATTCTTCTATTCATTTATACAAGCTTGTTAGGTAGGTTACTCACTAATTTCCTCTGTCCCTCTTGTCTTCTGTTTTTGTTTTTCTTAAAACTTTGTTGCTGCTCACATGCTTAGTCCATGGCATTCTCAACATCCTTCTGTAGAACCACATTACTATTGCCTCAGATCTCTTCTTCATCTGTGAGGAGATTGTCCAGCATTTACTGCCATATAGGAAGACTGATATCACCTCTTTAGTACTCTTTCCAACAAAATTTTCGGTTTCTTTTTTGAAGGGATCTTTTGCTATTCCAATGCAGCTTCGGATTTCAATGTCACATTTTCGATCTTCTGTTAGAACCGCTAACAAGATATTTAAGTTTTCATACTTAAGATATCTGAATCCAAGAACTGAACCATAAGATCTAGAATAAAAATTAAAAAAAATATTTCATTTGAACATCTAATGGCACAGATTTCAATGCTTAATCTTTATCTTATTTACTAAATATAAGTAATTATATTAAGGCAATTATTAGTTACTAGGCTTAACTGAGTCTGGCACAAGACCACGGTCAGTGGGAACATGTGAACCTAGAAAGATATAAACTCCCTGCACAAATGAATGTGTGATACAAGCTTGCTAAAAATTGTGTGTTGTGAGAGGCACCATTCTAAGTTTCTCTTGGTAAATGACCATTCTGAGTTTCTCTATATATTATTAGTCCTGACTTGGCATCTTGGATACAGTCACTTTCCTACTGCTGTAAAATAACTTCCCTGTACTTTTCTATAAATATGTTCATGATAATTGATCTGATGAACTTTTCTCTTAGGCACGTAGATTTTATGAATTTAAGTGCAGTACTAGATTGGCAGGAGGGTCTCATCATTTTATATTTGAAATGGCTAGATATGCCATAAGTTTTATGCTAATAGTTTCTTCTATTGCACTTCTCACTTGTGGAACTCTCTTTTGGCTTCTTGCTTTTCAGTCAACTTTGACCTTCAAAAATTTAGATGCAATGTCAATCATTATTTTCTGTTTTTTTAATTTCTGTTCTTTTATTGTTCTCTTTCCTTCATATTTTTTCTTTTCATATTTGCTAAAACTCAATAACCCCTTGCATCTTAGTAGCTTTATTGCCTTGCTTAGGGTAAAATGATTAAAAAAGTGCCAATTCTGTTTTTTTTTTTTTTAAAGATAAATGACCACAAGTTTCTCGGTATAAATGACCACTTCAAGTTCCTTAATATAAACAGCCATTCTTCGTTTCTTGAGTTGAACAGCCACTCTAAAATTTTCAAGACAAATAACCATTCTAAGTTTATCATGAAAAATATTACAAGTTTCTGAAAACAAATGACCAATGTAAATATCCAAGATAATTGGTCATTCTAAAATTCTGAAGGTAAACGACCACTCTAAGTTTGTCATGATAAAAGACCATTACAAATTTCTGAAAGTAAATGACCATTCTAAATTTATCTTAATAACTGACCATTTTAAATTTCTAAAAAATATATTTCACTCCTGTTATTGTTTCTTTTCTTTTCTTATTTTTATTTTATTTTGAAACACGTCTAATTTTAGTCAATTTCAACAAATTTATTCATTGCCCATGTGAAAGAAAAGAGTGAATTTGAGAAACTCTAAACACAAATAAAGAAAAGAAAACACTGACTTGTGTTTCCTCTTTATTCATGCAGACAAAATAATGCATGACAGTTTTGTTTAAAGTGAAACAAAATTTTTAAAATACTATGTTGTATATACATTAAGTGACATATTTTCTCTACGCTGTCACTTCTTCTATATCTCTGTTACTCACCCACTGGCAACTGTTGACATGAGAGTCGGAAAACAGATCATAGTAATTAGTCTGCTGTCAGGATTAATGATGGACAGTGCTAACTGTATCATTTATACAGGAATCTGTTTTTATTCAACTTATGGCTGTCACATTGAAATGTAACCAATATAGTATCTTTAAACAAGAGTTTGTGGAATTGACTCCCAAGAGTATGCTTCCCCAGTCAGTACAATCTTAACCTGTTCAAGTCTAAGGTTAACTGTTATCATCCCTACATATTCCCATAAACTGTACCTCTTAATTAAATCTCTGTAACCTGTAGGGGACCGGCGGGTTAATGTGAGGATAAAATCTCTGGACTAAGACTTCCTGCTGGCCAGTCCCGCTACATAGTAATGTTGGACTATGATGGAGTCCAAAGAAAGTAAAATAAAACGAACAAGACAGATATATATGTACAAAACAAATATATATTATTAACAAACAGGTTAAAACACAAATTACAAATACATCATTTAAAACATGAATAAAACGTTAGTGTCTGTATGGAAAGTTATTGTGTGTGTGTTGAATTGAAATGTCCGTACGGGTGAATTTTGTTTTTAGCGTGTTCCCTGAACATGGGAAACGCTGGTTGTGTATTAGAGTTCACATATTGGATATGTTAGAGAAAGTTTTTGGTACCTCGCCCCACGTGCGAGGTTTCGGCCCGCGGCCGAAATCGAGGTAGTTGCTCACACATGAACGTAAGCAGGAAAAAGAGAAAGAGAGAAAGATCAACCAGTATTTATACACGTGGGAGAGAGACCCCTGTTGAAGGGTTACGAAACGAAGAGGAGATAACTCGATAAACCCTCTACCTCAAGTCGCTCATGGGCCTCCTTGTACTGGCTGAACATTATTGTAAAAAGAAAAGTATCTTTACCATTTGATCAAACCAAACATTTCACCTCTTATCCATGAGGACTACAAGATCAAACCAAATATTTTCCCATTATTTTTGGGGGCCATGCAATCAAACCAAACGTTTCGTCCCTTGTCCATGAGGCCTGTACTAAGTTTAAATTCAAGTAAATTACAACTGTGACACTATAGAAGGCCTTGTAGAGGGGGAAGGTGTGATTTTATTTCGATCTTAACTGTTTCTGTCTTCTTTTTGAAGTCTGGTCTTCTAAGTGATATCCACTTTGACCAAAGGGGAGTGGAGAAGTAAAGGTGTGGAGGGGAGGATTTCAGAGACCAAGTGACAACAAAAACTAAAAAATAGGGGGTATCCAGGTGCTGGTCTATATTAACAGTCATTGGAAAATCAGTTCTGGTCCATTTTTGGCAGAAGAAAGACTTGTTCATCACATGGTTCCAATTAAATATTGCCAGCCACACAAGGAGCTGATAGGGCAAAAAGCTGATCTCTGAGATCAACATAGTAAAAGATGTCCCAAGTGTCACCTGCCTATCCACCCAGAGGAAGTGCTGAATAAAACGTCTAAATATAATATCTGGAAACAGGATTCATGTTCTCATTTCTCAACATAGCATTTGTTTTCTTATCCTGTTACCTTGTGAACATGCAACTGGCCCTTTCTTAGCTTTTGATGTACATGAAAGTGTGAATGAGAATGGGACATGATGTAGGGTAATAATTGGACAGTCACGTCATATGTTTACACAACTATTCCAGATAAGTCATTATGCCAGAATAAAATTATTATTTTTCTTGTCAAAAGCTTTAAAATTAAATTTAAATTTAGATTGATGAATTCAGTGGGAGTTGGTGGATGAGAAGAGGAAGTCTCCATTGATGTGGTCGTATGCTGTTATAAGGTAGACAACAGGTATACAATTTCCTGGAGTTGTTTGATGACCTATATGCAGTGATGGCATCCTAAGTTTCCAGGAACCTGTTCAATAAAGGCAGGTAATCTTTAGGAACATATTCAGCTTATTTTCTTTTCAATATGCAAATGGAAACAAATCATTTTATAGTATCAAAAAGAATTAAACCATTTTGATAATTTAATAGAAAACATTTATTTATTAAGATATTTCCAGATTGAAATTTTGTTCTTATCATATTTCTGTTCAGAAGTAGAATGCTTTGTGATTCTAGTGTCATCAGCTGTGTTATGGTTTCTTAGCCACATTTGAACTGAATCATTGCAACCCCAAAGATCCAATGGAAGACCTATCAAATTTATGGCTAGAAGATTTACTACATTTTAACTTCAAAATGGTATGGGATATATGTCTGTTAGAGTTTCACTAGGCATACACATGAGCATAACTAACATTTTACCTAGACCATCGGCTATTAATATATAAGATTACTTTCGGATAATCCAACAACCAGTCTCTGTCTATGCAATGATAACAGTAAAAAATTGCAATAAGAGCTCTGGTAAAAAAATGGTTGCTGAAGACATTAGGTTTATAATACCCAGAAATTCATACACAGATGTCCTCATGGACACATGGCATAGTGGATAAAGGCATTGGTTAGATCCAGTGACAGGACCCAAAGAGTGTGTTCAATACCCATTTAACTGTTAAGGCAGTGGAGAACTTGGAGAGGGGAATTAACAGGAAATAACTAACAACTGATATCTCTTAAAACATGGCACGTGGAACTAGAACAGTCTACCCCAGTGAGTGAAAAAAAAAGGGTTCAGTTTGACATTCCAACACCTGAAGAAGACTGGAGCATACAAAGGCCGAAACGTTGTAATAAATATGGCGACAAAGATGAGGACAATAGTCTGAATAATGTAAATAATCCAACAACCAGTTTGCTAAGCTTTTATAATTTTAAGAACCGGTAGGATGCCACCACTGTATATATGCCATCATTACATCTCTTACCAGAACAAAGACCAAATTGGGTTGGGAGCAGTTGACTTTCATAAATCACTTAGAGTCTAGTTAATATAATGTCAATGCTGAGAATATCATGGTCTGAATATGTGACTAACAACAAATCTTTATGGAAAATGGAAACAAAAAGGATACTTAGAATAATAAAGAGAGGGCTGAAATTTCTAGGGCATATAATGAGAAAAGAGAGCCTGGAGAATCTGACACTCACAGGACATATTGAAGGCAAGAGGGACAGAGGAAAGCAGTGAGTAACCTACCTAACAAGCTTGTATAAATGGATGGAATAATAGGGACTGGGAGGATAATGAAAAGACAAACATTACTAAGAGCTGGAAAGGTTAGGAAGTTGTAGAGAGCCATGTTTACCCATGTCCTGAAGGAATATGGTACATACCAGAAGTAGTTTGATTGTAACAAGTTTTTTTAATTACTACTGCCTATGAAGGAATCCTAAAATTGTGTGTTGTCATATGTTTCAGATGAAATGTTGGGCATATTTTATAAACTATAAAAGTACATTTAACTGTTAAATGATGAGACCTAGCTGCCAATCTAGTACTTTGCTTAAATTAATAAAGTCTAGGTACCAAAGAGGAAAGCGATATTTATTCTGTTTAAATTACAGAAATGTGGCACAAGGCCGAAGGGAGGGATTGGGGAAAGGACGGTCTTCTTCTGTCTTAACTATAACTTAGCTAGCCGCAAACACTGACCCAATCGTCCGAACAATATTCCTTACACCAAAACACCACATTCATACGTACCTTTCTTACTACAACCACCATAATACCTCCCTGTCTCTATGAAAATACTAACTAGTCCCCATATTTACAATTCACTGTCTGTGGGGGGGGGGGGGAATAAAATAACAATTCTAAAAAACTAACCCCAGTGAGTATTTACAATATGAATACAAAACTATTTACAAGAAACTAAAGAAAAATAATATTAGTAATAAAACCCGCCACAATCACTAAATGTGGCAGAAATACCAGTTCACTGGCCGAAATCAATGCGGGACTATAATAGTATAAAACATTCATTCATCCCAAGCACACACACTGACACGCACTCATTCAGACACAACGACAAATACGAAAACACTCACGCGAAACAAAAGGCGCCCCACATCCACCTGCGACCTGACATCACTAACCACCTAACGAGGGAGGGGATGGGGAATTAAACTTAAAGAAAAATAGGGACAGAAATAAAATGGGCCAATGAGCATACATACCCTAGCTAAGTTAACTGAAAAAGGAAACTAAAACATCAAAAGTAAACCTAACCTAGCCTAGAGGAAAGCCCATCAGAACAATTATGAAAATATTTATAGAAAATGTACATCATCTGTTATGATGATGGGAAAAAAAGGTGATTGAAGGCGAATACCTGTTAATTTCTGAACTCACCCACTTTATTCATAAAAAGAGTAAAAAATTCAGTTGGGAATTTAAATTCTGATGTTAAATTGTCGCCTGTGGAAGAAAAGGGATAATCTAACTTCTTTCATATAGACTTTAGATTTTTAGAAAGTGAATGGTTATTATTAAACAGCCGACACTAAATCATGTACCGAATCAATCAACCATTGACTAGTTTGAAGGATTTATGTTTCTAAAGTACAGAGATTAAGAAAAAAAAGGATAAAAATGACGAAGATAAATGCATAAATCTACTGAATATGGAGAACTGCATCCATAGATTCTATGGAATCTGTTCCTATACTGTGTGTTCACATGTTGTTGTATTCTATGGAATCTGTTCCTATACTGTGTGTTCACATGTTGTTGTATTCTATGGAATCTGTTCCTATACTGTGTGTTCACATGTTGTTGTATTCTATGGAATCTGTTCCTATACTGTGTGTTCACATGTTGTTGTATTCTATGGAATCTGTTCATATATGTTGATAAATTTTATGGAATGTTATCTTATATTCTATAGATTTGATAGGTAATAAAACTTTTATTGTATCTGTATTTATAAATCTCATTCATTCAATAAAATGTATTTCTATCTGTCTATAAAATATGTCCAAAATTTTATATAAAAGGTGCTCATATTAATTCCGTTACGTTTTTAAGGCCTAAAGCCTCCATAGAACAACATTAGATAAATACCGATTTGTCAAACCCAAGAACGCCTTAAATAAACAGCTACTGTCTGGTTGAAAATTGTATTTCTGTGATATTTTTAACTTCAAGTGATAATGGTTGTCTCAAATCTGATTAACTCTACTTTAAATCAGCTAACATTCCTCAAATAATGTTTCAGAATAGTATATTTTTGAAAGATCTTTTTAATCAAGAGAATTGCATTGATGATATGATATAATAGGATGAAAGACAACTAAAAACAGGGCACTAATCAGATGTTTTGGCAAAAGAAGCAAAAAAAACATTTCAGTCAATTTAAATTAGTTTTTGAAATACAGCAAAGTATTTTGGTTATTGGAAATATTAAATTTAATCTATTAGCTTGAAATTAAAACTAAAATAAAATCTTCAAGAAAGACTTTTCATTTTTAAAATGTATTTGAAACCCTAGATATGCATTTTTTGTTACTTAAAATTTTCTGTATTTGTAGGGGAAGAGTATTCACTATCAGTGATAGATCATTTATAGATATAGAGAGTGTGGATATAAGAATCAACACAGCATAGTGACTGTCAGTTTCTTGCTTTAATCAATGATTTTATTTCTACTGGTATAAATTTATATTCATGTGCATATATTTTCAGTGATCCAAATATATATTATGAGCTTAAAAGCTCCCTGATAGGGCAGCATCTAATAAGCTTAGCTTTTAAAAGCTCAATGATAATTCTTCAGCCACCACTAAATTTAAAGACAATTTGATGTGCGTAGGTCCTTACACTCTGTACAAACAATTATTTTATTTCATGCGTGACTTTTGCTGGATTTCGCAATTAATTTCAACTAGCCAAGGTACCCTGAGTGTAAATGGATGCAATTGTATAACCACACCCCACTGTATACTCGCACCTCCCTGTCTAGAAATGTCTGTCTCTGTCCCTGCTTACAATTAATTAAACTTTAAATCTGCCAATCATCTTCAAATAAAGTTTCAGAAAAGTATATTTTATTTTTGAAAGATTTTTAATAAAGAGGATTGTGTTGACAGATTTGTCAATATTAACAATTTTAGCATTTTTACTGATAATAAAAAAACTAAAATAAAACAACTAATTCCAATTAATTTAAATTCAGTTTGAAATACAGCAAAGTATTTTGGTTATTGGAAATATTAAATTTAATTTATTAGCTTGAAATTAAAACTAAAATAAAAGCTTCAAGAAAGATTTTTCATTTTTAAAAAATCATTTTAAACCTTAGGTATCTTTTATTTTGTTTTTGGAGGTACCTAATATAGCGGTTTATCGTTTGTTTTGATAAATTATAGAAATATTTTTTTAATAAGTAGAAGAAAAACTGAGGATAAAAAAAAGTTGTTTGCATCCCTGTTTTTTTTTATTTAGTGAAAATACTGGTTGTTGAATTGTTTTTCTTTTTTGTACATTTCAGATGCAAGGAGATGGATACGAAAACTATCTAAGCCTCAACAAGGAACAGTTTTCCGAAGCTCTCTGCTTGCTTTTAAACAAGGGAACAAAGGAAGAAGTATGTATTTCAGTGTTTGTCTTTCATAGCACTTTCCAAAAGAATATGTCCATAACGTCTTGCATCTTAGTGGCTTTATCACCTAGCTTGGGTTGAAAAAACAAAAACAATGTCATTTCTTATTAAAGTATTAACACATCAAAACCAAATTGCAAGAAGAAACAAAAACTGCCTAGGCTGATTTAAAAGTTTATAGTGTCATTGGATGTGCAGTGTAGCGTAATGGTTAACGGCTCTGAATGAGGAATCGAAAAACCAGTTGGGTTTGTGACACTCACTTACACTCAAATACCCTTGAGAAAGGTATAAATCCATCTCTTCTCCCTCCAGCTATGGGTTGTATAGTAGGAGAGACTGGGCTCTATAGCCTTGGTTGGCAACCAGTAAACTACAGAAAGAAACTGCAGCTTATTGTGAAAATCATCTGCCTAGTCAGTCAGTCATCAAAAGAGACATGATTTTCCAAGTATGTATCATATGTGGCACTTGACTTTTAAAAAACTAGCCTCATTACAATTATTAGACAAGTATTCAAGGAAACCAAGAAGAAAGGACCTTTACAGAGACTGTCAACAGAAGAGACAGCCAGAGTTATAAGCTATATATTGGAGATGTCAACAAAAAAAATAAATGCAGATGCTGAAAGTTAATCCAGTGTGCTTTACCGCTCAGATGAGAAGAACGTTACAACAAACAATCACACATGGACGGTCCCTGCTGGAGTATGCATTTTTCTTTACTAAGGTTCCTTGAATGCACAAGCTGAAAGACTGAATACATACCATTTAATAAATAAAAATGGGGCTTCTATTTCAAATATGAGTATCCACTATAGTAATGTTTAAAGTAATAAAAATGTCAGATTAAAATAAATCTATCAATTCTTGAGAAATTTCTTTGTTTTCATTTTGGATACAAAACTTAGCAGATATGAAACTTTCAAGAAAATAATCCAGGAGAACAAGACGTGCCTCCTTAAAAAGGGAAAGTAGAACCTTGCTTGCTGCATTGCTCTCCATAGCCAAATTATAAAGCACACTGGATCCAACCAAGATTTTCCCTAAAAAAAGGGGGGGGGGGACAAGGTTGATCCATGCCAGGGGAGCGTTTTCTTTACTAAGATTTCTCAAATGTGCAAACCAATAGCTGTAATACTCACTGTTTAATAAATAACAATGGGGCATCTATTTCAGATACAAAGTATCTACTATAATAATGTTTGAAGTAATAAAATAGTCCATGGTGAGTAATAAACAGTGTGCAATGTAAAATAAAAGTGCTAAAATTTATACTAATAATGAATACATATTTGTTTCTCATGTTGCGTTTTGTAATCATCTTTGGGTTCCCACACTACTACATAAAACGGTATCAAAGAAAAGGACCATTTCTTTTTCTTATTCATTTTATTAGGAGAAAGTGGTGGCAGCTTGGATTCTAGGAGGCAGCGGGAGGAATGATGTCACATGAACGCATGTCAAAAGTTGGCTCAGTGTTCCTCTGTGGGTAGTCTGTTGGTCTCTGAACCTGGGTGTGGGAGGTATACTAATGCTTCAGAATTCTTGCAACCCTGTTGAATTTGCACTTTTTTGGACTTTTTCTTTTTTTTTATCCAAAACTAAGACAAAGGCAATACATCATTGTCAGAATACCACGCCTACAAGGCACTCATCTAATCACTGACCATTTTGGCTCTGGCCTTTGCATTGTGTCACACTCACTGTTGCACCAAAGTCAGAGTTGCACCAAATAGTGAGGAACAAATATATGTTACTAGTATATCTATCATTTTTTTTTTTTTTTGCATACTTTGATACTAAATAAGTACTAGACAAGATATCCTTAGACATTGCTAGTGGAATGAGAAGTCTACTCCCTTAGATTGAATAAAGGGTTTAGTTCTAAATTTGCTGATGGTTACCTGGATCAAGAAGACCCTGATGAAGGCTGGAGAAAACAGCTACTGAAATCTTGTGATAATATAACAACAACAAAGTTGGGAACAATTGCCAGCCTGTAAATACTGTAAATAATTATTTATACTTGTAAGTAATTGCTAGTTACATTTGTATATCGATCCTGGTAACCATACAGGGAATTCTGAACTAAACCCTTTATTTAATCTATGGGTTAGACTGTTCTTGTTCCACTGCACATGGCTCAGGATAACTCCTCTAGTTCTTATTTTTTTTAGTACTGATCTGTTATTGCTTGCTCTGTTTCTACTGAGCCCAATGTACACTGTGCCTGGCTTAGGGACTGAACTCATAATTATAATGTGAACAAATTCATATTGTCTGAATGTAAATATTGTAAATAATTGTTCTGCTTCACACTCCTCCCTAGTCTTTTAAACAAGAGTTAATTTTTATCCCTTGTTTCCTGTTTAGGATTGGATTTTCTGTTCTTTCTAAAGTCTACATCAACTCTATCCTTCTCTGCCTAAACTATGAAAATTTTATTTACTATTTATTTAATTTTTTTTTTTGTTAATAGGAGTAGATAGCTTTGCCTATCATCCATCCTCTGGCTGTTGAACAGGAATAGAGATCTATACCTTTTTTCCTATTTAGGATTGGGTTCCTGGTGCCTTCTAAAGTCTTTTTGATTCTCTTTCACTTCCAATAGCCCCTTGCATCTTAGTGGCATCATTATCACCTTGTTTGGGGTGAACTGATTAAAAAAAAACTCCTGATCCCAGAAATTCAGACAGAAATTTCTATATTATTTGATATGAGAAAATTTGACGATATTCTAATTTTTTTATTTTATTAATTTATCAGTTAATGTGAAAGAAGTAAGGTTCAGGGGAGCAAGCTGTACTATGATTATACAACCAAGAGAACATCTTTTGCTATAAATATACAACCAAGGGAGCAAGTTATGCTATAAATATACAACCAAGGGAGCAAGTTATGCTATAAATATACAACTAAAGAATATGAAGCAGGAATTTTTTTATTCATCTGTTTTTCATTTATATTTTAAGTAATGTAATACATCTAACATATTACTTTAGAATTGCTGATCGTAAAGTTTCATTGGTTTTGCTTACAATGTTTTTTTTTTTTAGTATGAGCTCCCCTTCAGCAACAATATGATAAGCATGAGATTTTAAAACGTATTTATTTCATCTTCAATGAATTTCAAATTCTTATCTACATAACTACTTTGTAAGTCTTCAAAGATTTTGTCGACAGCATTTTCATGTAATTCAAGCCATGATGCACAATTTCCTAAATTCTTCTTTTTCTATGTGCCTTGTCCCTTCTGTACGTGGGTAATCATGTCTCACTGCAATTTCCTGTCCTTTGTGTCTGCTACCTGTGTTTGTCTTTTTGCTATCTCCCCTAATCCCTATTCTTTCAACTATTTACATAAACTCTTTAGATAGGTTATGCACTGCTTTCCTGTCCCCCTCTTACCTTCAGTATATCCTGCAAGTGTTAAATCATCTAAGACATCTTTCCTCATTATGTGTCCTATAAACTGTATCTTTGTAAGTATGTGTTCTTTTTGTTTCCAGTTTCTCTAAATCTTCATCCTTGCTCACTGAACATGTTCAGGGTATTCTCAGCGTCATTCTGTAGAATCACCTTTCTGTTGCCTTTTCTACATTTGTGAGAAGATTATACAGCATTCACTGTCATATAGGATGACTGATATTACGTAACAGTCCAATACTCTTTTCTTTGTTTCTACTGAAATTTTCCTGTTCCTTAATATGTTGCTTAACTTTTGGAAGGCATCTTTTGCTAACCCAATGCTTCAGTGTTGCATTTTCTGTTCTCTGTTAGAACACTTCCTAAATATTTAAATTTTTTTACTTGATTTCAGCTATCTCCAATCTGTAGTTTGCATCTGGATTTTTTCCTTTTTCTGACAATCATACATTCTGTCTTCCTATAAGTGATAGTTCTTTCTTCTCGTTTTCCTTTACTACCTGGAGGAGTGTCTGTAATGTGATAATCTTATTCTTGTTCAAATTGCTAAAAAGAAGGCAAGTTAGATGAATTATTTTTTTTAAAAATGATTAAAAAAATGATTCTTATATAATCTAAATTTTCATATATATATATATATATATATATATATATATAAATTAAAAAAACGCTATTCTCAAAAATCTGTTTCCAGTAATGTCTTCCTGAGCTTGGCAGAAATATCTGAGGTGAAATTTAAGCTGAGAAATAGGAAAGGAAATTTGGATACAAGAATGCATTCTTTTCTCCAGAAGTATGATGAAAGGAATCGGTTATGAAAGAGTGGAAAAAAGTGGTTAGTTGAACTGGGAAGAAAGGAAGAAAGAATGGGAAGAAAGGAAGTGGTGGAGGAATGAAGTAAAGGGTAGAAGAATGGAGACGAATGAATGAAAAGAAGGAAGGAAGGAAGGAAGGAAGAGAAGGAGATGGTGGCTATAAGGGGTGGATAAATTTGGATAAAAGAATATATTCTTTTTCCCAGAAGTATGACGAAAGGAATCGGGTTATAAAAGAGAGGAAAAAAGTGGTAAGTTGCACTGGGAAGGAAGGAAAAGGATGAAGAATGGAGGGGAAGGAAAGAAAGGGAAGAAGAATGAAGGGGTAAGAAAGGGAAGAAAGAAAGATGAACAGAAAGAAGGAAAGGGAAGAAGAATGGAGTGGAAGAAAAGAAGGGGATGAAGAATGAAAAGGAAGGAGGAGGGAAAGAAAGGGAAGAAAGAGAAGAACAAAGTAAAAGAAGGAAAGGGAAGAAGGATGGAATGGAAAGAAAGGAAGGAAAAGGGAAGAAGAATGGAAAGGGAGGAAGAAAAAGAAGGAAGTAAAGAAAGGAAGAAGAATGGAGGAGAGAGAAGGATGGAATGGAAAGAAAGGAAGGAAAAGGGAAGAAGAATGGAAAGGGAGGAAGAAAAAGAAGGAAGTAAAGAAAGGAAGAAGAATGGAGGAGAGAGAAGGATGGAATGGAAAGAAAGGAAGGAAAAGGGAAGAAGAATGGAAAGGGAGGAAGAAAAAGAAGGAAGTAAAGAAAGGAAGAAGAATGGAGGAGAGAGAAGGATGGAATGGAAAGAAAGGAAGGAAAAGGGAAGAAGAAGGAAAAGGGAGGAAGAAAAAGAAGGAAGTAAAGAAAGGAAGAAGAATGGAGGAGAGAGAAGGATGGAATGGAAAGAAAGGAAGGAAAAGGGAAGAAGAATGGAAAGGGAGGAAGAAAAAGAAGGAAGTAAAGAAAGGAAGAAGAATGGAGGAGAGAGAAGGATGGAATGGAAAGAAAGGAAGGAAAAGGGAAGAAGAATGGAAAGGGAGGAAGAAAAAGAAGGAAGTAAAGAAAGGAAGAAGAATGGAGGAGAGAGAAGGATGGAATGGAAAGAAAGGAAGGAAAAGGGAAGAAGAATGGAAAGGGAGGAAGAAAAAGAAGGAAGTAAAGAAAGGAAGAAGAATGGAGGAGAGAGAAGGATGGAATGGAAAGAAAGGAAGGAAAAGGGAAGAAGAATGGAAAGGGAGGAAGAAAAAGAAGGAAGTAAAGAAAGGAAGAAGAATGGAGGAGAGAGAAGGATGGAATGGAAAGAAAGGAAGGAAAAGGGAAGAAGAATGGAAAGGGAGGAAGAAAAAGAAGGAAGTAAAGAAAGGAAGAAGAATGGAGGAGAGAGAAGGATGGAATGGAAAGAAAGGAAGGAAAAGGGAAGAAGAATGGAAAGGGAGGAAGAAAAAGAAGGAAGTAAAGAAAGGAAGAAGAATGGAGGAGAGAGAAGGATGGAATGGAAAGAAAGGAAGGAAAAGGGAAGAAGAAGGAAAAGGGAGGAAGAAAAAGAAGGAAGTAAAGAAAGGAAGAAGAATGGAGGAGAGAGAAGGATGGAATGGAAAGAAAGGAAGGAAAAGGGAAGAAGAATGGAAAGGGAGGAAGAAAAAGAAGGAAGTAAAGAAAGGAAGAAGAATGGAGGAGAGAGAAGGATGGAATGGAAAGAAAGGAAGGAAAAGGGAAGAAGAATGGAAAGGGAGGAAGAAAAAGAAGGAAGTAAAGAAAGGAAGAAGAATGGAGGAGAGAGAAGGATGGAATGGAAAGAAAGGAAGGAAAAGGGAAGAAGAATGGAAAGGGAGGAAGAAAAAGAAGGAAGTAAAGAAAGGAAGAAGAATGGAGGAGAGAGAAGGATGGAATGGAAAGAAAGGAAGGAAAAGGGAAGAAGAATGGAAAGGGAGGAAGAAAAAGAAGGAAGTAAAGAAAGGAAGAAGAATGGAGGAGAGAGAAGGATGGAATGGAAAGAAAGGAAGGAAAAGGGAAGAAGAATGGAAAGGGAGGAAGAAAAAGAAGGAAGTAAAGAAAGGAAGAAGAATGGAGGAGAGAGAAGGATGGAATGGAAAGAAAGGAAGGAAAAGGGAAGAAGAATGGAAAGGGAGGAAGAAAAAGAAGGAAGTAAAGAAAGGAAGAAGAATGGAGGAGAGAGAAGGATGGAATGGAAAGAAAGGAAGGAAAAGGGAAGAAGAAGGAAAAGGGAGGAAGAAAAAGAAGGAAGTAAAGAAAGGAAGAAGAATGGAGGAGAGAGAAGGATGGAATGGAAAGAAAGGAAGGAAAAGGGAAGAAGAATGGAAAGGGAGGAAGAAAAAGAAGGAAGTAAAGAAAGGAAGAAGAATGGAGGAGAGAGAAGGATGGAATGGAAAGAAAGGAAGGAAAAGGGAAGAAGAATGGAAAGGGAGGAAGAAAAAGAAGGAAGTAAAGAAAGGAAGAAGAATGGAGGAGAGAGAAGGATGGAATGGAAAGAAAGGAAGGAAAAGGGAAGAAGAATGGAAAGGTGGGAATTAAGGAATAAAGTAAAAAGAAGAACAAAAGAAAGAAACAAATTTGGTAAAATTATAGAGTGAGGAAATTTCAACAAGAAGGAAAGTTTGGAAAAGAGACAAGAATATTGAAGCCAAAGTTTGTGAAGAACAATATTGGTCATTGTGTTCTTTCCAAAGTCAACCCTAATATTGTTGAGATTTTAGACTTTTTAAAATAATTCAGCATCTTATGCTGAGAGAGTGTGTGTGCAATGCTGAATAAACAGCTCATAAAAAACATGCCAGAAACCAAAAATATACAAAAGAAATTTGATATAGGTGAGTTACAATAATTTACCACAGTTTTGTAATAAAATAACATTTAATTAAGCTGATTCGAGCTCATTGGAATTGGAAGACTCCAATTAAATGATGCTTTTAACTGCCAATGTTTCTGTCTTGATGTTTGCTAAGGTTAGCTTAGGATTGTCCCTCTCACACTGTATCATGTCCTTTCAGGACATGGGCAATCATGGCTCTCTACAGCTTCCTGGTTTTCATTACTCAAAGTAATATTTGCTCTTTTAACTTCTCTCTTTGTCTTTGTAGTCTTTATACTGCCTTCCATTTAATTTAAATCATCAGTAGATTACTCTTTATTTTTTATACTATTGTTCCCCTTATACAAGTCCCAAGAGCCACTCATGATAGAGAGTTACTGAATGAGGTTGTTGTAAGGGCATAAGAGGAAGAAATAAGTGGTACAAGGAACTGACCATTTTACCAGCATTCCACTTGAGGTCTGGAGTGAGCTTGATTCTCAACAGCCATTCAAGGCTAGGAGCCTCATTGAGAGAACAACTCATCATCACAATTGGAGAAAATTCAGTTTACTCTGGATGATGAAATGTTACTAGCTTAGTTTTGGTGATATTGAATGTTACAAGCCCATTTCCCTCCCTCATTGAACTGTTAGAGCAGTGGTTCCCAACCTTTTTTACATGGCGGCACACTATTGAGTTCTTTAAATTTTCGCAGCACGCCTATCACAAAAAATAAATATTGTCCACTCATAAAGCCTTTTTGCAATAAAATAATAAAAAACAAAGAATATTATATAAGAGGAATTTTTATTCACATAAATCAACATATCCTGTATTCAATATCGGCTATAAAATAATATTGGTGAATGTCAGTGGGACAGTTTTGCATAAAGTTAGATTAGCCTGAAATTGAAAAGATTCAAAATGGTTAGGAAAAGGTAAAAAATGTTTGGGAGTTAGGAGCATTACGTAAAACCTCACATAGTACAGTTCTGTGTTACTTTTTGTCTTACAACCTGTGTACTTAGGAATCGTTTTGGTATCAAAATCAGGTCTGAATTATTCAGCTCCGATGCCAATTCCCGATACTTTGAAAAACTCCTGATATTCCGATTAATCGTCCCGTGACTAATATAAACCATAATAACGCTTACCAATTAGTATGCGCGAAACCTTTTATATTCCAGAAATTCGGCGATTTTGAATTGAGTGGTGTCATCATGATTAAGAAATTGAATGTCTTTATTAAACAAAATGAAATTAAATGGCTTCTAGGTATTATCTCTTCGCGGCACACCAGTAATCATTGCGCGGCACATTAGTGTGCCGTGGCACATTAGTGTGCCATGGCACAGTGGTTGGGAACCACTGTGTTAGAGCTTGGTCAGAGTAGAGATCCACTGCCAGGCTCTAGTCATGTAGATCTTTGGAGATGTACCCATAAACTGTAGGATGGTCTGCATATATATTTACTAATGATCTGATCTTGCCTTTAGTATCCCTAGTGAAGGTTCAAAAGCATAAGTTTGGGTGGCCTAGTGAATAACGAACACACTTCTACATGTGTAATGCTAAAGGAAATGGCTTACTGCCAGAACGAAAATAGGTAAAAAAATGGCATGTAAAATGGCAGCCTCATAAGATGTGTATTGAAAACAGATAGATCTTGGAGTCATATAGATTTTTGAAAGAATCTCTTTTAACCTATGCAAATTTTAACTCACTCATCCTATAAAAAGTGTTTAAAGAGGCAACAGAGAGAATTGCAACTGACTACCGTAGTGAACAGAAGATGTGTTATTGGATTGTTTGACTTAAATTCATACTGTTACTTTGTTAGTAGAAGGAAACGGTTTCTGGGAATTTATTGCACGCCAGAAGAGACTGTTTACAACATGACTAACTTAATCATTCTATGGCAAAGTTCCAATTTCTTCACTTTTATCTTTTCATAAATAAAATTTAAGAAGGTTACAGGTCCAGTTAAAATCCCAGTGGTTGTCCTTAAGAATACTAACCCCGGGTTATCCCTGATCTTAGCAAAATTACTTAACTACTGCTTGAAGGAGAAATCCCTCCTAGGTCTGTGGAAGGTGTCAAGCATATGCCTTGCTTTCAAGAATGTGGGTAAGTGATCAGTCTCTGTCTCAGTATAGACCTGTAGAGGACTGTGCGGGGTGTGAAAATGAGGAGATATCTCTTGCCTTAGATTTCCTGCTAGCCGGTCCAGCTACATAGGAATGTTGGACTTTAATGAAGTCCAAAGAAGACAAAAGAAACAAACAAGACCGATAAATATATGCAAACAAATATATATTATGGGTAAACAAATATATTAATACACGAAGACATGAAAAGTTACATAGTGTTTGTATGGAGAAGTTATGTGTGTGTGTGTGTTGAGTGTCCGTACGTACACGTATTGTCCTTAGCGTGTTCCCAGAATATGGGAAACGCTGTATCGGTGAGAGGTCACATATTGGCCTAAGTGAAAAAGAGAAAGTTTTACCTTACCTTGCCTTCGCGCGAGGTTGCGGCCCAAGGCCTGGGTCGAAAAAGAGAGAGAGTGAAGGGTCAGCCAGTATTTATAGTCAGGGGAGAGAGACCCCTGTTGAAGGATTAAGGAAACTGAGGAGCTAACTGCGACAGACCCACCAGCCTCCTCAGTGTCATTAGCAAACTTTTTTAAGGTATAATCAACAAGAAGGTTGTTGATCGCCTCAGTAGAAACAAGTTCTTGAAAGACGAGCAGTATAGATTTATATCATCTTGCTGATATCCTAACTATCAATACTCACAGTGAGGTACTAGATATCAAATACATATGAAGGATGATCACATAAGATATTTCAAAGGCCTCTGATAAGGTGTGACAGAGAGGGTTACTGCCGAAGTAACTATGGAATCACTGGAAGAGTCATCTCAATGATTGTCCTTTCTTTATAGATAGGAACCTGAAGATAGTTGTTAATGGTCAGTCCCCCTGTGGCAGACATGATGAAGCAGAACCTGGGACGAGCACAACTGGTTTCAACTTGCCTTTTCCCCGCCAAAAAAAGAGCCCGTATTTGCTTAGCATGTAGGGCTACTGCAGTTGAAATGAAGGAGAAAAAAAGAAAGCACTTACCGCTCTGCCGTAATCCGTCCTCGGCCAGATAACGTAAAAGAATAAGGGGAGACTTGCATTGCCTTTTTATGCAATGAATATGCAATGCATTATGGGACAGAGACGGAATGAACTATGGGATTGCATGAAGACGCAAGGGATTATGGGTATATGGACAAATATAAAAGCACCTAGTTTTTCCCAGTTCGGGACAAGCTTGGAGTGACGTTCCCGGTTGGCGGCTGGAAAAGTCTGTTTGTGCGATTTTGAGACGGAACGACTAGAGGTTGGATTACCAGTTGGGAGAGCTCGAATTTACTCACTGGTGGCCGTTTTCTTTTTATTTCACCACACCCCCACTGCCCAAATTCTGCTTAATAGAATACTCTGAACAGTTGTGAATATCTATGCTGATGATGTGGACTCCCCCAAAAGTCTAGATGACCAGAGCCTGGCAGCTGATCTATCCTCTGATCTCTACGTAGCTTTAACAGCTCAGTGGGGGGGGGGGGGAAGCTGTCAGATCATCATTGATCTGACCCTGAATCTTCAACTATTGCGATGAATGCGTGTTCTCTCAGGGAGTCCCCATGCCTTGAGCATCTATTGGGACTTTAACTCAACCCAGACTTCAAGTGGAGCTCATATTTCCAATCCGTTGCTAAAGATGCTGGAAAAATGGTCAGTTCCCTGTGCCGTTCTAGTAGCTATTGAACTCCTTCTGCTCTCTTCTACCTTTACAAGAGACAGATGAGGCCAAAAGTGGAGTACCGCTGCCCTATATGAGCAGGAGATGCCCTGTCTTCATTCCCAGTCTTGAGAGAGTCCAAAAGCATCTCCGTGTCCTTGTGGGGGATGAATTATTTTCCACCTTACAATCCCTTTTCCCACAGATGAAACATTACAAACCTCTCACTGCTCTATTGCTATTACCATGGAAAGTGTTCAGATTCACTATATTCCTTAGTTCCACCAGTTCTAGCCTTCATGGCTAACACCCACCTTAATATGTGCAATGTAACAAACCATCCTCGTTCCTTTCATATTCCATTGGTGAGATGTAAGTTTGACTTGAGCAGCTTCTTCCCATGAACCACTGCTTTGTGGAACTGACTCCCAACAGGTTGCTTCCCCAATCACTAAAATCTTAACCATTATTTTCTCACATATCCACATAAACCTTTCCTCTTACTCTGCTGTACCTCAAGTGGCTCTTAAGCCTTGTATAGGGTGATCATCATTGTAAAAAAAAAAATAAGCTTAATACAATAGTGATTAGTTGGATCCCATTAGAATGTCTGAAGACCAACTTCTCGAGAGATCCTCTCTGCGGCTGCTTGGTCTCACGCTGGCCGCTGATTTGAGATGGAACAAATACATCAAGTCAATTGCATCATCCACTGCAAGGAAAGTTGGCTCCCTGTGCCGAGCCAGGAAATTTTTCTCTCTGGAATAGATCCTCCAAATCTATAAATCGACCATTTGCCCTTGCATGGAGTATTGCTGCCATATATGGTCTGGAGCTCCTGCTGTTTGCCTCAGGGTTCTTGATAAGATCCAGAGACGTATATGCAATGTAATTGGCCCTGATCTGTCATCTCGTCTGCAGTCGCTCTCTCACAGATGCGACGTTGCCTCACCCTGTCTTTTTTACAAATACTTTCATGGTAATTGTTCCGAGGAGCTGCTTTCGCTGGTTCCTAGGCTTCATGAATTTAAACGTCCTACGAGGCTGGCATCCCGTTCCCACCCCTTCACCGTTGAAACTGTTAGATGTAGATGTCTCTTCTACTCCAATAGCTTCATGTCTCGCACATCTCGCCTGTGGAACTCCCTTCCTTATTCCTGTTTCCCTGACAAATACAATCTCCAACTATTTAAGTGTAACGTCAATCGACATCTCCAGTTGCCTTGATCTATCCACTTCCCTTCTCCACATCCTTTCACCTTTCATTCCTATCTGCTCTCACTCCAAATCTTCTGTAACCCCCTTGCTTTGATCGATCCACTATCTTTCTCCACATCCTCTCCTTTACCACTCCTATCTGCTCTTCCTCCAAACTTTCTGTAACCCCTTGTGTGCTAGTGGCCTCCAGCCTTGCTTGGGGTGATAAGCTTAAAAAAAAAACATTTCTAAGGTTTTAATCGATATCCTCCTGATGTCATTTTTATTCCATATATTGAGGCCATTTTGCCAGTTTGTATTTTCTTGATTTCAGATAAAAATTTGGAAATTTACCAACAGATTTCAGTGACACTTTCACTTTTCAAGATTTTATTTTATAATTAGAATTTAGATATATGGACAAAAAAAGAAGGCATCAGTTTAAACTGACACCAGGATTATATGTGTTCAATTGAATAAATTGCGTTAATATTTACAAGGTACTTTTTTAATGTCTTCAGCCATAGGCTACCTCAAGCAAGAGCATCTTATTCCCCTTCAAAGTAGTCCTTTTGAACTTCAAATAATTGAAATTCCTTCCACTTTTGAAAATGTTTACAAACTCCTCTTCCAGGATCAACATCAGCTACCTCGTTTGTATACTTAATAATCACAGCATTTAATGGCAGTTTTAGCTTTGGGTAAAGCCAGAAATCCCAGAACAAAATCTGGATTTATAAGAGGAAGAGATTGACACACCAATTGTTGTCATGTGTTGTCAAATCACTCTGCATGAGACATGAAGAATTTATTATTTACTGTAGTGAACAACATGTCACCACAACCAGCTGCACAAAGTCTGTTCACTGCGTTTACATCATGCCATGTTCATAAACTAATGATTTAATTCATTGGCCAGTGCTGAATCTAGAACTGGGAATCTTAAAACTAATTTTCCAATTGGTTGCTAACATTTGCTACCTTGCTGTCATGTTTGACTGCCTTTGCCCTCTGCTTCTTTTTCTGACTGCTAATTCTGCTGTAACCATAACTGTCATTTCTTTGTCATTCATTATTAAGGCACAGGTTTTATGAATAGTAATTTTGAGTCAAATCCTTAGGCTGGTTATTATAGACTCAGACACATTGGAAACAGAGCTAGCAATAACTGAACTGTACCACCTTTTGAAAATATCATTTTAGCAACAGGTGTGAAGATTAACAATCTGGTTGAGGCCTCAGCTTTGAATTCAGAACTGTCTTTCTACTAGACTGGTCGATAACTAAATATAGAGATATCCATCTACCCTGCTACTGACCCTGAATTGGTGAAAGATAAGATGGATTCATATGTTTCCTGTTTAGGATTGGGTTTCCATTTCCTTCTAAAATCTTCTCATTCGCCTTCACACCCAGTAGCCCCTTGTGTCTTAGTGGCATTATCACCTTGCTTGGGGTGAATTGATTAAAGAAATTATGATGCAATCATGACTCTCAAACACAAATGAGCTCTCTCATTTTTCAGCATCTATAAATTGGCAATTATCAACTGAATTCTAAGGTTGGACGAGGGATGGGACTGATAAAGGAGCCGAAGGGTGGTGGTGGGTGCCCACAGAGCTTGTGATAAATTTAATTTTAACAGTATGCAAAAAATTAGCAAATAAAATAGCATCTTTTATGGCGAGAACTCTACCAGAGTTTTAATCAGTACACATAACATGGGCTTATGGCTGCATCACCTTGAAATGTACAATCAATGAAGTTAAGCAATATTAAGCCTGTTCAGTACCTAGATGGATAACTTCTTGGGAATTCCAGGTACTGTAAGCATGGATGTGTGGGTGGTGTAATAATAGCTTGGAATTGTTAATCAGAGAGCCGAGTTCCAATTCCAGTTGGATTCATTATACTCACTTACATATAAATACCCTAGAGAAAAGTATGAATCCACCTCTTCTCCCTCCAGCTATGGGTTAATTAGTAAGACTTGTATCACTAAAACGATTATTATCTAAAAAAATATGAAATTGCGTACAAAATATTTAGATTTCGGCATTAAATAAGCCATAGATGTTGATATGCCGCTAAATAAAAACAACCAACCAGCATCCATGATAATCAAACTTAAATCATACATCTGAAGATAATTCTCTTTTTCACTATCTGAAAATGGCTTGTTTGACTTTGTAAGTTTTTGTGAAGAAAAAATCTGTAGAAATTAAGATTTGGTAAAATGAACAAATTAGACAGATTCAGATTATTAGTACATTATTAGTACATCAGTATTAGTACATTATTAGTACATCAGTATTAGTACATTATTAGTACATCAGTATTAGTACATTATTAGTACATCAGTATTAGTACATTATTAGTACATCAGTATTAGTACATTATTAGTACATCATTAGAAAATATTCTATTAATCAATTTCAGAAAAAAGTAAAAACCTCTTTTTTATTGAAAATTATTAAAAAAGATACAATATCCCGACCGAGTGAGTACCAACTTAAAATTTAATTATAATTTATGGGGAAATTTAAAACATATATCAAATAGTTAATCTGCAAAGTTTTCAGCTTTTAATTGCAGCGTCTGCTGCTAGGAAGGTTGGATCACTGTGTTGTTCTTGACAATTTTTCTCGACAGAATCTATCTTACATATTTATAAGTCTATCATTTGTCCTCGCTTTGAATATTGCTGGTGTTTCTGCTATGTATTTAGAGATTCTCGGTAAAATACAAAGAAGAATCTGCAATGTCTGTTAATTAATCAATCAAAAAAAAAGTATAAAATTTGTTTGCTAGACTGTTCCCTTGGAGAGACGGTAGACCCCCCTACAGCTGGTCTGGTCTCTACTTCATAAATTGATTGATCTGTTTTTTTATGGCTTATCAAAACCTTTGCGGGTTATTTAAAGCTGAAACATATTTCGAATTGTAGGTGGTTGCTTACAGTACTTGGTGTGTCCTTCTAAAATATTGACCAACCTCAATGCTGCATAACTCCAGCGATCAAACAAGAGATGGTGTTTTTGATTGTAGACTTGGTTTGGGTGAAAAAAATTCCATCAGAAAACCAACAACCATGGGAAATTAATGCCAGCACCTAACCTAATTGGATCATTTTGTTTTACTCATTTCACCCCAGTCTAGGCATTAAAGCCAGCTAAGATGCAAGGGGTTACTGAGCATGAAAGAAACACAGACAACAATAAAAGAACAGTAGTCAAGGAGACAGAAGATGATGATTAGCATTACAGTATTTACATTATTCGGACTATTGTCCTCATCTTTGTCGCCATATTTGTCACAACGTTTCGGCCGTTGTACGCTTTATCCACCGTACCATGTGTCCTTGAGGACACATGGTGCGGTGGATAAAGGCGTTGGTTAGATCCAGTAACAGACCCAAAGAGTGTGAGTTCAATACCCGGTTAAGGCAGTGGAGAACTTTCAGGAGATAACTTATAACTGACATCCATCAAACATGGCTCGTGGAACTAGAACAGTCTACCCCAGTGATCGAAATAAAGGGTTCGGTTTGAAATTCCAACCACCTGAAGAAGGCCGGAGCGTACAACGGCCGAAACGTTGTGACAAATATGGCGACAAAGATGAGGACAATAGTCCGAATAATGTAAATACTGTACATAATACCTCATCTCAGAAATATAGACAGATTAGCATTACATTTAAAATTTTGGAAGATTGTAATCGACAGGAAGGCAGGAAACTGGAAAAGAGTTCCACAAGTGAGAAGTGTGAGAAAAGAAACTATTAGCATTGAGCTAACAGTTACAGCTAGCAATTTCAACAGTAAAATTATGAGACTTAGCTGCCAATCATGTACTGAACTTAAATTTGAGGTAACACTGAGAAAAGCTCAGCAGAATATGGCACATGGCACTTTAAACAGTAAAATCAGCAATGTACACACTGCTGTTCACCTTAAATGTCACAAGCACAAGCCTAGTGCCTATTCTGCTTGTCTCTTGCAAGATTTAATTGAAATCGTAATGCTAATGGAAAATCCTCATAAATTTTGAATCATGAAGCCATGAAATTATTAGCATGCTAACTACTTCATTATAGAAGATATTTTCACCCTGTGGCTATTGTGGAGTTTACATATCAAAATATTTAATGCAGATAAATATTTCAATCTGGTATTGAACTGAGGATGTTGATCCTAGTCAACCATTTGCGGACTGACTATTGAAACTGAAATTTTCTAATGTTTTTATTCTCTCTTCATACATTGTCAGTTGTAAGAAGACTGAATATATGGTCGTCAGCAAAAGGGGCACCTCTAAATGTGTGCTACAAAATGGATATGTCAAAATCAAAGAAGGATAGATCTTCCGGTATATCCCCACTGTTGTAGATTTCATTTATTATTTCTGTAATCTTGTCTATGCCAAAATCATCTAAGCCTGTCAACATCTCTGTTATAATTCCGTCTGGCCCTGCTACTCTCCATTTGGCCAGTGCATCTTCTACTTTGGTTTTTAGAATTTCAGGCCTGTTGGTAATTCTGTGTATTGCCAGTTGTTCTCTCTTTCATCATGGAAGAGTTCTCTAATATATCTGTTCCTGCGCTGAAGAATTTTTGCCTTCTCTAATACGAGCATTCCATAAGCGAGGACAAATGACTTAACATCAATTGCAAGGAGGCAGAATGTATGGTTGTCAGCACAAAGAACACTCCAAGATCTGAACTACAAATTAGAGATATTAAAACCAGCCAAGTACAAAAATTTAAATACCTAGGTAGTGTTTTAATAGAGTATAGGAATTGCAACAGAAAAGTCTGAGGGTGTATTCGAATAGCAAAATATGCCTTCGGAAAGCTAAATAAAGTATTAAAAAAAAAAGGAAAACTTCATTAGAAACAAAGAAAAGAAAGCTGAACTGTTATTTAACACCTGTCCTCCAATATGGCATTGAATGCTGGGCAATCTCCTCACAGATGAAGAAGAGACTTGAAGCAACAGAAATGTGGTTCTACAGAAGGATGCTGAGAATACCATGAACTGAATATGTGAGCAATGAAGAAGATTTAAAGAACTTGGAAACAAAAACGACACATACTTGGAAAGTTACAGTTGATATTTTTAGTGTAAAAGAGGAAAGAGGGCTTAGATAATTTAACACTCAAAAGATATACTGAAGGCAAAAAAAACAGAGGAAAGCAGTGCATAACGTATCTTATGAGCTTGTGTTAATGGTTGTCAGAACTGGGTTTAGGAGAGGTAGCAAAAAAATAGCTACAAATGACAGGAAGTTGTGGAGAGCCATTATCACCCATGTCTTGAAGAGACATGGCCCATAGAGTTGACTCCCTGTAAATTATCAGAATACTGATAGAATAAATATTGAGGTAATTACATAATTTTCCACTTTTGTTTGTTAACATTGTGCTGGTATCTGCAAATAATTTTAGGGTTATTATCATTCCTGGCTTATTTTGGGGACAAAAATGGACAAAATTGTCTAAAGACTGAATAACCTTCTTTTAATCTCAAAGCAAAAGCAAGGAATGGCACTTCCCCAATCATGCCAAATCATTTTAGCATGTCGGATAAATATACTTAATAAGAATATAAAGATATTAGGTGATAAAAAAGAGATAGAAAGAGAGAGAGAATAAATCAGAAGGAGAGGAATGTGGCATAATCTAGAAGAAGAAAATGACTAAGAAGAATGTTGGGAATGAGAACATGATAAAATAAAAATGGATGACAAGAGAATGGAGAAGAGAAGTTGCAAATACGGAACCGGGGGGAAAACAGTGTGGAATTGTCAGCAGAGTGTGTTTTAAATTATAAAATGGAATGAGATTGTAGAAAAGAAACAGAAGTTAAATGGAATGTTGACAAGAAATAATGTAGCAACAAGAATAGAAATAGCAATTGTAGATGAGAATATTTATTTAAGAGAAAATAGGGCCAGAGGAATGGGACTGGAGAATCGAAAGGGGAATATCTCAGTGAGATAATGAAGAGCATATTTAAGAAGCTGGAAAACTGACAAGAAATTCTATGAAATCAAGATATAAAACAGGATAGGATTACACACACACACACACACACACACACACACACAGTATTTACATTATTCGGACTATTGTCCTCATCTTTGTCGCCACATTTATTACAATGTTTCAGCCGCTGTACGCTCTGGCCCTCTTCAGGTTGTTGGAATGTTGAACTGAACCCTTTATTTTGCTCACTGGGGTAGACTGTTCTAGTTCCACATGCCATGTTTAATGGATGTCAGTTATCAGTTATCTCCTGTTAATTACCGTCTCCAAGTTCTCCACTGCCTTAACCGGGTATTGAACTCACACTCTTTGGGTCCTGTGGAGAACTTGGAGAGGGTAATTAACAGGAGATAACTGATAACTGACATCCATTAAACATGGCACGTGGAACTAGAACAGTCTACCCCAGTAAGCAAAATAAAGGATTCAATTCGACATTCCAACCACCTGAAGAAGGCTGGATCGTACAACGGCCGAAATGTTGTAATAAATATGGCGACAAAGATGAGGACGATAGTCCGAATGATGTAATTAGTGTACATAATACCTCATCTCAGAAATATAGACAGACACACACACGCACACACACACACACACACACACACACACATATATATATATATATATCCAAACAAGTTTGTTTAAAAATGACTGACATGGTCACTCTGTTTAATTTTTTGTATTTTTTCCAATTTTCGAATAAGGTGTTGAGTATTGTGCTCGAAATTGTGGATAAACTGTCTGAAGTTCATATTTTGTTATTGTTTCATCCAAGTCTTTTTTATAATCACAGTCATTTTCAAGAACCAATGTGGTATGTGTGTGGTAGTTAGAATTCCTTTGTCTATATCTTGGTATTCTTAAGAAAGCTGGAAGTTTGAAATAGTCTATAGTGATGTCACGTGTAATGGTTATTGGGAGCCAGGCCGCATTGACATGACAAGGAGAAATATAATGAAAATACATTTAAGCTTCTCCAATACCCTAATTACTTTATATTCATTGTGAGACAAAAGGCTCATAAAAAACTTCAAAATAGAGGAGTGGACTATTCAGGCTCCAACATGATCACCACCAATGATACAACAAAAGCATCACAACTTCAACAATCCAATGCTGTTTATAAATTTGCTTGCCCAATTTGAGAATGTTTCTCTAATTATAAAAATTCAGTGGTTTCACAACCACTACATTATCATACAGATTAACATGCCATTTATCTGACAATAGTTAAATTATATTGCACATCATCTACCGACACAATGAGAAATCTCACACATCCTTACCAATAACACAAAAAATAATGATAAAAGAGGATCTTGCTCAATAAAATAAGTGACGGTACTTCACTGGCCAACAGAAAAATATTCATCAAGGAGAAATTTCAGTAAACTTAAATAATGCTTAAAGGTTAAGTCCACTTTGGCAGAAAGGGAGACAAGCTACTGCCACTGCTTAGAACACATCTACTAAGATGAGGAATGGAAATCTAATATCTTAAGAAATTTGTTAGCCAATGATGGTGAGTTTAATCCTTGGTAGGACCACAAGAGTCAGCATAGTTAATAAATGTCACATAAACTGTAAAAATGACTACAAATACTAATAATAGAAGCATTGAGCATAAAATACAAACAACCCAACATAACATGAACATATATCACATAAAATATAAAAACGATTACAAATATTAGAAGCATTCACAATAAAATACAAGCAACCCAACATAATACGAATATATTATATCACATAAAATATAAAAACAATTACAAATATTCGAAGCATTAACCATAAAATACAAACAATAAAATATTACCAAATTCAATAACAAACATACCTAATATAGTTTGTTAACAAAAAAAAACAATAAACACTAACACAAAAACAGGAACATGATAACATAAACTGCCATGTGAAGATACAAATAATTAATATTGCAAGTGATGAAATTGACATAGCACAAAACGCTTTGGTAATAGCCTGTGAAATTTGAAAGTACTTATACAGTGGTCAGTTTATGTATAAGTATGTACTGGAAGCCATGAAATGGACTGAAATAGAAAAAAATAGTTGTGAATAAAGAATTTTTGTAGGTCTTTAACCAAACTTGGATAAAGGGTTGAATGGTGCCCAGATATAATTGTTGACCACTCATATCTGAGTATACATGTCTATTAGGGCTACTAGCCAATATCTCTTGAACATTTGTGCTTGTTCAGCACCTACAGAGCCACCTGTGGTCTACACGGCAACTATGCTGAGTGGACCTTAGTTGCAGTTTCTTGGAGAGAGAAAGCATTATCTGGTGTGATCAACAGTCTGAACAAGGCCAGTACACTCAGACCCTTGGTCACGATGACTTGTGACTTTGTGCTAGCACAATCATAGATGGCTCCCAAATAGTTCTATCTAGCCAATTTCACTCACAAGGCTTGGATCAATTTGTGGTATGATTTTACATGCACTTTCTGAAAAGGCTCTATACTGGGATCACCTCCCCAGGCTGATAATATCACTGATGGTGAGATTTGTGATTTTTCTAGGTCTCATGGTCAGAAAGCAAATTTTCTAACTACTTAGTCGCATACACAGATAAAATGTGTATATATATATATATATATATATTCATACATGTTTCATTAAATAATATAGATAAGTGTTGTCTATATATTTTATGTAATTTCTTTTCATATTGTCTGATAAGATTAATAACATTATCATTAAACAATGAAAGAAAATCACAATATTGATACATATTTTTTAATCCAATCTAAGCTTTCGGCTTACATAAGCCATTATCAAAGATGACAATTACACAATATATTAAGCAATACACGAACAAGAAAAAATGCTGCCTAAATACACACAATATATATATATATAAAGAAATATAGTCTTAAAGTGTGCTATATTTATGGGATAAAGTGCTCAATATCAGAGATAGAGCGTGTGTAAATATAAAAGTGGACATGGAAGTCAGCACATAGAGGCGACAGGCTGTTTCATGCTAGAGCAATCGTCAGGCAACATAAGTTGCCTGATGATTGCTCTAGCCTCTAAGTGCTGACTTCCATGTCTACTTTTATATATATATATATATATGCCATTACATTGGATGCAACCCTACACTATTACATGTCCAACTCCAAATTTTACCATCAAGAGAATATGTAAAAGAACAGTAGGAGAAAGAAACAGTGCAAGACATTCTCTTGCATTTGAATGTCATTTTTCATTCAGTGCTAAAAATGACTTTTTGTAATTTTCCCAGCATTCCAAGTTAGATTCAGGATTTATTATTGGCAGCCATGATATTAACAATATAAAGTATGCAGTTGACACTGTGCTGATAGTTGATGTCAACTACAAGAAGATAGAAAGTATGATTGTCAGCAAAAAGAACAGCCCAACAAACAAATTACTAATGACAGATATTAAAATCAAGCAAGTACAACAATTTAAATATCTGGGGAGTGTTTTAACAGAGGATGGAAAGTGTGACACTGAAATCTGAAGGTGAACTGGGATAGTGAAAGATGTATTCCAAAAGCTAAGCAAAGTATTAAGAAATAGGAAAATTTTGGTAAAAACAAAGAAAAGAATGCTAAACTGTTATGTAATATCAATCCTCCTATATGGCAGTGAATGCTGGACAAAATGCTCACAGATGAAGAAGAGACTCGAAGCAACAGTAATATGGTTTTACAGAAAGATGCTGAGAATATTTTGAAGTGAGCATGTGAGCAATGAGGAAGTTTTAGAGAAAATGAAAACAAGAATGACACTAAGCATCAGAAAGAGTTGAAATTTCTGGGGCTCATAATGAGAAAAGCAGGCTTAGAAAATTTGATACTCACAGGACATATTGAAGGTAAGAGGGACAAATGGTTGTCAGAACAGGGTTTAGGAGAGATAGCAAAGGACAGGAAGTTGTGGCAAGTCATGATTGCCAATGTTCTGAATGGACATGGCACATAGAAGAAAAATGGTAGTGTGGTCTACTTCTGAGAAGATAGTCAATTCAAAACTTAGTTTGCAACCCAATTTTGCAACTCACGTTTTTTAGTTTTTTCAGCTTAGCTGCTGCAATTGTTTTCTGTCCAAGGTCAATGGCCTGCTTATCTATCTCAAGTGTCCAGGCAGCACAGATTCTTGAAATGCTTTTGGTTCCTGCCAGAGATAAGTTCACTTTTTATCAACCAGACATTTTCAAAAATGGGTGCTGAGTACAAGAGATTTGTATGTGAGAAATCATAAGCTTTCTGGAAACTTCTTTCAATGATTTCTTATCACAGTTTTACTCACGGCCGATGGCCTGAGTAAAACCATGATGAAAAACAAATAAAAAAAATTTAGATGAATGTAATCATTGGTCAAAATTAATAAAAAACGGTTTATAGCATTTCATTTGCTAAAAAAAATAAAATGTAAATAATCCTGTTTCTCTCAGTGAACTGGCAAGAAAAAACATTATAAAAACAAAACAATGGTGAAAATGGAATCTAATAGCATTGCAAATTATCACATGAGTAGAATGAAGGAAGCTCTGAAAATAATGCATCTTATTTATTTTCACATAAATATCATAAAATCATTTACTTTTAAAATGAAGCTTGTGAGATCATAATTTGCACTTGGAAAATTTCACAGCAGGAAATCATCAGTATTTTTTGTCATGTCGAAATATCAAAGTCACATGCACATGCACACAGAGGTATGTATGTATGAATAAAGACAAATGGAAAACTTACCAATGTGTTTTGTTCTCCGAGGGACTTTATGAAGAGAACCTTTGCATTTGCCTTGATAAAGCCAAAGGATGAAATGCGTTGCCTAAGATGAGTTCTCTGTTTGTCTGTATTCATATTGTCCTTTTACAGGTATACACTATCTGAAATTTTACACACATGCATACACACACACACACACACACACACACACGCATATATATATATATATATATATATATGATCGACTCTCCCGTCGAATTCGACGTATGAGGGTCAGACAGATAAGTTCCTAGAAACTGAGAGCCCGACACCTACACATGAGATTTGATTATAGTGGTGAAGGCTTTGTGTAGGGCCATCCACACTTTTTGGAGGGACGAATACAGGGACCTGGTGCAACGAATGCCACAAGGTCCCCAAACGACCCTGTGCAGGTTTTGAATTCAGAGTTGTCCTTCTCCGAGACCAGTTGCCATCCAAGGCTATAGAACCCAGTCTGTCCTTCTATTTACCCATAGTTGGAGGGAGGAGAAGAGGATTCACACCTTTCCCAAGGGTATTAGCACGTAAGTGAATGTAATGGATTCAACTGGAACTCGAACTCGGCTCGCCGATTCCTCAATCCAAGCCGTTATCCATTACTCCTCCGTGCCTATATATATATATATATATATATATATATATATATATAGTATTAATACATCAAATTTGTTACTTAGCTGATTGATACTATTTACATTATTCAGGCTATTGTCCCCATCTTTGTTGCCATATTTATCACAATGTTTCAGTTGTTGTACGCTCCGGCCTTCTTCAGGTTTTTGGAATGTCGAACTGAACCCTTTATTTCGCTCGCTGGGGTAGACTGTTTTAGTTCCATGTGCCATGTCTAATGGATGTCAGTTATCAGTTATCTCCTATTAATTCACCTCTCCAAGTTCTCCACTGCCTTAACCAGGTATTGAACTCACACTGTTACAGTGGATAAAGGCGTTGGTTAGATCCAGTGACTACAGGGGACGATAGTCTGAATAATGTAAATAGTGTACATAATACCTCATCTCAGAAATATAGACACATACTAGCTGACTGATGTTTTATTCAGCATCTTGACGCTAGAGGTTCATAGACAAACCTTTTCATAATTGTTTGATCCACTCATCAGGAGGTTTTAGCAATATTGTATGTGTATGTGTAAAAATTCAGATATAAAATTAAAATATATTTGTAAAGACAATTTTATATATATATATATAATTTACATTTAGGAAAAAAGATAAACAAGATATTGAAACAAAATATTAATGTTAAATATAGGTCAAGGTTATTTCCAATGCATTGGTGTTGTCTAGACATGTTCCTGTCTCTTTCTCTATTTGATTTTTTTCTTTTTTTTCTCCCCTTTTTCTCTCTCTCTTCCTTTTTTTCTCTTTCCTCCCTTTTAATTGTTTTCTGTTATTATTTTTTTCTCTTAACTTTTTTCCCTTTCTTTTTCCATTCTTGTTCTCCTAATTTTTTTTTTCTGACTTTTTGATTTTGTTTTCCCGCTTCTTTAAAGTTATTCAATCTACAAGCTTCCTTTTGATTTTTTTTATCTTAATAACTTTTTTGTATTGAAAAGCCTCGGTAAGGAATTTTTCCTTAGCAGGTGAAATGGCCATCCATATGGGGTATTGAGTTTAATTAAATATAAGTTATCTATATATGCTCTACAATAAATATATTGAGCTCTCTTTGTGGATCAGTTTTAATATTTTTATTATTAGGATTCACTTGGATTATTTACCCACAGATTTTTACATATATATGTATGTATGTGTGTGTGTGTAAAAATTCTGACCCTCCATCAGTATGGCTGATGCTAACCACCAGGAGAGCAACTCATTGTGCCTTCTTGATCTCATGTTTTCCACTGACATAAAGCGGATTGATTATATTAAATCAATTGCTAAGTCTACTACTAAGAAGATTGGTTCACTCTGGTCATGTAAGACAGTTTTTCTTGTCAGAATCCATCTTGCACATTTATAAATCTACCAGTAGTCCATGCATTGAATATTGCTGCCATAAGTGATTTAGTGTTCTGGCTATATCTCTCTTGATATTCTTGACAAAATTCAAGGAATGGTCTGTAATGTTATTGATCCTAAGCTGGCATTGTTTTCATGGCAGTTGTTGTTCTAATGAACTCTTCTTCTTGGCACATCAACTGCATGAATTTACATGTACTACTAGATTGGGTAATAGGCCTGCTCGTCTTACTCTTGTATGTAGATATAGCTGTAAGTTTTTATTCTAATAATTTATTTTCTCACACTTCTCACCTGTGAAAATCTCTTCTGATTTCTTGCTTCCCTGCTGCCTGCAATCTTCAAAAATTAAGTGTAACATCAATCGACATCTCCAGTTGCCTTGATCTATCCACTTCCCTTCTCCACATCCTTTCACCTTTCATTCCTATCTGCTCTCGCTCCAAATCTTCTGTAACCCCCTTGCCTTGATTGATCCACTGTCTTTCTCTTTCTCCACATCCTCTCCTTTACCACTCCTATCTGCTCTTCCTCCAACCCTTCTATAACCCCTTGCGTGATAGTGGCCTCCAGCCTTGCTTGGGGTGATACGCTTAAAAAAAAAAAAAAAAAAAAAAAAAAAAATGCAATCTGTTGTCTTTCTGAACACCATCTTTTTATTTCTTTTCTTCTCACTAAAGTTTTTTCATTCTCTTTCACTCCCTGTAACCCCTTGCATCTTAGTGGCATTATCACCATGCTTGGGAATGAAATGATTTTATATATATATATATATATATATATATATATATATATATAAGGAGCTAACTTGTAGCTAACTCTTTAGACGAAGTTCAAGATTTAGTCAACCAGTTTTTTCTGCGGCAGACTTACCATCAGTGTCAAGAAACTGAAGTTATTCATCAACCTTGCTTGACACCAAAGCCAATTCGAGGTGTAAAACGGGGACCTCCTATTCGTAAGTTTCCTGCGGTCCCTTTTTCAAGTATGTAAAGAATCTCAAGTATGTGGTATCTTTCAAATACCTCAGGAGCATGGTAAATTCAAATGCACCACTTGATAATGAGATTGTTAATCTCATTGCAAAAGCCAGCACTTCCTTTGGTTCACTTCAGAATAGGTTGTGGAATAAAAAAGGGAATAAAGCTTTGCACTAAAATCCAGGTGTACAAAGCTGTCGATTTGTCAACTCTTTTGTATGGCTATGAAACTTGGACACCTTATAGAAGGCACACTAATCAGTTAGATGCCTTCCATAAAGGCTGTCTCTGTACAATCTGTGGCCTGACGTTTGATGATTGAGCATCAAATGCCGACCTTTTTGAGAAATGCAAGATTGGTGCCATCGAGACCTGCATAGTGCAATCACAACTGCTTTGGGCTGGCCATGTGGCAAGGATGAGTGATGATCGTATATCAAAAGTTCTTTTCTACAGTGAACTCCATAGTGGTCATAGAAATGTTGGTAGACCTTGGCTCAGGTGTTTAAAGATAAACTGTAGAGTTACCTTTCTTGTGTCAACATTCCATTCAAGAACTTTAGCTATGAAGAGATCAGGACTGCGTGCAACATGAAAGTGAAATAAAAAATATATATATATATATATTTCTTCATATATATATTTCTTCATATATATATATATATATATATATATATATGAAGAAATATAGTCTTAAAGTGTGCTATATTTATGGGATAAAGTGCTCAATATCAGAGATAGAGCGTGTGTAAATATAAAAGTGAACATAGAAGTCAACACTTAGAGGCGACAGTCTGTTTCATGCTAGTGCAATCGTCAGACTAGCTGCCTGACGATTGCACTAGCATGAAACAGACTGTCGCCTCTAAGTGTTGACTTCTATGTTCACTTATATATATATATATATATATATATATATATATATATATATATATATATATATATATATATAATCACACACACACATACACACAGAGAGGGTGCGATGGATAAATTGTCATCTAAATTTCACAAAAATGAAAATAACACTGACATTTCATTTTAACAGGTATATTTACCAACCATGGCCTCCAGACAACTTTAGAATCTCCTGCAACTTTTTGGGATGGTTTCCTTGCTTAAGTTGGTGAATGCTGCCATAATCCTTGCCTTCAGTTAATCTTTGGTGTTACAAGGAGTTTTGTTGTTGGTCTCTTGCTCAACTGTGCCCCACACATAATAATGAAGGGGGTTGCAGTCTGAGGTGTTTTTAGGTGCCCAGATGTAAGGGGTGATGTGGTTGCAGTAATTGTCAGGCATAGGGTCTTCTAGCAGCCACTCTCTTGACCCAGAGCATCACTACCTCCTTAAGGCACTTGATATAAGCCTCCATGTTGAGTCTGGGGTCCTCACCAACAGATTCAGGAGTTCTTTTCTTATCAGAATGATCAGAGTGAGTTTTCTGAGTTGCTGTACATCTGTAATCCCCATTCGGCTCTTTCACCTCTTTCAGAATCCTCTGCACTCTCCTCAGATCGACACCCAAACATTCGGAAATGTTTGTATTGGAGTTTCTGGTACAAATTCCAAGCAGTACAGCATGCCATTTCCAAATTTCTGGCAGAGTGAATTCTGTGATGGTGCTCATTTTCTAACAGATGGTGCCCAACTGAGCCTACTATACTGTGCAGTTGACAAAATCAAAAACAAACTGGGTATCACTTGACTCTTCAAGTGATACCCAGGTCACATTTCAGATTTGACATGTCTTAGTTGTGCCATTGAGTACCTCCTGACAATATCAAATGAATCTGTAGTTAAAATTTCTTTACAAATTTGCCAGTCCATTGTTTGTTCATATTGACTATGTTGCAACTTTTAGAAATGAAAAAGATGTATCAACTCATTTTAATTTTGATGCTTTTACTTGTGAAAATGATCTCAATTCCGTGCAATATCTGTTCTATAAAACATAATGTAACTTTAATTATATATTAGCCATCAGCTTAATATATTTAATAATGCATTATTATTGGCTAATAAGTAAATAGACTATGTTTCACCTTAACAAGTGAGTAGGAGTGACTAGGTTGCTTATATATTGCATTTTATTTCTTTTGTTTTGTTAGCTTTCTTTGGGTATTTTTGATTTAAAAACACAAATTCTTTTTTAGATATGATACAGTTACAGAATTAAATATGGCTGCCACTTTTTGACAAAACAGGTTGCATTGACTTTCTTTGGATATTTTTACTTTTTATGATATATAGAACAGAATTCTTCCTTTCATGTGACAATACAGTTAATTGCATAGAAAAAATTGTAGATTACTCACGCAGAACGTTTTCACAAATACTTTAAAATAAATTAAATATTGTCATCATTTTATTGACAGTATGGGCTAGTTAGTTTTCCTTACATGTAACAATAAAGTTGATCTATAAAAATGCTAGATTACTCCAGCAAAAAATATAACCAATGTAATTGCAAATTTACTTAAAATATTACTGTCACTTTTGGATGGTATAGGTCAGGTTAGCTTTTTTTTTTTGATAATTTTAGTTTTAATTATTTAGAATTCACGGTTCTTTCTTACAGGTGACAGTAGAGTTAATTGTACAGGTAAAAATCACAAATTCAGAAAGCATCACCAATAAAATTATGAAATAACTTATATATTGCTGTTAATTTTTTTGATAGTACATGTCATGTTAACTTTGTATGTATGGTTTTATTTTTAATTATTTTGAAAGCAAAATTCTTTTTTTTCCTATGGCAATAGAGTTGTAATCCTAGATTCCTCATACAAAAAGTATATTACAAAAATTACTTAAAATCAGCCATAAGTTTTTAGTTATTAAATAAACATATAAAAACTCCAATACATCCTACTGAGAAAATTCTCTGAATAGTTCATGTAGGATTATGTTGGTATTTTAGGGGTAGGTTAATTTGTTTTATGTATTGGTAATTAAGTGGGAAAAATAAATAAAAACGTTATAGACATAATTACTTGGTTTTAAAAAAATTGATAGAAAGTCTTCACTCTTCAGTAAAAGAAAATAAAAATGAATTAAAATCAAATAAAAGTATCATCGATGGAATTTTTGAGAAGACAGTATTAAAAGTACAATTTGATTGGCTGTGAAGTCAAATGGACCAACCAAAGAATCATTTTAAAACTTATTTTAGTAGTTTATTCGTTTTACTGTACTTCTCTCAAATAAACCAACATCGCTTTATTAACAAAATTGTAATGCAAAAGTATCCTCCCTTATTACTGTATTGGCCTCAGTTTCTGTCTTCAGAAAGAAAGAAAGAAAGCTAAGAAAGTAGAACCGGACTTCTAACATTTACTTGCTTTTCACGGGTGCAGAAAGCGTGCGAATGAATTGATTAAGGGAGGTAACCATTCTTTGCATTAGACATTAAGCCTCACGCAGTTATTTCTACTGTTTAAACTCAAGGAAATTAAATATTAATATTTAATAAAAGAAAGACAAAAGAAAAAACAGTAAAAAATAAATGCAAAACCAAACTTGAATATAATTTTCAGTCACTTCAAACTGATAAATAACTATTAAAAAAAAAATAACATTAGTGACGTTTTTAACTTTTCAAATATAGAAATCTAATTGGCAAAAATGTCCAACAAATAGAATTGAGAAAGTTTCCAAGAAAGAATAACAAAGAAAATAACAGGCCAAAATAATACTAAACAAATAATATATATATATGTAAGACAAAACTAGGCAAAGCAATAGTAATAAGACAAAGAATTTACAATGTAAGAATAGTCACAAAGTAAGAATGTACTTCATAAATAAAAATTTGGGCAAACATGGACCTTTGTGGCAAAAGGATGTTTTTTTTTTCCCCATGATACTGCTTTTATTTTAATTACCTTCACTCTTTGGCAATGTTTATTGTTTTAAAAGGCAATGATTAGAGTTTGAATAAAACCTAAACACACGATGAAAGTGAAATTATACATGGTTTTGTTCTTGAGAATTTATAACAAAAATATGAAACACTATTTATTTATTACATTTGTGGTGTGCTGTTTAGATTTGTTTTGTAATTGTTAATGAGGTTGTTAGTAAGGCTGTATTTTTAGTGAAGCACATCACATTTAAATTTGTAAAAACATAAGGAAAGAAGAACAAGAAATCAAATTGCAATCAACAATAAAATATGTATTGAAAATCACCGAGTACAACAATTGTGCTTAACGAATTAATATTAAGGAAGAGAAAGTTGCTTCCCATGTACTGATATCTGATACAAGATAGGAATAATGTACTTACGAATGTTCTTGTTGAAGTGTTCAGTGTAGAAATAAGATTTGAATTCAAGAATGAAAAGCTTGTACAAAAGGATAATAGAATTTGATTTGTGACTTGGCTTTTGACAGACAGTAATAGTGTAGTGTGATAGTAGTTTTGTGTCTGTGTGTGCGTGAGTAGAAGAATGTCGGTAAACGTACATAGATGAGTTCTGTTGAATAATTGTTCTACTACTGCTCTATTGTTTTATTTCTGTGGTTCAAATACTTTTTGGGTAGGCTCCAGAAAGGAGCAGGAAAAATATCAAAAGGAATATTTAAAATACACGATTGGATAAAAATTGACCAATCAATGATTTTTTAACTAAACCAAGTTAGGCAAAGTCATGGCAGAAAATTTTGTGTGAATACTGCGATGGGTAAATTGTCCTGTAGTACACAGTACTGTTGCAGACATCCCAAAGGGGGGGGCGCGATGGCCCGGGCGCCCTCGAGTTGTAGGGAACGATGTCACAGGGAGCCCGCCACATTTTTACTTTGTGATCTGACCAGGTGAAACAATATGGACAACAGAACAAAGATGTGTATGAATTAAGCAGGGGTTTATTACATAAAGGAGAATAGGATGTATATTGGTATTGTCGGCGGTTGGTTGTTGCTGATGCTCCGGTAGTGTGTGGTTGCTCTGGTCGGTGTCGATGGTTTTGATGATTGTTGATGATTGCGTGGCTGCTCCGGTCGTGTCGACGATGGGAGGTTGATGATTGCATGGCTGCTCCGGTCGTGTCGACGGTTGGAGGATGATGATTGCGTGCTGCTCCGGTCGTGTCGACGGTTGGAGGTTGAACTGAGTGCCGAAGAACCTTTCGTAAATAATTACTATCAATAGTGTACGGGAAAGTTTTGTTGGTCGTCGCGGGTGGGCTCTGGTCGTCAGGTTTGGTTAGGACTGTTGGTTGGCTGGTCTGGTTATTGCTGCTGGTCGGCTGGTGATCGCTGTCGGTCGGCCGGGTCGAGTCCAATCGAAACCTTCCGTAATAATTACTAACATTAGTGTGTACAGGGAAAGGTTGCGGACGACCAGTAGGAGTGGCATGCCGAGAGTCAGAAGTGTAGTGTGTGTGTGTGTGTGTGATGAACAGTGCTAAGTGTGTTCCAACTCCCGTCCAGTTGGCAGATGAAAAAAAAAATGGGGGCGTAACTTAATACACAGCCCGGGGCAGCATCCTGGCTTCGAGGCCAGGTGCCTGTGCACCGACCGTGCCAGAGCCGACCGGTCAGTACCGTGGATTTACTTGACCTCCCACAGGGTCAGGTTGTGACACAAGGTCGGGGTTTTACGTGGGAAGGGAGGGGGAATGGACCCGAGTTTTCACCCGGGCCGCAGTGCTTTGGCTTTAGCTGGTCTTAGCTTGTCCAAGCTGGTCTTTAGCTGGTCATAGCTAGTCTTAGCTGGTCTTTAGCTGGTCATAGCTAGACGTAGCTGCGATACTACCAGCGCAGAGACGAATCCCTGCAACCGGCCTGTATCAGAGATCGAATCTCAGCGAAAAGCGATCGTCCAGTGAGTAATCTGAGAAACAGATACTGCACCGTGATCTTAGCCCTGAAGCTGAGACGCAACCGGCCAGCACCGACCGCGAGCGGGCAGTACCGACCTTGAATTAGGCGATGAGTCGCTGTGTTAAGTCCGGAGTGCCTCACGACAGAAAATGGCATTACTGAAATGTCAAGAATCTCTAAAAAAATGAGTGGAGATTTCTATGCGAAACTTATGGTGTAAAAACGCTTGGAGGTGTATTACGATTAGGTTCGTAACAACCGTGAACGAAAGAGGTAATCAGTTCATCTCCAAACGAAATTACAAGCGTGCAGGGATCATGGTGGAAGGTGAAGGTTGAAAAATGCCGTTCTCTACCGCCTTTAGTGAGCGGCTGAAAGCGGCTGCGAGGTACCAATTATCATTAAGTATTTTGTGGGT